>SJYA01000400.1:223039-391733 GCA_006410615.1 Neotragus moschatus | reverse complement strand
GTCGTCTGCATATCTGAGATTATTGATATTTCTCCCGCCAATCTTGATTCCAGCTTGTGCTTCTTCCAGCCCAGTGTTTCTCATGATGTACTCTGCATATAAGTTAAATAAGCAGGGTGACAGTAGGTCCTTATTAGGTATCTATTTTATATACAGTGGTATGGATGTGTCATTCTCCCAGTTTATCCCTTCTCCCTTTCCCCCTGCTCCACCCCCCACCCCCCTCCCCCCAGTAACCATAAAAGTTTGTTTTCTAAATCTGTTCTGAATCTAGTGTGTTTCTTATTTCTATAGCCTGGCATTTTGGGGGTCTTAACTGAATACCCAAGGTGTCCAGAATGGTCTCTGGCTTAGCCAGAACTCTAGCATCTTAAAGCACTGCACTGCACAATCTATGCAGACTTCAGTGGCCCTCCTCTTTGTCCCGCCCTCTCTTCTTCAGTATTCCACCACACAAAGCCTCACCATCTCAGTGGCTCTGAACCCTGCTTTCTGCCTTCTTAACTGACAAAGCTGTCACTCAGTGAGACAGCCAGGCTTTTCTTGGACTCCCTTCTGTACCACAGTCTAGAACATGTCCTAGACAGAAAGCCAGGGTAAATTGGGGAATGACCTTTTGTATTTCTCCTCTTGTAAGGATCACAGTCCTGTGCTATCTGAAGTGTAATTCAGTGCCTAAAAAGAGTTGCTTCGTATACTATTTTATCCAGATTTATTATAGTTTATGGCAGAAAGTTAAGCCTATTTCTAGGTACTCTGTCATGGTCCAAATCACAGATCCTATACAATAGTTTTAGGTCCTGTTAATAATTATGAAGATTTTGTAGCTCTGTATAAAAGTGTTTGTGTGTGTGTGTCCAAACATACAGAAAGAGAACTTGAAAAATTAAGAATTGCTAATTGATTAGGATATTTAAACAAAAAGTCAGACTTCAGATTTTTCTCTTACTATAATTGTGACTATGTAATAAAAATGACTTTGTTATGGAGTTAAATATTATTGAAATAGTTTTAGGCTGAAACTATTTAACTTTATTTCTTCCTTTTACTTTAGAATATTTTATTTTTAATTTCACTAGGCACCTAATACATTCCTTAAATTTATCTTTAAATTCTATTCTGTAATAGCACTTTTACATACACAGTAAATGACAAAGACAAAAACATTTTATATGCATAGCTTACACTGGGTACTTTGTTTTATATCTAACTGATTGTTAAAAATTATAATAGAAATGGCACCACATTCAGCAGAGTTTTCTATAAGTAGGATCCTCAGAAACATTAGTACCTAAGCTAAGTGACTGTGGAGAGCATGTGTGTGTGTTTTAACTTTTTGAAACCAAACTAAATGCACGATTAGATTGTTATTCCTGTCAGTTTAAAGCTAAGCAAGGAACCATCATTCACTGATACTATGTATCAGTTCAGTTCAGCTGCTTAGTCCTGTCCAGCTCTTTGTGACTCAATGGACTGCAGCATGCCAGTCTTCCCTGTCCATCACCAACTTAGGGAGCCTACTCAGACTCATGGCCATTGAGTCAGTCCAACCATCCAACCATCTCATCCTCTTTTGTCCCCTTCTCTTCCCACCTTCAATCTTTTCCAGCATCAGGGTCTTTTCCAGTGAGTGGTTCTTCACATCAGGTGGCCAGAGTATTGGAGTTTCTGCTTCAGCATCAGTCCTTCCAATGAATATTCAAGGTTGATTTCCTTTAGGATTGACTGGTTTAATCTCCTTGTAATCCAAGGAACTCTCAAACGTCTTCTCCAACACCACAGTTTAAAAGCATCAATTCTTTGGCTCTCAGCTTTCTTTATAGTCCAACTCTCACATCCATACATACATCCATCCATACAAAAACCATAGCTTTGAAGAGATGGACCTTTGTCAGCAAAGTAATGTCTCTGCTTTTTAATATGCTATCTAGGTTAGTCATTGCTTTTCTTCCAAGGAGCAAGCATCTTTTAATTTCATGGCTGCAGTCACCATCTGCAGTGATTTTAGAGCCCAAGAAAGTAGTCTGTCACTGTTTCCGTTGTTTCTCTATCTATTTGCCATGAAGTGATGGGACCAGATGCCATGATCTTCGTTTTCTAAATGTTGAGTTTTAAGCCAACTTTTTCACTCTCCTTTTTCACTTTCATCAAGAGGCTCTTTAGTTCTTCTTCACTTTCTGCCATAAGAGTGATGTCATCTGTGTATCTGAAGTTATTGATATTTCTCCCGGCAATCTTGATTCCAGCTTGTGCTTCATCCAGTCTGGCATTTCGCATGATTCATTATGCATATAAGTTAAATAAGCAGGGTGATAATATATAAGCCTGACATACTCCTTTCCCGATTTGGAACCAATCCATTGTTCTATGTCCAGTTCTAACTGTTTCTTCTTGACCCGCATACAGATTTCCCAGGAGGCAAGTCAGGTGGTCTGGTATTCCCATCTCTTTAAAAATTTTCTTCAGTTTGTTATGATCCACATAGTCAAAGGCTTTGTACTATATAGAGAGAAGGAATACAAAATTGCACACACATCGACACATAAGAATTGAACTCATAGGACTTATAACTACTCCAAAATTATGATTTTATTCTACTAACCATGTTGTAAAAATTTTCTTTTTAAAAATCCTGTCTTTTTAAGATTTTTTTTTCTCATTCAGGTTTTCAGGAGAAATACTCAATATATTTTTTATTTTCTTCTCAATTCTCTTATTTAGGAAAACATATATTCTTTTTTTATTATAAAGATTGCTGGGGATGTTCTCCTAACACTCTCTCTCCATCGACCGCCGTGGGTCCAGGCCGCCTGCAGCGTCCGTGCAGCCGTTGTCGGGCCCACGCGTTTCCTCTGGAGGCTCTAGGACAGCGCCCCGGGCGTCTTGACTGCTGGGACCTGCAGCCATGAGTGAAGAAACTATAGACGGAACAAACGGATGCAGCAAAGTACGGACTGGCACTCAGAATGAAGCGGCGCTGCTTGCTTTGATGGAAAAGAGTGGATACACCATGGTTCAAGAAAATGGGCAAAGAAAGTTTGGTGGTCCACCTCCAAGTTGAGAAGGTCCACCTCCGCCTCGAGGTTGTGAAGTTTTCATAGGAAAAATACCTCGTGATATGTATGAAGATGAGTTAGTTCCTGGATTTGAAAGAGCTGGGGAAAATATGAATTTCAACTTATGATGGAATTTAGTGGTGAAAATCGAGGTTATGCTTTTGTGATGTATACTACAAAAGAAGCCCAGTTAGCCATTAGAATTCTTAATAATTATGAAATTAGACCAGGGAAATTTATAGGTGTGTGTGTAAGCTTGGATAATTGCAGATTATTTATTGGAGCTATTCCAAAAGAGAAGAAGAAAGAAGAAATCTTGGGTGAAATGAAGAAAGTTACAGAAGGAGTTGTAGATGTCATTGTTTACCCAAGTGCAACTGATAAGACCAAAAATCGTGGTTTTGCATTTGTGGAATATGAATCTCACAGAGCTGCTGCTGTGGCTAGGAGAAAACTAACTCCAGGAACCTTCCAGCTGTGGGGCCATACCATTCAGGTGGATTGGGCTGACCCAGAGAAAGAGGCTGATGAGTTAAAGTTCTCTATGTACAAAATTTAATGATCTCAACTACTGAGGAAACAATTAAAGCAGAATTCAATAAATTCAAACCTGGGACAGTTGAGCAAGTAAAGAAACTTAGAGATTATGCTTTTGTTCACTTTTTCAACCGAGAAGATGCAATGGCTGCCATGTCAGTAATGAATAGAAAATGCATTGATGGAGCAAGTATTGAGGTAACACTGGCAAAACCTATAAATAAAGAAAACACTTGGAGACAGCATCTTAATGGTCAGATTAGCCCCAATTCTGAAAACCTGATTGTGTTTGCTAACAAAGAAGACAGTCACCCCAAAGTTCTACGCAAGCTGCCAACTCTTCCAGCTCATCTCAATGGCCAGCATAGCCCAAGCCCCTCTGAAATTGAAAGATGCACTTACCTGATTTTTCCTGGAACAAAGCTTACTCCAATTAGTATGTATACTTTAAAATCCAGTCATTTCAATTCTGCAGTAATGCATTTGGATTATTACTGCAACAAAAATAATTGGGCACCACCAGAATATTATTTATATTCAACAACAAGTCAAGATGGGAAAGTACTCTTGGTATATAAATCATTATTCCTGCTATTTCACATGGATCCCAGAGTTACTTCATGCCAGACAAACTCTGTACTACACTAGAAGATGCAAAGGAGCTAGCAGCCCAGTTTACATTACTTCGTTTGGACAGGGAACACAGTCTCTTCAGCCTGGACCTATGTAGAAGAATTTGGAGAAAATAAGCAGACTACAGTTTCCGTCGTAGCTCAGTAGTCTTTCCCCTGTTAGTGCTACTCTCTCTTCTCGGACTCCCAGCGTGCTTCCTTATACTTCAAGGCCTTACTCTTATCCAAGCTATTCCTTGTCACCAATGATACCTCTTGCTAATGGCAGCCATGTTGGACAGTGATTATATATCTCCAATCAGGCCTCATTCTTCTGAAGAAAATACTGTAAACAGGAATATGAAGTTTCTTTGTAAAGCATGCACATTAAAATACTGTTTTATTTTAGAATCGGGTTTGTACATTTGGTTTTAAAATGAAAATTATATATTCAACATAGTAAACATCAGTCATAGTAAACATCAGAATAACCTACAGTTGTAAAACTTGTAAAAATGCTATGGTTAAAAAGTTACTCAGTGATTTCTCTTGATAAATGTATAACAAACTACTGTTTGTTTTAAATTTTGGGGATTTTAAGTAACTTCTGATTCTTGAGTGGTCAATAGAACCCAAAAGTTTACATTAAATTTTTTCATTGTAACTTTACTGAATAGAGTTTCACAAGTACTAAAGCACTAGATTTGATTACCAAGGATCACTTATCTGTATCAGAGATTAGAACAATTATATAACCAGAAGCATCTAACTATTATGTAAAAAGAAATGAAGGGCAAAAAGATTAAGATGCAGAATTTATGCAGTACTAAAGAAAAAGCAATCTACCATTGTGGTCCTTGAAAATAACTATAAATATTTTAGTTAATAATTATTTGTTGTAGAAATAAATTATAATTTTGCTGTTAATATATTCAAGGTTTTTGTAGTTATACTTCTGTTTTTTTGATATTCAATGTATAGTTGAGTAAGAAGTGTTACTGTGTTTTAATGTTGAAATCATGTGTTGTTTAATTTTTGTACTTGAACTCAAATTTTTTGACATTAAATATACAGTGTTTCTAATAAAAAATAAATAAATAAAGATTGCTGGGTTTTCTCCCAAAGGATAATGTAAAGTTTTAATGACCATTGTTATATATCTTAAACATACAGTATAGTTTATTAGAAATATTTTAAAAATTATCTCTAATTGAAGCAGCTTTAAAATGTTAAGGAAATTTTAAGTCAGTTACTCTTTTTTTTAACTTTTTATTTTGTATTGGGATATAACCAGTTAACCAAGTTGTGGTGGTTTCAGGTGAACAGTGAAGAAACTCAGCCATACGTATACATATATCCATTCTCCCCCAAACTCTCCTCCCATCTAGGCTGTAAGGCAGTTACTCTTAATTCCATAATTCTGCTATAATGGTTTTTATTTTATCCAGTGTGTGTGTGTGTGTATAGTTGTGATTATAATACTTACACAGTTTGGGGACCTACGTTTTAACCTCATGCTATTTCATATACACTTTTCCATATTTTTAAATAACCTTCATATGTATCATTTTAAATGTCTACATAATATTCCTTTGAGTTACAATAATTTTCCATTATCCTATCACTGAGGTTGTTTGCAATTTTTTGCTATTATATTTGGTATTCCAGTGACTACTGTTGTAGAGGTATTTTTCTGTTTTATTGGCTTCATTACAGTAAATTCCCAGAAGTATAATTTGCAAGTCAAACAGTATAAACCATTTTCTTCCTTTAGTTGTGGTGGTGGTGGTGGTGGTTAAATACCTGATTATTTTCAGTTTGTTAGTTAGCTGTCTCTATGCTTAAATTCTATAATAATTATATTTATTATAAAACTGAATGATTCTTATTGTTTTCTATTGGGCTTGGGTATACATGAATCAGACTCTTCTAATATAAGAACAGCCATAAAGCAGCAGGTCTGGAGGAAGTCCCCATAAATACAGTAGAAACATTTTATAGGTTTCTGAGGGGATTCTGTAACTATATAGTGGAAAATCTGTTCTGTTGGGGCTTAGGGTATAATACTCTCCTCACTTAGCAGTTAAGAAAACGAAGCAACATAAAAAACAGTGTAAGGAAGTTAGAGAAATTTAAGAAATAACTGAATCTATTAAATACTCAGAAATAAGCAAGTTTTACAATTTAAAACAAATGTGTAAAGCTAAAAACCACATATACTCTCTTTGTCTCAGAGCTTGATTTTTTTAACAAGGAAATGGACTGTTCTATTTTCCTTCTTATATTTTTTTAGAAATTTATAGTTGAGAAACTTATCCCAGCTTTAATAATACTATTTTTTCAACAAATGATTTCTTGCCTTTAATGTCATAACTGTCATCTAATAATATTCTCTATAATTTTTATGTACAGAATATAAAATGTATTTATCAACTCCAAGTTATATATGTGATTGCTCACATATGTTAAAATAAGTCAAAGGAAAAATGTGTTTCAATCTCATTCATTAAAGCAAGTGATAAAGCTGTTTAGTGATTATTTAATTTGTAAATAATTGAGTTTTTAAAATAACATCTGTGAAACTCTCATTTTTACATTATCATATACTTTTCCTAGGAACTTCAGTATATTGTTTCTGATTCATCTAATAAGTAATTTCTCACCTTTCACTGGTGTATTTATAACGAGGTCACTAGAATATACCCTGTCATATCTGATTGCATAAGCATGACTTAAAATAGTACCAAGCTTGTCATCATTCCACCCAAAGCAACCCCTTATTCTGTCATTGTTGCCCCCACTATCCTCAGTACTCAGTTTTAATACCATAGAATCATTCCTGACTCTCAGTCTTCTCTCCCCTCAATACTAGTTAATCTCCAGATCAACTCCCTCTACTCTTTTTGTTTTCCATTGCCTCCACCTTAGTCCTAAGACTCATTACTCCTATACCACTGCAACAGACTTGAATTTTGCATATGTAATGTTATTGTTTAGAAAAGTGGTTTATTCCAGGAAACTGCATCACTTACCACTTATAGTCTGGCTGCTGCTGCTGCTGCTAGGTCGCTTTAGTCGTGTCCGATTCTGTGCGACCCCATAGATGGCAGCCCATCAGGCTCCCCCATCCCTGGGATTCTCCAGGCAAGAACACTGGGGTGGGTTGCCATTTCCTTCTCCAATGCATGAAAGTGAAAAGAGAAAGTGAAGTCGCTCAGTCGTGTCTGACTCTTAGCGACCCCATGGACTGCAGCCCACCAGGCTCCGCCGTCCATGGGATTTTCCAGGCCCTTCTCTGACTTATAATCTTACCTATTGCAAAAAAAAAGAAATGCAGATTTTTTAAAAACAAAACAAAAAATCACCTTTTTTGTATAAAGTTACTTCTATTTCAAGAAAGGTATTTTGGTAGCAAAAAATAATATTCTCTTATATAGAGTAAATTATGAACCTGAAAATGCTTATTTCTAGAACGTACCAGATCTTAGAAGGATGACCTTCTAATATGCTGTGTCAAGTAGTCTATCATTTAAACATAAGTAAATCCATACACAGAAATTAAGGCAGCTAATAAGAAAAGTGTAAAAGGAATATTAAAAAAACTTTTAAAGAATACCCTGTTCATAAATTAACAAAAAGATTAAGCTTTAGAATAAAACACAGGAAACCATACCAGCTCCCAGATAAATAGGTACCATAGTGCTCCTAGGACATTACTTCAGCAATCATTTCCGAAAGGTAGCTGGGGCTTGCAACACAACCAGATTTAAACAGAAGAACTGTAGGAGTTACAGGATTATACCAGCACTATCAGAAGGAACATCTGACACAAAATATATTCATTTGATATGGGATTTGTTTGTATCCATTGTCTTTGACTAATCTAGAATGAAAGATGTATCCCTTGGCACTCTTTTTCTGCCTTCTTCAGTTATAAAACATGTTTTATAATCTTTATTTTTTTGAAAGGGATCACATGCAATGGTCAAAAGAAGAAGAAGAAGCAGCCAGAAAAAAAGTAGAGGAAAACTCAGCTGTGCGAGTCCTTTTGGAAGAGCAAGGTAAGCAGCTATATGTAGCTCCTGGAGGCTGGCTTTTCTGTTTGACCTCCCACTGATTCAGTTCACACCTTAGTCTCTTTTCCTCCTAATTGTGTCACCATTTTAGAGAATTCTTAGCTTTTGCCTATGCTAATTTACTTGTTTCTTTAGGAGAATTCCCGGTCTTTCCAGTGTAGTGAAACCAAAGTTAATGAAATAAATTATGTACTCACCCTATATGTACTTGCTCTTTTGATAGTCATATTATTGCTTTCTCTGGGAGATAGGTAAAGGTGGCATTTCAAGCAAGATAGGAAAACACAATTTTAAAAATTTCCTTGTTAATGCATCTCTTAATATGCTGTTGTGCATTTCAACTACTGGGAATAGTCAATGAATTAAAAAACTTTGAGNTGGTTCAGTTTCTATTTTTTTGACCAATAACAATGTCAAAAGAAGCAGTGTGAAATTGTGGAAAGACCTTGGTAGAAAGCCTGCCTATGACATATCCTTGTGCCTTTGTAAATGTTGAAGCATCCTACTAAGCCTCAGGATGTCATAAAGCAAGCAGTGAAATTAGGAGCCTTATAAGAGGAAATGCAAAATGAAACATTGATAATGGTTATTTATTAATAATTACAGTTGGAGCTGACGAAGTAAGGATTGGTTGGGATCTGAAATGGTTGCATAGTTACTAAAAGAGACCTTGGGATCCTAAGGTTGCATTTGGAAAGAGTCTTTGAATCTGGTAGAGTTAAAATATTCAAGTAGTGCTGTAGAGAAATATCTGAGATGAGATCCCCAATATCTGCCATATTCTATTTTTGTATGTCTAAACTGATTGCTGCTGCTGCTAAGTCACTTCAGTCATGTCCGACTCTGTGCAACCCCAGAGATGGCAGCCCACCAGGCTCTCCCGTCCCTGGGATTCTCCAGGCAAGAACACTGGAGTGGGTTGCCATTTCCTTCTCCAATGCATGAAAGTGAAAAGTGAAAGTGAAAGTGAAGTCGTGTCCTACTCTCCGCGGCCCCATGGACTGCAGCCCACCAGGCTCCTCCGTCCACGGGATTTTCCAGGCAAGAGTACTGGATTACTCGATTATAATTTCAATGTGTCAAGAGAGGTGACAGAATCTTGAAATTTCTCTCATAGAGATCTCTAAAACTAATTTTTAAAATGCTGCTGCTAAGTCGCTTCAGTCGTGTCCGACTCTGTGCGACCCCATAGACGGCAGCCCACCAGGCTCCCCTGTCCCTGGGATTCTCTAGGCAAGAACACTGGAATGGGTTGCCATTTTCTTCTCCAATGCACGAAAGAGAAAAGTGAAAGGCATGTTGCTCAGTCGTGTCCGACTCTTCGCGACCCCATGCACTGCAGCCTACCAGGCTCCTCCATCCATGGGATTTGCCAGGCAAGAGTACTGGAGTGGGTTGCCATTGCCTTCTCCAACTTTTAAAATAAGTAGCTTTTAAATTTATAATTTAAAAAACAAGCAAAATGTGTTGAGATACTGTTAAGAAGACCGTATAGGCAGTCATGATATCTGAATAGCTTATATTTAGATAAGGTGAAGAAGGCTCTTCCAGGGAGGTGGAACAATCACAATGAAATGCCAGAGAGTTAGCACATGTCACTTTCAAGAGACTGTCTGTCTGATTTAAACCCAGGATATATATGGGAAGAAGTTAAAAATGAAATGGTTCAGGTAAATCAGAGCCAGCTCATTAAAGATTTTCATTCCAATATAAGAAATGTAAACTTTACATATATGGATGCAAAGAACATAAAAAATTTGAGGCAGATGTGATCAATCATAAGGGAAACTGATTATAGATTAGGATGAGGACAGAAGCAAAGATTTGACCTACAGAGGTAAAAAGCAACATCATAAGAGTTATATTTTTTGTTATATTTTATAAAGCTTTTCACATTACTACTAATGTCTTTTATTTTCCATTAAGCTTTTTTGAGCACCGAAGAATTGGTGCTTTTGAACTGTGATGTTGGAGAAGACTCTTGAGAGTCCCTTGGACTGCAAGGAGATCCAACCAGTCCATTCTGAAGGAGATCAGCCCTGGGATTTCTTTGGAAGGACTGATGCTGAAGCTGAAACTCCAGTACTTTGGCCACCTCATGTGAAGAGTTGACTCATTGGAAAAGACTCTGATGCTGGGAGGGATTGAGGGCAGGAGGAGAAGATGACGACAGAGGATGAGATGGCTGGATGGCATCACAGACTCGATGGACATGAGTTTGAGTGAACTCTGGGAGTTGGTNAAAGAATTGATGCTTTTGAACTGTGGTGTTGGAGAAGACTCTTGAGAGTCCCTTGGACTGCAAGGAGATCCAACCAGTCCATTCTGAAGGAGATCAGCCCTGGGATTTCTTTGGAAGGAATGATGCTAAAGCTGAAGCTCCAGTACTTTGGCCACCTCATGTGAAGAGTTGACTCATTGGAAAAGACTCTGATGCTGGGAGGGATTGGGGGCAGGAGGAGAAGGGGACGACCGAGGATGAGATGGCTGGATGGCATCACTGACTCGATGGGCATGAGTCTGAGTGAACTCCGGGAGTTGGTGATGGACAGGGAGGTCTGGCGTGCTGCGATTCATGGGGTCGCAAAGAGTCGGACACGACTGAGTGACTGAACTGAACTTAACTGAGGAGGCAAGGCCCTTGACTGCTGAGTGAGGAGCAGCCTGTTGCAAATTTTCCAGGCCTGTGGGGATGAGGCCTGAGCTGGAGCTGGGGTACAGTGGGGGAGGATGGAACGGCAGAGAAGGGGGCCCAGGGAGACTTTTCCAAGGTCTTTCTGCCAAGCTCCCCTCCTCCCTTCTCCTGCCAGCAAAGCTATCCAGCCAGACACACATACCCAGCCTGCTGCCCAGGGCTAGCATCGCAGTCCTACCTGCTAGTCTACCCAGACACATACAGCACCTGGAGTTTCTACGGGAAGCAAATGTAGGGGGAGGTATGAGGAGGATTCAAAAAGCTCATGATTGTTCAGTGGCTAAGTCACGCCCAACCGTTGGCCTCTTTTCCATTAGAATGTCTACAGCAGGCATGTGTCATGAGGCCACGTGCCCCCAGGCTGAGGGTGTGTGCTGTGCGTCACCTCTGCGGGGTGTGGTCCTGAGACACAGACGTGCATTGTTTGTTGCTGTTTAGTTGCTAAGTCGTGTCCGACTCTTTGCCACCCATGGGCTGTAGCCCACCAGGCCTCCCTGTCCATCACCAACTCCTGCAGTTTACTCAAACTCGTGTCCATTGAGTCGGTGATGCCATCCAGCCATCTCATCCTCGGTCGTCCCCGTCTCCTCCTGCCCCCAATCCCTCCCAGCACTGGGGTCTTTTCCAATGAGTCAACTCTTTGCATGAAGTGGCCAAAGTATTGGAGTTTCAGCTTCAGCATCAGTCCTTACAAAGAACACCCAGGGCTGATCTCCTTTAGAATGGACTGGTTGGATTTCCTTGCAGTCCAAGGGACTTTCAAGAGTCTTCTCCAACACCAAAGTTCAAAGGCATCAATTCTTTGGCGCTCAGCTTTCTTTATAGTCCAACTCGCACATCCATACATGACTACTGGAAAAAACACAGCCTTGACAAGATGGACCTTTGTTGGCAAAGTAAAGTCTCTGATTTTTAATATACTGTCTAGGTTGGTCATAACTTTTCTTCCCAAGGAGTAAGTGTCTTTTAATTTCATGGCTGCAGTCACCATCTGCAGTGATTTGGAGCTCCCCAAAATAAAGTCTGTCACTGTTTCTGCTATTTCCCCATCTATTTGCCATGAAGTAGCAATGGATGGACTGGATGCCATGATCTTCATGTTCTGAAAGTTGAGCTTTAAGCCAACTTTTTCACTCTCCTCCTTCACTTTTATCAAGAGGCTCCTTAGTTCCTCCTCACTTTCTGCCATAAGGGTGGCGTCGTCTGCATATCCGAGGTTATGGATATTTCTTCCGGCAATCCTGACTCCAGCTTGTGTTTCACCTACTCTGGCAGTCTGTATGATGCTCCCTGCATAGAAGTTAAATAAGCAGGGTGACAATATACAGCCTTGATGTAGTCCTTTCCCGATTTGGAACCAGTCTGTTGTTCCATGTCCAGTTAACTGTTGCTTCCTGACCTGCAGACAGATTTCTCAGGAGGCAGGTCAGGTGGTCTGGTGTTCTTGTCTCTTGAAGAATTTTCCACAGTTTGTTGTGATCCAGACAGTCAAAGGCTTTGGCGTATTCAATAAAGCAGAAGTAGATGTTTATCTGGAACTCTCTTGCCTTTTCCATGATCCAATGGATGCTGGCAATTTGATCTCTGGTTCCTCTGCCTTTTCTAAAATCAGCTTGAACATTTAGAAGTTCATGGTTCACAGTAGTGTATACACTCACCAAATCCATCTGCATTCCAGACACACTGGTGTGCCACCGGGCAGCCCCTGCTGTGTGCCCAGGAGAGCACCTTCAGCACACAGATGAGTGGAGTCAGTCTGGGGGCTCAGGGGCCGANTTTCTAAAATCAGCTTGAACATTTAGAAGTTCATGGTTCACAGTAGTGTATACACTCACCAAATCCATCTGCATTCCAGACACACTGGTGTGCCACCGGGCAGCCCCTGCTGTGTGCCCAGGAGAGCACCTTCAGCACACAGATGAGTGGAGTCAGTCTGGGGGCTCAGGGGCCGAATCGTGGTTTCAAATGCACACGTGTTTGCTCCTGTGTTCAGTGTATGCTGAATAAGGAAGGCCGGGATGCGGAGTCCCATGCCCCACAGGGCCCACATCACATGACACTGTCCTCATCCAGTGCCGCGCCAGCCCCTTGCCTCCCTGTCCCGCCACTGCCTTATCTCCCCTGAGTGTATGCAGAGCTGCCAGGCAGCAGGGCCTCCGGATGATTTTCCACAGCTTGAGAGAAGCTGCATGTCTCCTGGATACGGGCGAGGGAAGGGGACGGCAAGGTTCCCAAAGTGTCCCTTCTGCTAGCTTAGTCCTTGTAAGGCTTCTTGTGTCTTCATTGTGACCCCATGGACTATAGCCGGCCAGGCTCCTCGGTCCATGAGATTCTCCAGGCAAAAATATTGGAACTGGAGTGAGTTGCAGTTCCCTTCCCCAGGGCATCTTCTCGAGACAGGGATTATACCCACATCTCCTGTGTCTCCTGCATTGCTGGTGGACTTTCTACCTGCCAATCCAACGGGATGCCCCAAGCCAAGGGGAAGCCAGGGAAGGCTTCCTGGCTGAGGTTTTTGGTGGAGGGTTACTGGAGGTCAGTGGAGAAATAACTCCAGAAAGAATGAAGGGATGGAGCCAAAGCAAAAACAATACNGCTGCTGCTAAGTCACTTCAGTCATGTCCGACTCTGTGCGACCCCAGAGATGGCAGCCCACCAGGCTCTGCCGTCCCTGGGATTCTCCAGGCAAGAACACTGGAGTGGGTTGCCATTTCCTTCTCCAATGCATGAAAGTGAAAAGTGAAAGTGAAGTCGCTCAGTCATTGTCTGTCTCCTAGCGACCCCATGGACTATAGCCCACCAGGCTCCTCTGTCCAAGGGATTTTCCAGGCAAGAGTACTGGAGTGGGTTGCCATCCAAAATGTTGCTGGTCTTTTAAGATGAACACAAAGTTTCAATAATGATTTAAGCTATTTTTCTTAGAGGCCTTTGATATTTAGAGTTTAATTTAGGTAAGGCCTTGCCAGCCTTCAAAAATGGTCTCTAAAATATTGCCCTATTGTGTAATCACCAAGCCAGAAAATAATAAGTATGGGTGAAGATGTGGAGAAATGAAACCCTTGTGCACTACTGGTGTAATTATAAAATGGTACAAGCTCTACTGAAAACAATATTTAAGTTCCTCCAAAAATTAAAAATGGAACTACCATATGATCCGGCAGCCCCACCTCTGGATATATAGCCAAAAGAATTGGAGGAGTCACCCAAAAGGTCTTGAGAGAATATTTGCATACCTTTGTTCATAGCAACACTATTCACAGTAGGCAAAAGGTAGAAACAGCCCAAATGTCCAGCAGATAAATTGATAAACAAAATGTGGTCTATTCATATGGAATATTATTCAGCCATAAAAATAAATGGAATCCCTGTCACATGCCATATAATCTGAGTGAACTTTGAGGACACTATGTTAGGTGAAATAAGCTAGTCACAAAAAAGGCAAATACTATATGAGTCCACTAATATAAGATATCTAAAGTAGTCAGATTCATAGAAACAGAAAGTTGTATGGTGGTTAGCAAGGGCTTAGAAGAATGGGAAACAGAGTTGTTGTTTAGTGAGTATAGAGTTTTGGATCTACAGTGAAAAAGTTATGGGTATCTGTTTCACAGCAATGTAAATACACTTAACACTGCTGGACTGTTCACTTAAAAATGGTTAGGATGGTGAATGTTATGTGTTTTTTTAACCACTTTTTTTTTTTTTTTTAAAGACACTAAAAAATTTTCTCCTCTATCCTTCTCACTGAGTAGCTGGGAACCCACAGACAGTTGGCCCAACCCTTACACTCTTCTAGAGAGGATTTTCTGCCTTGTTTTTTAAAAATGATTTATCCTTTAAAACAGATTGTTTTGTTTTCTTAAAGAAAATACAGTTTATTGGTATACCAAATACCCACAGAAATTAACACAATTTATAAATGAGTTTTCACAAAACTCAGTGAATTTTCCCATGCCCTTATTCAGAAACAGAAAATTATTAGTAACCCAGAAACTTCCTCATGCTGTGTTCCAATTACTTTCCTAAACCCCTAAGACTCCACATAGAACACCCACTATTCTGGCTACTAATACCATAAATTAGTTTTTCCAGAACAGCTTGGTTCTGGTCATCATCATTTCTCAATCACTCGTGTAGCAATATCAGTGTACTTGTTAGCTAGAACAAGAGGCAGCAAACTGTGGCCATGGGCCAAATCCAGCCCACTGCCTGTTTTTATAAATAAAGTTTTATTGGAGCACATACTCATTTGTTAACATTGCCCATGGTTGCTTTAGTGGTGTATCTAAGAGTTGAATAGTTGCAAAAGACTCTATGTAGCCCATACAGACTACTTATTATCTGGCCCTTTACAGAAAAAGTTTGCCAACCCCTGAGATAGAATTTTGTTTCCACTTTAATCAGCTGTCCTGAAACTCCCCAGGGAGAAATGTTTGCATTCCTCTTCTGTTCAAGCCAAGTATAGTAAAAATCACTAACCCTACTGGTAGTTAACTATTGTTCTGGTAACTTAAGTCTACACTTGAGGCTAAAGTTTGAAGCAAAAGGTGCTGTTGAAACTGAGCTAGTGAAACAGCCCTCATTAACTGCCCTTTACCAGTGAAGGGGGCAGTGTGGCTCTATCTTATCCTCTGGTTATCATTTGCTGTCCCTCAGAGCTAGTTTTCCTTCCTTACCATAAGCGTGAATGTGTCCTGAAGGATGAACAGGAAAGAAGAGCACCTGATCCACAGTGGAACCATTCTATTTTTATGAGCTCCAGCCATGCAGTCCCAGAATGGGATGTGGCCAGGGAGTGTTGGGGTTGGATTTGAGAGTGCATACCAGTGGCAATTCTGCTTACAAATCAGCCAACATTGCATTCCTTTGCAGGAACTCTGTCACACTGTTTCTGAGGAAGTATAATTTTGCTTCTTTGCCAGCAGCTGCACAGACATATTTTCCACATTACTCAAGCTTCTGCTACTGGCCACCTGGATATGACAGAGAGAATCAAGCCTAAACAGAATTAAAAGATATCAGTCATCTTAATTCTTTTCCAGGAAGTTAAAAATTATCCATAGTTTATTTCCTGAGAGTATGAAAAACCAAGGATTTTTTTTNATTTTCCACATTACTCAAGCTTCTGCTACTGGCCACCTGGATATGACAGAGAGAATCAAGCCTAAACAGAATTAAAAGATATCAGTCATCTTAATTCTTTTCCAGGAAGTTAAAAATTATCCATAGTTTATTTCCTGAGAGTATGAAAAACCAAGGATTTTTTTTTCATGCTCTTATGAGTATTTCTGTTTAGAACATAAATAGATGAGCAGTGCTGATAATGTTCCCTTAAAGTGCTCTATATGTGGCTGCCTATTTTGGCCTATTTATGTTAACAATGAACTTGAGTGAAGCTAATGAGGAGGTTATTTTCAGGCCTTGGAAACCGCAGTAAAGGAAAATGACAGTTCCCACAGAACCATAATGTGACTGAAATAGAAAGGTGGTGACTGGCCTTTCTCTATAGAAGCAGGAAAAGTAAGCTGGAGAGGACTGATGATACTCCTTTGAAGCATTTGGTTTGCTTATTAGCATGTCCAGTCTCTGAGCAAGTTTTCTGGCTGCTGTGGAGACACAGAACAAAAGAATTTATTTAAAAATGCCTCCCAGTGATCGAGACTTCTGTTGGGTCCCTACCCCATAACACTGCTCAGTGCAGTGGACTTTATACATGTCAGAGAACCGCTACAAGGAGAGGAACCCACAATGAGGGTGANTCTCTGAGCAAGTTTTCTGGCTGCTGTGGAGACACAGAACAAAAGAATTTATTTAAAAATGCCTCCCAGTGATCGAGACTTCTGTTGGGTCCCTACCCCATAACACTGCTCAGTGCAGTGGACTTTATACATGTCAGAGAACCGCTACAAGGAGAGGAACCCACAATGAGGGTGACCATTACATCACACTTAAGCAAGGTTGCACAGAGCAGCAACCAAGGCAACTGCTGAGCATGGCGAAGAAAGAAAACTTCTGTCCTGAGGAACCATGTTGACTGACAGGACATTGCAGTGAGACCAGATACATACCCAGCCACCCGCTCCAGTCTCCACCAGGGATCATCAACCTGCAGGTCTGCAGAAGCCCTTGGTGAGGCTCCTAATTGGATATTTAATGTATCTGATGAATATAGGTCAAGATGAAGAGATCCATTTAAAAGCTGTATTCCCAAACGTTGTGAAAACCCAAAGGAAGCTATGACCCGGTTCTTCTCCCACTGCCCCTGTTAACCACTGTCTCTCTTTTTTATATATATATTTATTTTTATTTGTTTGGCTGCACAAGTTCATAGTTGTGGCATGTGGGATCTTATTCCCCAACAAGAGATCAAGCCCAGGCCCCCTGCATTGGGAGCACAAGAATCTTAGCTACTGGACTACCNAACCACTGTCTCTCTTTTTTATATATATATTTATTTTTATTTGTTTGGCTGCACAAGTTCATAGTTGTGGCATGTGGGATCTTATTCCCCAACAAGAGATCAAGCCCAGGCCCCCTGCATTGGGAGCACAAGAATCTTAGCTACTGGACTACCAGGGAAGTCCCTACCATCCAGAAGGGTTCTAAATATTTGAAAAAGCCAATTTTCTCTCATCGCAAAGTATTCCACTTACAGAATAGTATATAGCATGAGCCTTGTTTATTGATTTTATCTTACTTATTTTAATGCCACTAGGAGGAGGTAGTGGTTGTTCTCCCATGCTGACTAGCCCTCTGGCACCTTCCTTTTGGTCTCTTTGTGTGTCAGTCTCTCCTGTCACTCCCATTTCCCATTTCTCATCTATTGTCTCAGCTGTTGGTGAGAACTGAAGTCTGGAAACACCCTCACAATTCTGAAAATAAGAACTTACCTGTCACAAGTGAGACAGTCTTTTGCTGTACAGTGGCTGACGTTTTCATTCCCGTGATTAAAATGTAAAGCATCTAGGCTATCATTAGGAATATTTCTTTCAATTAGATGCTCAGATTAATGATTTGTGATTCCACATTTCCTTTTGGTAATTTATTTTAAATTTTATAATGGCTCAGATTTCTTTTTAAAGCAGATTAATTCAGAGAAATGAGAAAGATAAATTTGGCAGTTTTTGAGTTAATATGATTATATTTTTAATTTCCTAAAAACATTTCCAGTGTGTTATATCTCAGCTGGTAATTTAGCAAATGTAATGGGTTTTTTAAACTTAATAACAAATGCAGCTTCTATTTTTACTTTAAAATACCCTTGTAAATAACTATCTACCTAGGGTGAGTTACCTATGTCAAGAAAAATAGTAAAAGAATCCCACTATACCTTCCTTTGTGAATACCTTGCCACTTGAGAGTGTCCTGTGTGAGAAAAAATAGAGTAGCTTAAAGTTTTGTGTGCTGATAAATTTAGAGTTCTTGTTTATAGGTCAGCTTTGGTTGTTAATTTCATACTGTACTCAGACTTTAAATTTCATTACTTTTAAGAGTTTTATTAGACAATTAACTTTATCAATGACATGGAAATTTCCAACTTTGAGAGCTTAGATGTTTGTGTAATTGATGTACAAAAACAGCTTTAAAATGACTTTTGTTACATTGCAACTTAGAATAAATTTTCATAATTTGTATTAATATGTCAGATACATAGGTGGTTTAATTCAGTTTTTTTAGTTGTGATATTCAGTGTGATTCAGAGTGAATTCTGAATATTTAAGTATGGTTGTGTGTCATAGTCTTTCTTCCCCTCAGCAGTATTGAATTTAATAAATGAATAATTGAGAAGTTGTTTCATCTGACTGTGGTTAAACAGATCACTACACCCCTTTTATCGCCGTTGGCATAGAACAATTAACTCTGAGTTGGTAACCTAGGAAAGTAAAGGGAAATTTTTCTCCTCCAGGAAAAATTGATATACCTGTTTACAAAGTCAGCTGGACAAGATAAAGACAGGGCTGATTTCTCCACATTGTATTCTTTTATCATTATTGGATTGACCGTGAATGAAACAGAGGTTTAAACTAAACTTTTCTCTCATGGTCATTAAAGTCGCTCATCCATTTCCCCTGATACCACAGATACTCTTACAGTTCACAAAATTAAATTAAACGTTGGATATGTTTACCTTGTCTCACAGCCATAATTATGAGTTTGATTGAGCTTCCTTGGGGTCTCAGAAGCTGTTATACTTTGCTGGAAACTNTAAACTAAACTTTTCTCTCATGGTCATTAAAGTCGCTCATCCATTTCCCCTGATACCACAGATACTCTTACAGTTCACAAAATTAAATTAAACGTTGGATATGTTTACCTTGTCTCACAGCCATAATTATGAGTTTGATTGAGCTTCCTTGGGGTCTCAGAAGCTGTTATACTTTGCTGGAAACTGTGAGATTGTCAGCATTGATTGAAGGTACTGCTGGAAGCACAACTTGAAAAAGCAAAAAAAAAAAAAAAACGGTTCTAGTCCATTAGCCTTTATCCCAGCCCATTCTGTTTTGTATCTGTTTTGTTGCTGTCCCACAAACCCATCTATTCTCCTAGAACATTTTATGTTCCCATTGCTCATCATAATTTCATCATGCAACCTTGCATAGTTTATTGTTTGTATAATTCAAATGGAGCTTAATTAATTCTGTATTTCTGATCTGCCTTTATGTAGGTTCACTCCAATCAGCATTATTTTTACTGTTCTGTTATACTGATTATAAGTCATACTGAGGTTTTAATTTCAACTTGATGCTTCATAATAAGAGGAAAGTACAAAATCAGGAAAATAGGTTATTTTCAGAGGTATTTTGGAGGAGGTTAATCTTGATTTTGTGTTAGAAGGCAATATAATGGTTAACAGCATAAAGTCTGATAGACTTAGTTCAGGTCCTAGCTTTGGTGGATGACCTTGGACAAATTTTTTATCCCCTCTAACCTTGAACTTCTTTGTCTATAATAATATGTATTCTGAGAGGTATTGTTAGGAATAAATGGGGAAAAAAATCCAAGTAAGGCATTTGACATAGTGCCTGGCACAAAATAAACACTCAGTATATACTATTGTTGTTGTTTTTAATGCTGCTGTCATTGGTACAATGATTTATGTGATTGTTTGTTTGTTGAAAAAGCTTGAAAGTATATATTAGCAGATCATGACCATCATCTTTTAATCGTAATCAGATCCTTTTAAAGATTGGATAAGCTCGGGTTGAATTTAGGTGCTTGATATATTTGGTATCTGAACCAGATTCTAGTCACCTACTGCAGGTTTATTTTCATGATACACTGTAGAAATTAAACAGTAGTACAAGCTCATATTTATGATAGCAGTCTGATCCAAGATTTTGTAGTTTGTAGAACTATAATGTTTGTTGTTTAGTTGCTAAGTCGTGTCCAACTCTGTGTGACCCCACGTCCTGTAGCCGCCTCAGGCTCCTCTGTCCATGGGATTCTCCAGGCAAGAATGCTGGAGTGGGGTGCCATTTTTTAATGTTCTCCATAAATTCATGGGATTTAATAGGAAAGTACATAGACTGTTTAGAACTTGAACACAGAGATATCCTTTAGGAAAGTAGAATGAGGAATTCAACCAAGATTCTTTATCTTTGTATAAGATGCAGATAAAACTTTGCAGATACTACTCAGCCATAAAAAGGAATGAAATTGTGTCATTTGTAGAGACATGGATATACCTAGAGACTGACATACACAGTGAAGTAAATCGGAAAGAGAAAAATATCATGTATTAATGCATATATGTGGAATCTAGAAAATGGTATACATAATTTTACTTGCAAAGCAGAAATGGAGACACAGACATAGGGAACAGACATATGAATACCACACAGGAAAGGGCAGGGGGCATGGGATGAACTGAGAGGTTGGGATTGACGTATATATACCATTATGCATAAAACAAATAACGAATGAGAACCTACTGTATAGCACAGGGAACTCTACTCAGTGTTATGTAGTGACCTGAATGGAAAGGAAATCCAAAAGAGAGGGGATATATGTATACATACGGCTGATTCGCTTTGCTGCACAACAGAAACTGGCACAGCAGTGTAAAGCAACTATGCTCCAATTTAAAAACCCAAAAAAAAAAGAAACCTTTGCCAAAGAACTACCTAATAATTGTTAAACACTCCAGATTTCCATCTGATGGTTATAAATGAATATAAATTTTAAAGTTGTAGTCAGTGCAGTTTTAAAGGTACAGACCATTCTGTGTGAAGTTTTTCTCTTAATATTATTATACTTTAAATTTTAGTTGCTGCGTAAGATTACTCTGTTTTGACATGCATGGTTTGCTTGATCATTTCAAAGTTGAGGCTGTTTGAGTTATTTCTCATTTTTTCTTGTAATAAGGAATACTGTTAGGAACATCTTTTCTTTCAAGTTACTCCCCTGCTGTCTATCTTTTCCTCTGCCAGTTAATTCTAAGGGGGATGGTGCCACAAATTAATCACTTGTAGTGTTAACATTCTAGTTACTAATAGTTAGGTTCAAACTCGCTTCAAAACTAGCTTGGTATTGGAAACTCAGATACTAGAGATTTGACTAAATATAGGTCTTCTTAGGTGGGTCGCTTTTTATTAAACAGAAGAATCTTTTACCAGCACAGAGTGAGTTACAAAGAGAGTCTTTAAGATAAAAGGAAGAAGAGAAGGTATGAGAAGACTGGGGAAATTTGACAGTTTCCTAATTCCTCCTGAGTCTGATTTTCAGAATGTTGTTTTGTTTTCTTACACAGTATATCAGGCACACTCCCAGTTTTTTTGAGTTGAGATAGAACTATTTTAAAAATATATAACATTTTTAGATTAACCATAAATAGCCTTCCTCCCATTATTTGGACACGACTTAGCGACTAAACCACCACCACCACCCATTAGTACAAATGTGAACGAGCATGTTTTGGACTTCAACATCACATAATTCTTTTGTTACAGAGATCTACTTTCATTTCTCAGACCTTAAATAAAGATAGGAGTTTCTGTCTTTCAAGCAGTCCTGCTGCCAGATACAATTCAGCCTTGATGGGAAGGAAGTCTTGTGGCTAAATGGGTGGAGATCCATGGTACAAGGCCATAAAGATAAAAGTGGAAAGAAAAGGAAAACTATAAGGGTTTCAGGACAAGGTTCTGTAACAAAGACAAAACTGACTGTAAGCAGCTACTTGTTCTCAGGATAAGAGCTTCTTTAAAATTATGAAAGAAAAGATTCTGTTGTTTTTAGTTTTAGTTTAATTTTGGGGGGTGTTGGGAATAGATAATCAAAATTTACATGGATCAAAATTCAAATGAAAATTCTTTCTGAAACCCTGGTCCCCAACCACTCAGTTCTACTCTTGAGAGGCAACCAGTATGACTAATTATGTGATTATCCTGCCCAAAGACTTCTGTTCATGTAACACGTGTTTTTCCTCCTTTTTTTCCTAAAAAATAGTTTTTTTTCCCCTAAAAAATAGCATCATATACATACTGTTCTACATTTTGCTTTCTCGCATAACATTAAGTTTTGGAAATTATTCTACAACAGCGGAACGTTTTTTTTTAATTTTTTAAAGCACTTTAAAAATGTCATGTGTCTCAGTTTAGTTCAGTTGCTCAGTTGTGTCCAACTCTGCAACACTGTGGACTGCAGCATGCCAGGCTTCCCTGACCATCACCAACTCCCAGAGCTTGCTCAAACTCATGTCCATTGAGTTGGTGATGCCATCGAACCATCATCCTCTGTCGTCCCCTTCTCCTCCTGCCTTCAATCTTTCCCAGCATCAGGGTCTTTTCCAATGAGTCAGTTCTTTGTATCAGGTGGCCAAAGGATTGGAGTTTCTGCTTCAGCATCAGTCCTTCCAATGAATATTCAGGACTGATTTCCTTTAGTATTGACTAGTTTGATCTCCTTGCAGTCCAAGGGACTCTCGAGAATCTTCTCCAATACCACAGTTCAAAAACATCCATTCTTCAGTGCTCAGTTTTCTTTATGGTCCAACTCTCACATCTATACACGACTACTAGAAAAACCATAGCTTGACTAGACAGACCTTTGTTGGCAAAGTAATGTCTCTGCTTTTTAATATGCTGTCTAGGTTTGTCATAGCTTTTTTTTCCAAGGAGCAAGCGTCTTTTAATCTCAGGGCTGTTGCACTGATTGAAAGTCATTCTTAAGCCAGGGTTTAGGTCTGGCACATAATAGTATCCAAGAAATGTTTCTTGAATGAGTGTGTGAGAAAGTAAGTGAATTAGTGATTATGTTAATTAACATACAGATAGAAAGAGGCAGAAAGCTAAGAATTGCTGGAAGGTCTCAGAATGTTGACCTGACCCTAATGCTGGGACCCAGGTTTAATCTAAGGAATGACATCACAAAATGCATATCTCCTTTTAAATTGCATCAGAAATTCTCTTTAAGGCTTCATATTAGGAGATATTAATATGAAGAGATGCCTCTGGAGGTGGGTGAAGAATGGAGTTGTGGGATGGCCCTAAACCCCAGGAGTCAGGACATGTGGTCCTGATTCTACTATGACAGGGCTCCAGGACCCTGACAAGTGGGTTCATCTCTCTGTGTGTCCTTACTTCAAATGCAAAACAAGGAGGTTGGGGTAGATTATTTCAGTACACCATTCTAGCTCAAGATTACATCATTTATTATTCCACACTTTTCTGTTTGATTACCAGTTTGCACAGACATTTGTTATGTTAAAACTACATTTATAGTGACATAAAGAATAAGGTTATCATTTCTCCAAGAAAATAAAGAGACTTACAGGGTTATTGGTAAAAATGTGATTATAAAGATTTCAAGATTAGACTCTAGAAAGTAGTTTGGAATTGTTATATTCCTCACAAAAATTTATCAGCTAAACAATTGAGACAGAAGCAGATTTACCAGGAAAAGCCCAAATACCCCACACATTGACACATTTTGAGAGGATTAATACTCTGTAGCTTTAACCTTTAAGAGGTTCAAAAACAAGTCAGATAAGTAAAAATTACTGTAATATTATTCAATAGTAAATATAATTGTTATAAATGAATAGTATATGTAATATATTCAATAGTATTTAATTATTAAATGCTTCCTAGGTGGCGCTAGTGGTAAAGAATCCACCTGCCAGTGCAGGAGATGCAAGAGACGCGGGTTCGATCCTTGGGTTGGGAAGATCCCCTGGGGAAATGGCAACCCACTCCACTATTCTTGCCTGGAAAATTCCATAGACAAAGGAGCCTGGGGGTCACAGTCCATGGGGCTACCAAGAGTCAGTCACGACTGAGTGACTTTAATATATTTAGTTATTAAAATAATAACTAATAATACACATAATTCATAATAAAATAAATCTTTTTTTTCTCTTTATTTTAGTTAAGTATGAGCGTGAAGCCAGTAAATATTGGGACACATTTTACAAGATTCATAAGAATAAGTTTTTCAAAGATCGTAATTGGCTATTAAGGGAATTTCCTGAAATTCTTCCAGTTGGTCAGAAAACTGAAGAGAAGGTGAAAGAATTATCATGGAATCATGTAAAAATTAATGCTGAAAGTTTTTTCTCAAAAATGCACTGCCCTACTATGCCTGAAGAAAAAAATCATTATAAAGAAAGTTCTGGCTCATCAGATGGTCAAAGCAAAGCAGGATCTGACTTTTCTAAACTGGACTCTGAAGAATACAGAGAAAGACCTCTGAAGACTGAATTGTTTCCTGGTAGCAATGCTACTTTCAGAATCCTTGAGGTATGATACTATAGGGGAAAAATTTTTTAATGTACATCACATATTACTTTATTAATGATCCAGATTCTTTAGAGGGACAATGATCAAATAACTGTGTACTTTTGTGCATAAAAATTACGTAAGGGACTCATATTTTTAATCAGTCAGGTTTTAAGTTTGTAATTTAAAACTTTTCTTAAGTTTGTCTGCTTTAATTTCTAGCTTTAAGGCAGTTTTAAATACCAGTTAAGGTTTGGCCTCAATTTCCATCTCTTTCTGTTATTACCCACTTGTAGGTGAAATAGAAATAAGTGAAGTATGTAATTTGCTATAATCTGGTGTCAACCTTGATTTTCCATTTTAGAAAAAGAAAACTTTTCCTTCTGATTATAAACATAGTAGATGCTGATTACAGAGATTTGGTAAAGAGAAAGAATAAACAATCCCATAAACAAAGGATTTAACCACTGTTAACTTTTTTTTGTTTATAGTGTTTTATATAGTTGAGCTATACTATATCTGCATTTTAGGGTTTTTCTTTATATTTAACATAACATAAGCAGTTTTCCCTATCTTTAAAAATTCTCTATAAGCATTTTCATGGCTGAAAAATACTAAGTGAAATACTATGATTCTACTTATCTGTTTTCACTTGACTGGGTATTTAAATTGTTTTCAGGTTTTGTACAGCAAGTATCTTGAGGTGTAGACTTTTCTGTATTTTTTTTTTATTATTTGGGTTCAATTGACTTGTTCATAACTTATTAAAATTTTTCATATTGTTAAAATATATTGCCAAATTGCTTTCTAAGAAGTTGTACTAATACCAATTTACAGCAGTTTAGGTCTGTCTCATCACACCCTCATTGATTAGAATAATCTTATTTTTAAGATTATTGTTAGACAAAAGCTATATTTTAATTTGCATTCCTTTGATTGTTAAATAGGTCATATAGTTCTTCAGATGTTTAGAAACCATTTGTTCTTCTGTCATCTACTTACTTCCTTTATTTATTAGGTTGTGTGTTTTTAATGAGCTCTGCCCTTTATTATATTTAATTCAAATATTTTTTTCACAGTGTGTTTGTCACCTTTTAATTTGGTTCATTTGGGGGTTTGATATGTAAAAATTTTAAATAGTTACATTTCTCAGTACATATTATTTTTGTGATTTATTCCATTTTGAGCTTAGACAACTCTCCTATAAACAAAGATTCAGAACATTTCTTTTAGTTTTTTTAAGTAAAAATCTGACATTGGTGAGGAAAATTTAACTTTATTTTCATGATACTTGTTTATTCTTTGATTTTAGGTTGGCTGTGGTGCTGGGAATAGTGTTTTTCCAATTCTGAACACTTTGCAGTGAGTTTTAGAATTTTCTCCTACAAAATTCTGCATATGTATGGGATATTTAGAAATTCTTAGAAAATGTTGTCATATATATACCAATAGTGTTCTTGTTCCCATATAAACAATGACTAAACCAAATTTCAAAAGAAGTGGCTTCGTCTTAGTATCTAATTTCATGTGAACTGAGAATTACTCTGGAAATAATATTTCACAGACATAGATAGTCCACCATGAGTTGAAGTAATTTTTTAAGCTTGTGCTTATGTAGATGAGAGTAAGAAATGAGGAAGAGATTTGATCCTTCTGCTAAGCTGGGAATTGCTGAACTTTAGAGATTTATTTACTCCTCCAGGTTACTTAGGTGTCATTTTACACATAGAGAGTTCAGTTTAAAGCTTACACTTTATTTTGTGTAAGGTTTAAACTCAGTTTATTTTGTCATCACTTCTGGAGTCACACTCAGGATAAAACCTTCCTACAGAGTTGAAATGACTCTCTAGAGTTGAAATTTTGGAGTTATAACACCTAACCCTAAGGTTCATAAAGGGAGAAGTCCATGATAGGAGTAAAGATGTTCTCCTGACCTGCCCTTCCTGTTCACCACCTCACCAATGTGTTTTAGTAGGTGATGAAGAAGAAACATCTTACAAAACTTTCACTCCTTTTACCTATGGCTGGTCTGTCAAGTGCCTATTTTTTTTAAGTTTACACAATAGCTTTCTGATTATCATTTTTCCATTATAAAATTAACGTAAGCACATTGTAGAACTTTCCCATTAGAGGAGAAGTGGGTGGGAAGGAATCACCCATTATTCCCACCATCAAAACATAGCTGCTGACAGAATTTACTATGCATATTTTAAAATTTATTAAAGTCTGTTTTTTAACTTTCCATTGTGAAAATGTAAATGCATTCAAAAGTATTGAGTAATACAGTAAATTCTCATATAGCTACCACCTTGTTTCAGCAGTTACTTATGTAATGCCAACATCATGACACATTATTTTTATTTATGAACTTATGATGGATCTCCAAAAACCAAGACATTCCTAATTGCTATTATATACCTAACATAATAAAAAGTAATTCCATAATATCATCAAATTACCAGTTAAAGTGTCTGGCCAGAAGTGATACTGGCCAATTTGCACTTCTGAATGGCCTTTTTCTTTCAGGATTTATTTTCTTTGTTTTCCTTTTCCCATTTCTAGGCCAAAATTTCCTCTTCTTATACCACATAGCCAGATTCCTTCACCCTGGTGTTCTCTGAACTTGTAATACACATAAATCTACTACATTGGTAGTTGATTATGTGTAACTCTGTGAAAAGCAAAGCAAAGTTGCTCAGTCGTGTCCAACTCTTTGTGACCCCGTGGACTGTAGCCTTCCACGCTCCTCCGTCCATGGGATTTTCCAGGCAAGAGTAGTGGAATGGGTTGCTATTTCCTTCTCCAGAGGATCTTCCCAACCCAGGGATCGAACCTGGGTCTCCTGCATGGTAGGCAGACACTTTACCATTTGAGCCACCAGGGAAGATATTACTCTATGACTCATCTCAAATTATTATTTAGCATATGATTTCCTTATATCTTCTTTCTTCAGCTACTCTTGATATATTTCTTGAGGTAGAGAGCATGCTGCTTCTAAGTCGCTTCAGTCGTGTCTGACTCTGTGCGACCCTATAGTCAGCAGCCCACCAGGCTCCCCCATCCCCGTGGTTCTCCAGGCAAGAACACTGGAGTGGGTTGCCATTTCCTTCTCCAATGCATGAAAGTGAAAAGAGAAAGTGAAGTCGCTCAGTCATGTCCAACTCTTAGCGACCCCATGGACTGTAGCCTACCAGGCTCCTCCATCCATGGGATTTTCCAGGCAAGGGTACTGGAGTGGGGTACCATTGCCTTCTCCGGATAGGGAGCATAATGCATTCTAATTTGGTTTTCCAGGTAGCCTAACAATGTAATATAGATAGTTAGAGCTCAGTACATACTGACTGGTTAATATCTCTGATTCCCCACTTGTTAGTTGTATTTTTTCCCCCTTCTGCTTCTCCATCTGACTAATAATTGTAGGCTCTTGCCTCCTTACCCCCTGACTCTTTCCTTTTGACTGGGTCTTTTTTTGGCCTCATATTCATATTTTAGAAATCACTGTAACTCAATAACCTGAGACAATTAATTCATCTTTAAAAGGCAACTAGTGATTAGGCTTCCAAAGGGAGAATTAAACTTTTTTTTCCTCACCAAAGAAGTTATGTTTTATTACTTTTAGAGGTCATAGAATTAATATTTTACATTTTCAGAATATTTTACCATAATTAGACCTCCAGAATTAAGAGGTCATATCATTCTCCAAGGATCATTTAATTCTTAAACCTCCTGCTGAGAGAGTGCTTGATGGTGTGGTAGTAGTAGTGATATTTACACCTGTTTCCTGGGAGAAGGGCCAAGACAGTCAGCTGATTTTAAAGAAAAGCCCTGGAAAATCATTGAGTGGTCACAAGACCAACTTGGGCTGCTGATGCAGTGGGAATTCAGTCTCAGAGGTCATGTTGCTGTCTGGTAGGACACATGGCAAATGGCACAAGCTTTCCTTTAGCTACTAGACTGTTCTGTATCTTGTGGTTGTTTAATAATTTCTGCACAAGGGTAGACTGCATGCCTTTCATAATGAGCTAGATGGGCCAGTGTCCAGAGAAGCATTTTGAGCTATATGGAAGTTTTTACAAAGGCATGTTAAGTTCTTACGTTTTTAAGTTCCTGGAAGGGAGAGGCAGATATTCCTTTGATCATGATAATTGTGATGATAATAGCAAGAATAATAAAAATGACATTTTTTTTAACATTTGTTAGGTGCTTACTATGAGTCAGGCATTTTTCTATAAACTTTACCTATCTGACTCCATTCTATCCTCACAACCAACTTAGATGCCTTATTTTATCTCTGTTAGGAGTTTGGGATTGACATATGTACTACTACTATATTTAAAATAGCTAACAAGGACTTATTGTATAGCACAAGGAACTCTGCTCAATATTCTGTAACAATCTAAATAGGGAAAGAATTTGAAAAAGAATATATACATGTATGTGTATAGCTGAATCACCTTGCTGTACACCTGAAACTAACACAAAATTGTTAACCAACTATACTCAAATATAAAATAATTTAAAAAACAAAGATGAGGACACCAATTACAGACAGAGAGCTTAGGTAACTCATCCATGGTTATCCAACTAAGTGGTAGAGCTGGGATTCAACCCTAGGCAGTCTGGTTTCAGAGCCCTTGCCCTTAGCCAGCATATCATGTAGTACTAATAATATATGTATCTAAGTGTTTACTGAGATATTTCAGACATGTGTGACCACCCAAGAAATAATGAGTCACAAATATATGGATTTCATAGGAAACAATAAGGATGCATGCTGCAATAAAGCACTATTTTTATATGTGAAGTCACTCAGTCATGTCCAACTCTTTGCAACCCCATGGACTGTAGCCTGCCAGGCCCTTTCGTCCATGGAATTTTCCAGGCAAGGATACTGGAGGGGGTTGCCATTTCCTTCTCCAGGGGATCTTCCTGACCCAGGAATCGAACTTGGGTCTCCTGCACTGCTGNTGAAGTCACTCAGTCATGTCCAACTCTTTGCAACCCCATGGACTGTAGCCTGCCAGGCCCTTTCGTCCATGGAATTTTCCAGGCAAGGATACTGGAGGGGGTTGCCATTTCCTTCTCCAGGGGATCTTCCTGACCCAGGAATCGAACTTGGGTCTCCTGCACTGCTGGCAGACTCTTTTACTGTCTGAGCTACCAGGGAGGCATTTTTAAATGGGTTGAATGAAAAAGAAAAGCAGCACAAGTTTTAACTTTGATTCAGTATTAGTTAACTTTTCATAACCAAATCCTATTCATCATATGTTCATTTATTTGGACAGATCTTAATTTGAATTAAAATTCCTAGTGCCACAGAGTGGCACTGTATGTGAATACTGTACTGTATATGAGAATGCTATATGTTAATGTAGTATTCATCAGTGCATAGCCTTTAAGAGAGCAATGTCAGTCTGGGTGAGATTTTGCTAAATGCATATTTGGGCTTGTATTCCATATTTATTTAGAAATCCTCTTTGCCTAATATGCCTCCTGAATCAGATTAGAAGTTCTAATTATGTCCTTCAAAGCCCATATATCCTTCCTCATATTCTAAATCACCTCTGCTTCTCATCCCTGGCATGTGACTCCCACCTGTAAACCCTTTCTCCACTTCCCACTTAGCAATGCCATCCTCCCTCTTCAAAATTCTTAAACTTTGACCTGACAGTGCCTACCTTATCCACACTTCTATGGAAATTATGTCCTCAGCTAGGCTATAAAATCCACAAAAACCAATACCATACCTGTAATTACTGTTTAAGGACATATTAATCTCTTGTCATTCAGACACAGTATGAAGCAAGATGATTCAAGAATTCTTTTGATAATAGCATGTAAGATATGATCAGGAAGAGTACTGACCCACAAAATTCAAAGTACAGTTGGCTGTTGAACACTGCAGGTGATTAATCCACAAAAATTTATAGTCAACCCTTTGTATTTGTGGTTCCTCCATATCTGCAGATTCAGCCAACCACAGATCATACAGTACTTAGTGTATACTGTTGAACAATATCCATGTGTAATTGACCTAGAAGTTCAAACTTGCATTGTTTAAGGGCCAGCTATATGTGCTGCCCATTAGTAACCATGGCTCAGCCATCGTTAGTGAATTTTGGGTAAAAAACTTACCTAAGTTCAGTGGAGGCCAATTAAAATTAGTCAAGATTTTTATATGGATAAACATCCCCCCTCAAAAAAAAAAAACACCTTAATTTACTTACTTTATTTGCATATTCTAAATAAAGCAGCTGAGTCTTGGAAGAGTCGTTAAGTCTAATTCTGTGTTAATAAGTGGCAAATCTAGGATTTAAAAAGATGTGCAATTGGCTCCCAAATCCCACACTCTTACTATAATTTTATTAGACAGTTTCATTTACTACTTTGTATTTTAATGCTTGGTCCATATATGGGGCTCAGTAAAAGTTTGAAAATCATTTGAAAAGATAACAAAAATTAATATACAAATGTCTTATTATTTTTAGAAGTTGTATGTACATGGTATTAATATAAACATATTTAATAGCATGTAACTACAACTGCTAGAATATAAATATATATTTTTTCATATGTATATACATCATCACCGAAGCATCAGAGCCTCTGTGAGAGACCCAGGAACAAATGAGTGTACACACAGGAAAAGGAATGAGGTGCCAACGGACATAGGGTTGAGGGTCCTTGGAGAGAAGAGAACTTGGCTAAACTGAGAGGAATTACAGGCCATGCCAGCTGGAGGCAGACAAGAAAGGGTGCCTGGAAGGGGTAGGAGCAAGACTGAGCACTGCTGATGGATGGCTTTGGAGGTTTCTCATGTGAGAGTATGCTGGAATATAGGGCAAGTAGGCCCAAGAAAGGGAGGGCCTGAAAACCACATCAGGAACTTGAAAGTTATCCTGTAATTGGTAAATGTTTTGAGACAGTGTTGGTTCAGAAACATCATGAAGGCACTCACACACCACTATAGAGAACAGTACCTTAAAAAAAGAAACAGCAAGCCAAGTGTCATCCAAAATTCTGGTAAAGAGGTACTTAGTAACAAGTTCCTACTTACAGTTTCTTTCTTGTGTTGCTTCAGCTTATCTGAACTCTAGATTTAAATATTTCTTCCTTTTTCATAGGAATGTGCCAGAGTTCTTTCTTTATTGTTGTGATTTTGCTTCTGGAGCTGTGGAGCTAGTAAAGGTATGCCTTGTATTTTCTTTAAAGAGAGCTGTATTTTAAAAGAATCTTAATTTATTTACTGTTGAAGTGATTTTTTTTTTAATGTAACTGCACCAAATGTTATCTGTGACCATTTTTTTTTTTGAGATGTGTCATTTTATTTTTTTATATTTTTTTGTTTATTTTTTGGCTGCATGGGGCCTTTGTTGCTGTGCACATGGGCTTTCTCTAGTTGTGGAGAGCGGGGGATACTCTAGCTACAGCACATGGGCTTCTTATTGTGGTGGCTTCTCTTGTTACAGAGCACAGGCTCTAGGCCACGCAGGCTTCAGTAGTTGCAGCTCCCAGGCTCTAGAGCACAGGTTCAGTAGTTGTGGTGCACGGGCTTAGTTGCCCCATGGCATGTGGGATCTTTCACGACCAGGGACTGAACCCGTGTTGTAAGGCAGACTCTTAACCACTGGACCACCAGGGAAGCACATCTGTGACCATTTTTAACTGACCTTTTACTATTTTTCAAATCATATCATCAAAACAATTGAAGTTGTTTGGGACTTAACTTAGAATTCAGGGGAGTGGCTCCTACAGAGTGATATTTATATTTATGTCCCTAGAGCTTTATACATAGCCTGGCACATGGTAGGCACTCATTAAATTAAAAATTCTGCAAAAAAAAAAAAAAGCCTGAAAAGGCATTATCACAAATCTAAAATGTCCTTGACTATAAGGAGAAGAGTTGGCACTTGGTCTTATTTGACCAATCCCCAAATTCTAGTAAGCATTATCATAGCAAAAAGAGGTAATTTTAGAAAATTTAAAAGGAATAGAAATTCTGCTAACAAAAATGTTTGGTAAACACATGGAACATAATTTCTGATAATAAGGGTTACTAGTTTTTCATTGATGGANCCACTGGACCACCAGGGAAGCACATCTGTGACCATTTTTAACTGACCTTTTACTATTTTTCAAATCATATCATCAAAACAATTGAAGTTGTTTGGGACTTAACTTAGAATTCAGGGGAGTGGCTCCTACAGAGTGATATTTATATTTATGTCCCTAGAGCTTTATACATAGCCTGGCACATGGTAGGCACTCATTAAATTAAAAATTCTGCAAAAAAAAAAAAAAGCCTGAAAAGGCATTATCACAAATCTAAAATGTCCTTGACTATAAGGAGAAGAGTTGGCACTTGGTCTTATTTGACCAATCCCCAAATTCTAGTAAGCATTATCATAGCAAAAAGAGGTAATTTTAGAAAATTTAAAAGGAATAGAAATTCTGCTAACAAAAATGTTTGGTAAACACATGGAACATAATTTCTGATAATAAGGGTTACTAGTTTTTCATTGATGGAGAAGGCAATGGCACCCCACTCCAGTACTCTTGCCTGGAAAATCCCGTGGACGGAGGAGCTTGGTGGGCTGTAGTCTATAGGGTCGCTAAGAGTCAGACACAGCTGAGCGACTTCACTTCCACTCTTCACTTTCATGCATTGGAGAAGGAAATGGCAACCCACTCCAGTGTTCTTGCCTGGACAATCCCAGGGACGGGGGAGCCTGATGGGCAGCCGTCTATGGGGTTGCACAGTCGGACACGACTGAAGCGACTTAGCAGCAGCAGCAGCAGATTTTCATTGTAGACATTTTCTAAAATACTGAAAAGCCTAAAGGGAAAGATAAAATTTACCTATAGTCATGCTTTCTGGAGTCCTAGAGTGACTCAGAATTTTGGTATATATTCTTTTAGTGTTGTTTTTATAGGCAAATAGTATGTGTATACTCTAATGCATTTTTAAAATAGCATCTTTAGTGAGATATAGTTCATACACCATAAAATTCACCATTTAAAAGTATACAATCCAGTGATTTTTTCAGTGTATTTACAGAATTGCACATTCATCACCATTGCCTAATGTTGATTACATACTATAGGATATTTACTGATTAAGCCAAAGGAGGCATGGAACAAGCAGTGAGAGGGGGTGCAGAGGACCATCTCAGTGCCTGCAAAGTAACATAGGGTGAGCTTCCAGCAATGCTGCCTGCTGACCCAGAAAGACTGCCCTACTCCACTTTTAAAGCTAAAGAAGGGTTGCAAAAGAATATTTGTTACCAAGTCCAAGTGCTATACTTAATTTTTTATGACAGCTTGAAATAAGCTAACAGAACACCTAATCAGAAAATCAAATTCATAGAAGAAAGGCCTTTGGGAGGAGTTAAATTAACCTTTTTGATTTGAAAAAAAAAATACTAGAAGTCTGCTAAAAACTTTGTCTTTTCATTCCTTTATCATGACAGTCTCATGCATCGTACAGAGCAGCCCAGTGCTGTGCCTTTGTTCATGACATTTGTGACCATGGCGTACCCTACCCTTTTCCAGATGGGACCCTGGATGTCATTCTCCTCGTCTTTGTGCTGTCTTCTATTCATCCTGACAGGTAAATGACAAAGGGGCAGAGCAAATATGTACAGCCCCTTTATCAGGAGTGGCTTTCAGATCTATCAGAGCAAAAATGACAATTCTTGAATTTATTATTTAGTGAACTACATTACATGTAATGTGCAGCCTTTTAAATGCAATTTTTCCTTTCTTCAGACTTTTAGAAAGAAACTGGCCAAACTGTTTCATTAGTGAGCTTTCTGTCACTGTCAGAAAGAAGTGAGCATCTTCTGGCAAGACACATACCTATTAAAAGTGACAGTGCTTCAAGAAAATTACAAATTCAGAACAGCCTAATAGACTCCCAAGAGGGAAACTGTACTTGGTGATCAGAAACAAACATCTTTGATTTAGCTTTTTGCTGAATGTTTGTAATGAGGTGGGCTGTGAATCTGGCTTCACATAGGTCTTTAAAATATTTGTTTTAAGGAAGCCCACTAGGGAATTAGGGTTTATCAAGATTTTCCGATTAACCTTGGACCTTTATAATCTAAGGTTGGTCTAGTGCCATCATTTAAGTATTTATGACTTAAATATTTTTGTTCACATAATGTTCTGAAATAATAAATATAGCTTTTCTCCAAAGAGTAAGCACAAAGAGATATTCCAGCAATTAAAATGATCACTTTTCTTAAAATTTTTCCACTTTGTATGTATTAAGACACATATGTTGCTAAATGTCTAGGGTTGTCCCTTCAGTTCAGTTCAGTCGCTCAGTCGTGTCCGACTCTTTGCGACCCCATGAATCACAGCACGCCAGGCCTCCCTGTCCATCACCAACACCCGGAGTTCACTCAGACTCACGTCCATCGAGTCAGTGATGCCATCCAACCATCTCATTCTCTGTTGTCCCTTCTTCTCCTGCCCCCAATCCCTCCCAGCATCAGAATCTTTTCCAATGAGTCAACTCTTTGCATGAGGTGGCCAAAGTACTGTAGTTTCAGCTTTAGCATCATTCCTTCCAAAGAACACCCAGGGCTGATCTCCTTTAGAATGGACTGGTTGGATCTCCTTGCAGTCCAAGGGACTCTCAAGAGTCTTCTCCAACACCACAGTTCAAAAGCATCAATTCTTCGGCGCTCAGCCTTCTTCACAGTCCAACTCTCTCACATCCATACATGACTACTAGAAAAACCATAGCCTTGACTAGATGGACTTTAGTCGGCAAAGTAATATCTCTGCCTTTGAATATGCTATCTAGGTTGGTCATAACTTTTCTTCCAAGGAGTAAGCGTCTTTTAATTTCATGTCCCTTCAGAATGTGTCTTAAAATTGGGTTTTTGTGATCTTCTGGTTAGTAGGTGCAGACTTGGCATTGACCACTTTGGTGAGTGTTACTCTTTCCCAGAGAAATCAAGCATTGTGTACTTCTTTCTTTGCTATAAGATTACTAGGATCCTTTACAGGCCTTTTACTTATCATTCAGAGATGTTCACTTTGATGACTTGTAGGGGAAAAAATTAGATTTTCAAATAATGAATGAAATATGTAGTTGCACCTGATGAGATCTATCAAGTTTCATGAAGTTACTTCCTCCCAATTTCTATAACCTATTTCTGCTAACCTGTTTAGGCTATTGGCATTATTTAGGGACTAGTATAAAGATGTCATCTATATTTTGTTTCACAGCTAAAAGGATAGAGGAGGTGGATAATGAACAAGATTTTCTATCTAACACGTGTAACAGGAAATGTTTCAATTCAAAATAAACCCTCAAAAAGGCTATTTATATTAGTTTAGATTATATGTTTTTTCATGATTTGAATTGAATGGAAAGGAGAAGAGGAAGCAAATGTCTTGAAAAGATTGTTTTTATAGTACATATATTCATTCTGTTTGTTATAAAATAGATTCAGATATATCATGTCAGTACATTACATAGCTACTTTCTTACCTACATGGAAATGATCTAAAAATGAGGTAAGTGAGTAGAAGTTGGATAATAGTGAGTGAAAAGTGAGGCAGTATCTTTCAGGTCATCTAGCACTATGATACTAGATTTAGCCCCAGGAAAATTCTAGAAAAGTGGCTTCTTGCCAGCTTGGAAAAGCAATTCAGCAAGCTGTTGAGTCTAGGGGGTCCCAGCTTAAATGGGAGTAAACCATGCTGCTGCTGCTGCTGCATCGCTTCAGTCATGTCCGACTCTTTGCGACCCCATGGACTGCAGCCCACCAGGCTCCTCCATCCATGTGATTTTCCAGGCAAGAGAACTGATAGAAGGCTACAAAACAAGAAGTAATGTCCTTCTTATCAGTGAAATAAAATATAATATCTTTTCTAAAGATCTACACAGAGATTATGTAGATAAACACTTTTTAAAAAATCTCTTCTTTTCTTTCTCATCTTAAGAGAAAAGGGGCTTTCCCCATTCTTGTCTCGTTCCTGTCATCCCCAACCCACTCCCACCTGCATTTCTTAGGAACTGGCTCTGAAATTGCACTGAGCCAAGATGGACTGATAAGAGAAGCAGTTCCCCACCCCTTGCCTTGACCCACATTGCAGACTTTAAAGGACAGCTGGGAGCAAAGGGTTTGCAAAAGGAGGCTACATTTTGAAGTATTTGACTCTTTGCTTTTCTGTGTTTTCATTTCATGCTTGTCTTGCTAATATTTGCAGAAAGAGATTTTTCACTGTACATAAACCATTTATCCTAAAAGTGAATATTTTAAACTTTAGATATGGTTTTAATTGTCAGATCCTAAGGATATAAGCACAGTGTGAAAATAACCTGTAATAAAGTAAACAAGGAAAAATAGTTTTCTTTTTCATGCACTTATGTTCCAATTTGTTTAAATGAGATTTTCTCCTCATCATGCCACCTTTTTTGGTCTCTTATTTTCATAGTTACTTTCAGTTTCTCACTCCCTACTTCATTACCTGACATACTCTTTCACCCCATTATTCCACTGAACAATGTTTTAATTGGAAGGAATTTACAGATTATGTGATCCAAACCTTTCGTTTTTAAAATAAGAAATGCTCAGAAGCTTTAAGTAGTTTGGATAAAGCAGAGACAGAAAGGACTTACTACACAGGCTGCCATTTACCATTCTCTGCCCAGGGCCAACATTGATAACTGATTTTGTAGATTGTCATTCCCAGCAAGTCTTGAGTCCTTCTTAATAGAGCTCTGTTGGCAGCCAGTGTCATTCACTTGGCTTGTTATGAGATCTGAAATCTTTGCCATCTCTGTACCATAATCACACGTAAGGCTTTGAACACTTAACCAAAAAAAAACATTAAATCAAGAGCAGTCACAGAGGTCATGTCTGATTGGGAGCTAGATGGGTAGAATAAACAGTAAAAGAAAGAAAGGCTTCCCAGTATTGAGCTGGGGCTTAGAGTGTGAATAGAATTTAAATAGGCAGAGAGTAAGGAGGAGAGAATTTTTTCAGGGGAAGCCACGTGAACACAGGCATGGGCGGCTTAGAATGAAGCCTGTAACAGTTTGGCTAGCGATGCTTCAGATTAAGAAGCAGTGGGAAAGATGTTGGAAAGATTAACTGAGGCCAGTTGTAGGTGATCTTAAGGATTCAGCTAAGAAACTAAGAGAACTAAGATTTTTATCCTATGGATTAATATCATGAAAATTTGCACAAAGGGATGATTTGAGAAAACCATCTTTTTAAGCAGAATAACTCATCAATAATATACAGGAAGGACTGGCAGGGAAAATAATAAAGCTAGTTAGGAAGCAGAGAACGTTGGAGTTTGTACTAAGGGAGTACTAATGGAAACAAAAGAGTGAAAATACCAAATATGTAATAACCATAATAAAAAGACATACAATTTGATGATTGAATAGTTGTGAAGAGTATAATGGAAAAAGAGAAAGGTAAAAGAGGTCAAAAATTTTTCTGAGGTGTTACACTTCAGTGAATGATGGTACCTTTGAACTAAATAAAGAAGTCAGGAGGAAAAGCAACTAGTTTTGGAGGAAAAAATGTCCCTGTTTAGGTATATCTGATTTGGGACAGCTCTGGCATGTTTTTGTCATGCACAGAAAATGAAACAACTGGTTTTTTCTGCCTTGTAACTACCTTAATTTGCTGTAAATATCAGGAATGTCTGTATGGTTTTGCAGTTCAGTTTTAACATCATACATCAAGTTATGTGAAGTTACCACTCTAGTCATTTGGGTGATTTCTTGATATTCTAGACTTTTTGAATCTGATTATTGAGAAAATTGCTATTCTTTTTTCTTTCTATACAAAATACTTCTGTTTTTGGTGCCCTTATATTTGTGGCTTAGATTTCTTTGGCCATATCAAGCTATGCTTATTTTATCATTAAGAATGTTAAATGTGGCATAGAAAACAAGACTTACACAGTCTCCTGCTTTGTCTTCAAAGGATGCAAGGTGTTATAAACCGACTGTCCAAGTTACTGAAACCTGGGGGACTGCTGTTATTTCGGGACTATGGAAGATATGATAAGACTCAGCTTCGTTTTAAAAGGGGTAATGATATATTCAGTTTGGAATTGTTTTCATGAGTTTTAAATAATGCTGTGTTTACATTTCATGTCAGTTTTGTTGTGGGTGGTGGTTTTTTTTAAGGAATCCTAAGTTTCTGTTGTCACAATTTTTTTTAGGACATTGTTTATCTGAAAATTTTTATGTTCGAGGAGATGGCACCAGAGCATATTTCTTTACAAAAGGTATGCATATCTGTAAGAGGAAATAATTAGCTGTTGAAACTTTTCTTATTATTTGCAGGGAGAAACTCAAAAGCTCTAAAATGAGGCTTCAGGAGCTGATTAAACATTAGCTGTCTTTACACTTTAGTGATTATAACTGTTGTGTGTAAAACCTTGAAAATGGCCTTTTGCCTTTTAATCTCTTTCCAACTGAAACTGCTTTAAAGAATCACTTGTTTCATTCTCATGCCCAAATGAAGTTTCTGTTTTGGAGGTACCATTAGCCCAGATATAAAAAAATTGATGACATGCCATAGTCAAAAGAAGGAGTTTGATTTTTTTAAGAGTCCATAGAAAATTACTTATCCCTTATCAATTTCTCGCTTTAAAAAAAGCATTTAAAATGAATTCTGCATTCAAGTACTTTCCCCAAACTTACATAAGTACTTTTATAATGTTCCATTTGGGATCTCTGCAAACCAGCAAGAATTCAGACCTAGGGCATGTCTCAAAACATTGAAAGCTGCAACCAGTAGTGTTGTGTACCTATTTATACCTGCTGTGTTCAGCTGTTTATACTTGGTGTGTTTGTGTGAAGTAGAGGAAGCCTATTTGGTGTCATAGGTTTCCCTCATCAATTGGTACTAGAAAATGTTTCTTGGTATAAATGAAATTCATATGGTCAATCATTCCATTAATGTTCCATTGTTCCTGACTTCCCCTCCCCCCCAAGTCACATGTCATATATTTGATTGCCATTTTTGTCTCACAGGGGAAGTACACAATATGTTCTGTAAGGCTGGGTTAGATGAGAAGCAAAATCTGGTTGATCGTCGCTTACAAGTTAATAGGAAAAAAAAAGTGAAAATGCACCGAGTGTGGGTTCAAGGCAAATTCCAGAAGCCATTACACTTGACTCAAAAAAGCTCCAACTTCGTATTTTCAGTCCTTTCTCATGGCTGAACTATGTATCATGTTAAGGTACAAACCAGAGGATTACACTATTCAGAGTCTTCAGTAAATCTTTCATTTTTGAAAAGACAGTCTGAAGAAGAGAATTTATGTATCCTGCTGTTTATCATGGATGGACTGTTTTGTGCATTTTAAGCACACAGAAGTGACTTGGAAGAGAGCACAACATTCTGTGTTTTCAAAACTTAATATGCTCAAGCTTGTTTGGATTTATTATGTCTTAACCATTTTGTTTGTTCTCTGAGTTTTAAAAGCATTTAGGTAAATTACTGATATAAGTCAGATGATTCTGAGAAACCAAAGCCTGCCATTTTGTAGAAGTGAAGAAAACCATCTCCTTTATTTATACATTAGTTGAACACAGCTGAACTCTCCTCCATTGTTAACTGATAGCAGAATCAGCTTGCCTTGTTTCCAAGTTGTTGTGGTTGTTTGTTGTCCATTCCCAAACCTTTTTTTTTTTTAATTTAGAGATTAATGTCTGAAACAGAATTTTAATTTATCTTTTCTTTCCTAAAATAGGGGAAGTATGACTAATGCTAACATTATTTTCAGGCTATTCTTTGGTGTACAAGTTGGAAGCCTTCTTTAAGAAGACTATTTACCCAGGAAAATTCTTAAATTGTAGCAATTAAATTTTTTTTTTACTATTTTCTGGTGGTCCAGTAGTTAAGAATCTGCCTACCAATGCAGGGGACATGAGTTCAATCCCTGATCCAGGAACTAAGATCCCATATGACATGGGGCAACTAGACCTGCACACCCTCATGCTCCACAAGAAGAAGAAGCCACTGCAGTGAGAAGCTCGAGCACCACAACTAGAGAGCAACCCCAGCTCAGTGCAGCTTGAGAAAGCCTTCACACAGCAATGAAGTGCCCATGCACTGCATCAAAGACCCAGTGCATCCAAAAAAATTAAAATGTATTTACCATTTTGCCTCAAAAAAGATATAAATTGGCTTGCAAATTGCATTTGGTAAAAATGGAGTTTCTAAGACTGGTCTTTCATTTGTTACACAATGTATACTGAGTACTTACTTTGTGCTGAATTATATGGAATAATACAATAAAGTCCCAGCCCTGTCTTTTGAGAGCGTAAGTAGGTTCTAGCTGGCAAAGCAAAATGTGTGCATTCCAAACCTCTAAATCATGACCGAGACAATATATGAGCAAGTACTCAAATAGGGAGCTTTTCAGCTAACAGACTTTGAATATGAGCCACAGAAATCTGAAAGACATGGACAATCTCTTGAAAGGATCTAGAATGAACATTCCAACCATTTTTCCTTTTTGAACTCACTTAAACTTCAGCTTCCTGGCAGGATGTGATTAATCCAAGCTGGGTCATGGATTCTTCTATTGACAGACCTGGTCAGGGCAGGTTTTTGATGGTTCCACCAGACCATAGTGAATGGAGGAAAGTTCCTCAAAGGAAAATGAGGACACTGTGATCAAAAAAGAGAGGAGGGATGCTGCCCAGTCAGACATCACGTGGTATAGTAATAATGTTCTGAAGAGAAAGAAAGATTAGCTGTGGGATGGAGGGAAAGAATTAGGGCTGTGGGAGGAGGTAGGTCTCAGACTAGTCCTAGAATGTATGCTCTCAGAAGATGGTGAGAAGACAAGTATGTTTGATAGGGCTGTTCATGTTTCAGAATAGTGGAAGAAAGATGGGGAGGGCATCAGCTTGTAGACAGCCTTAAATAAGAGGGTGCATTGGATTCTCACCTCTGGACTGGAGCCATTCAAGATTTATTTCTGTTTTATCCTAGCTACAGCATGCTTTAAATATATTTAGAGAGATTGATCAAGGAGTCATCAATAGAATGGAATGCAGTGAGGTCAGAGATGGGGGCAAGGAAAATCACAAAAGGTATCTGCATACTTTTGCCTTGGTAGCAAATCCTCAGAAGTACAATATCAAGGTTTCCGTTTAAACATGCAGTAAATGTCAAAGTCAAAATTTACCTGAGACTCTTAACTCAGTTGTTTTTCCTAATTAAAGTGTGTATTTTAAAGCCAAACTAGTATTGAAAGTACTACATACAACAAGGGCACTTAGATAAGTTATTGTTGCTATGGGAACCCCCCTCCCCGCCCGCAGATCTTCTTGTGTCTCAATTTAAAAATCATGGCCCAAGGTGGTTTTAAAAACAACAGAAGGTAAAATTATTCCCACATTCTCACACATGTAAATTGTACTGTCTCTCTCAGTCCTAAATAGCAGATTCAAGCCAGCTTCTTGACTGGCACAGTAAAATTCTGCTTCGTGTCTTTCTATAATGTATTACAGCATGTAGTTAACCTTTAGAAACTTCAAAAATACATCAAACCAAATTTGGACTGTGAGACACAAACTGGGCTCTTTTGGGCTCTGTCTAGCATAGACCTCCTATTCCACATGGCTGCTCATCGGGCCATTTCTATCAGTGTCTTCTGCTTTCTCTCCCTTAGCCTACCTGAATCAACCCCCTATCTAGAATTTGCTACCAGACAAAATATAGATTTTTGGCAGAGGAAAAAAAATAAAGAGAAAGACCTGATTTGGAATATTGCCTGTAGATATTAAGAAATCATGAAATGTTACAAATGTATCTACTTGGGTATTAGTTTAAAAATAATTGATAGCTGCATGAAATTCTCATTTTTCCTCATCCATAGAGGTAGGACTAGTTAGGCAGAATTTGATATTTAAAAATTCATCTGCTGAGGGAGCTAATTTTCAAAAGGACCATTTTCTTTCTAAAAAAAAGATGTATTCATTCATTTTATAATATAGAAACAATGAAATATGCTATATTAAAAATGTACCCTCCATTTCTAAAAATTCACTTTTGAGCATTTTCCAAATGTAAAAATTCTCACACATATGAAGTACTGTTTCAGAAGGTTGTGAGAAAGCCAAGGTAACAGTTTCTATTATTAAAAGTTTTGCATTTCAGTATGACATATTTGTAGTATTGAAACACCCAGTTAATGCTGACTTCTGAGAACTTATTTGTTTTGCTTGTCTCAGTTCCATATGCTTTGTCTCTAAATTATGAACACATCAAGGTTTCTACCATCATGCAGTCTAAATCATTGCTATACTATTTTTATGTGAAAATTATTCACCCATGTGTGAAGAGCTGCCCTCCTGGACATCCGAAGCATTTAAACCATTAAATTTCAGGTAACTTAAATTCTTGCCCCCAAACTCCTATGCTGTGTTCCTCTGGTTTTCTAACTCATCAAAGCCAAGTTCTGAAGCCAGAATATATCATGCACTGTTACTTCCAGTTGGTGTTAATGTTTATTATGCTTCTCACAAGTGCAGATAACTTCACATTTGCATCGTTAATAGACTTCTTTCAGAGCCTCAGCTCCTTCTGCTTCCTGCCTCTATTAGTCATCAGTAGACATGTTGGCGTGGTTATTCACCTCCCCGCTTGTGAAAGTGCACTGTAAAATCTAAAGTGCTGAATATGTGTGAGATGTTGTTACTAATAACGGCATCTATAGTCTACAAGGCAGCATACAGTACTCCAGCAACAGAAACGTTTTCAATGGTTTTATGAGACCTTGTGAGAAAGACAGTAAAGTGTGTGGAAAAGTATTGCCTCTCAGACAGGAAACATGGGTCCCGGTTCCTACTGAACCGTTTAGCTGCTCTTAATTTAGTTCTGAGTGCTAAGTCTTTTATATACCACATTATTCCTTCATTTAATCCTCAAACTCCTACAAATTAGTTTTTATTGTAACCATTTAACAGATAAGACTAGAACTCTGAGGTATTGGGTAATTTGCCTAGGATATCACCACGAGTCAGTGGCAGAAACACAGTGTGGACCCAGAACTGTCTTGATTCCAAAAACTCTGCCTCTCACCAGTCCACTTTTAATTGATAGGCTACAGTGCTGCTCAGGAAAGCTGCTGGAGAAGAAAAAGAGCTCTTGAATCAAGTGGAGAATTACTGCAGTGGGTGGGAGTGTGGATCAGACAGTCTTCAAGGAGACAGCTCCTTCTAGATCCAGTGATTCTATGAAATAAGTAGGCAGCACTTATCCACATTACACACTGGGAAGGAAGGGATGGAAAGGAAAGGAGAGGAATGACAAAGCAGAAGCTTGCAGTCAGCTCTTTTCAGCATTCTGCATGTTTACTTCTGCTCTGGCCCCACCTCCTTGGGGCTTCAGACTCCTATTTGGCTCCCCTCCAAACAAGCAGAGCACCCATCACTTGCATACTCCTCACTTAAAAAAAAATCAGTCTGTACTGCAAGTGGAAAGAAAAACTCTTAAAGTGTCCTCAAGGGCTCAGCTCCAGCATAATCAAAAATATGTGATCAGAGAGTGTCAATAATAAAATATGAGTGAAAACATCTTTATTTAAAACATTGTATGTACATGAATGCAACATTAATGCCAATTCAAGCATGAAATGTTGAGCATTTCTTGGAATATGGTTTGGGATTTGAGAGGCACAAAGGTACCTGCAAGATGGCTTTGGTGTAGTTATAAATATAAATATAAATAAAATAACAGTTGCATCTTCATTTATAATGAATATATACTATGGCCTCAAAGCTGCAGGGGAGAGTGGATGCCAAAATCTGTCTTTCATTAACATATGCCTTAAATGACAGGGAAGAGGTGTTAAGACAAAATTACATTTTCCTCTGCGTATGAATCAGCAACATGCAGTAACAAGTAATAATAGTTCTGCGTGTGAGTGCCTGCAGAGGGTAAAAAAAACCAGCATCAAATTGAAAGTGCAAGTTCATCTGCAAGAGGGCCCAGGTGGCAACAGAGCACGGCTCCCTTGAGCACCATTCTGAAGTGTCTCAGGGCACAGTGACCTGACGCTGGCAAGCCAGGTTGGCATGAGCTGCATGGGGCACATTAAAACCTCCAGATGGCTCAAAGCAGCCCACCCTCAAGCTGCTCCCAGAGCTTGTCAAAAGCACACTACAAGGCACCACCACTAGCCAAGGGTTTAAAACAGGTGCTTTGGCTTCTATGGTGGATGTGGTTTCACAACCACTTAACCTTCAGTCAGGAAGAGCTAGAGGCAGGTGAAGAGATAAATAATATTAACATTACATAAGGAGCAAAAAAGGATATTTAAGAGCACATAGATGTCAAATAGTCACACACAGTGTTTGGTTAGCAGTGTCCTTGGCATCCCTGTGATTTGTGTGCTTATCTTTGATTTTCTTTCAGCAGATAGGCACTAAGTAGAGCCTGGACTCCAGAAAATATATGCTTTTCTATCAGGTGTTACCTGCCAGATTAGGTGAGCTCTTGATTGCCTCCTACAAAAGGCCCAAACATCTCTCCTACTTGGGCCTACTCAAGAAAACTATGAGTTTTAGTATCCTTAACACAGATTCTTTGGCAGTGTTTTCAACCCATTGCTTCTTTACATGAGACTTCTAGTTCTTTGCAGGAAAAGCAGAAATTAATTTTTTTTTCTTACATAATCTTTCGATATCAATTGTTGGTTGTTTCAGAACACTTTGCTGCTGCTGCTAAGTCGCTTCAGTCATGTCTGACTCTGTGCGNGATTGCATTGCCACCAACAGTGTATCTTTTAAAAAAATTCATTTTATTTATTTATTTATCGGCCATGGCATGCAGCATGCAGCATGTTTGATCCTCAGTCATGGATCAAACCCATGCCCTCTTGCAATGCACCACGAAGGAAGTTCCTGAGATGGTCTTAAGTGAAGGCTATATGAATGCTCTGAAACTAAAGTTCTCCAGTATATCAATCCCACTGACATACAGCATAAATTGCCTTTCTACTATTTTCTGTGAAAGTAATTCATGACCTGTGAGGCTTAATTGTTCCTATTTTTATTCTTCAAAAAATCATTATATTATGTTTCAAAAAATTGCAGCAGAACTTTTTTGGGAACGGTGGTGGCTAGCAATGACAAGGATAGCTGCTTTGAATTCCACTGGAAATTTTCAAACTTGTCTTCAGCATCAGGTAGACATTTTTAAGTCACTTCAGTCATGTCTGACTCTGTGCGACCCCACAGACGGCAGCCCACCAGGCTCCCCCGTCCCTGGGATTCTCCAGGCAAGAACACTGGAGTGGGTTGCCATTTCCTTCTCCAATGCATGAAAGTGAAAAGTGAAAGTGAAGTTGCTCAGTCGTGTCCGACTCTTAGCGACCCCATGGACTGCAGCCTACCAGGCTCCTCCATCCATGGGATTTTCCAGGCAAGAGTATTGGAGTGGGATGCCATTGCCTTCTCCGTCAGGTAGACAAGCAGATCATTAATCATTTAAAAATTTAGTTTAAAAGTTGGAAATACACTTTTATCAAAGAAAAAGGTAAATATAAGTGGGCTAATAAATAAAGTATGCAGATATTTTGCAAAAGTAAATGGAAAATTGATGCCACTTTTCACACGACTAAAATTAAATTCTAAACACACACACATATGGCTATATATGAATTTATCAAATATTGCATTACTCATGAGTAATTTACACTAAATACATTCTGGCAGAAGAAAAATAAGCTAAAGTTAATTAACTTCGTTTCAATGCAGCACTGTTCATGATTGTAGTGATAAAATTCCAACCAGGTTGTTTCAAAGGCTAGGGAATTTTGACTTACCACACCAGAGGAGGCAGGGAATGATCTGACTGCTGGGTAGTGGGCAAGATAGAAAAGGAGACACTGTAGGAAAATGCACCATCAGAATATTCTAAAAGTTGTGGATCATAAAGACAGCCCTTATCTTAGATTCAACTGCTGTTTATGATTCTGAAGCTTAAAATACTCCATATTAGTACCTTCTAGTATGTGCCTGAGTTGGCAGTATGCTCATTTCATTTTTGAATCATGACTTCTATGACTATTTCAAGGTTGTTCCTCATAGTTAGAAGAAGGCAAATCCTATGAGAGGCCTCAAAGGTTCTATGAAGATACTCTAGCAAATATCTTCTTGGAAGCTGAAATCCCTTTAAAAAGCTCCTACTCTCAAATTTTATGATGAGATCTAAAATTTAAAAGAAAAGAAAAGAGATTCATCTGTCAAAGCGAAGTAATAAATTCTCTCAGGAGTAAACCAGTGGTCAACACTGGTGGCCCAATAGAATTACTGGAAAGTTTCTAAAATATTCTGAAGCCAGGAACCCAACTCAACAGGATCAGAATATCTAGGGGAGGAGCCTGGTAAATGTCACTTTTGAAAGTTCTCCATATACAGGTTTATCCAGGTTTCACACACAGGCTGTAAGCAATTCTGCTCCAAGTTATTCATATTTTTTACAGCAATTTCTCTTTAGCAGCTGCAAAATCTGCAGACGGTGACTGCAGCCTTGAAATTAAAAGATGCTATTCCTTAAAGCTGTGACAAACCTAGACAGTGTATTAAAAAGCAGAGACATTACTTTGCCAACAAATGTCCATCTAGTCAAAGCTATGGTTTTTTCAGTAGTCATGTATGGATGTGAGAGTTGGACCATAAAGAAGTCTGAGTGCTGAAGAATTGATGCCTTTGAACTGTGGTGCTGGTGAAGACCATTGAGAGTCCCTTGGATTACAAGGAGATTAAACCAGTCAATCCTAAAGGAAATCAACCCTGAATATTCATTGGAAGGATGGATACTGAAGCTGAAGCTCCAATACTTTGGCCACCTGATGTGAAGAGCTGACTCACTGGAAAAGACCCTGATGCTGGGAAAGATAGAAGGCAGGAGGAGAAGGGGATGATAGAGGATGAGACGTTTGGATGGCATCACAGACTCTATGGACATGAGTCTGAGAAAACGCTGGAAAATAGTGAGGGACAGAGAACCCTGGCATGCAACATTTCATGGGGTGGCAAAAAATCGGACATGACTGAGTGACTGAACAACAGCAAAGCAACATAATGAATTAGAGTTCAGAGACTAGTAACCCTTACTTTACAAATCAAAAACTTTGACGTTCTAAGAAATAAGAAAACTTCTCCCCAAAAGTACAGCATGCAGATTTTAAGATCAGGAAGAATTAACAGCATATGAGATGTAGAAATAGGAAGGGATGTGATGTAAGAAGTCCAGAACCTAGGAAGAATGTGTAGAAAAATGAGACTGAGCTCACATAAGGCAAATTTTGCTTGTATATTTTTTGTTGTTGTTCCTACTGTAAATTTCAGAAACCCAGAATGTGTAGGGTCCATCTCTTAATACTGATGAGGATGGATATGAAGCAAACCACAATATAAAACATACCTGCAAGGTGAATCCCATGAGAGCCACCATTTGGTTACCCTTTTGTGATCCCACTGTTCCCAGTTGATTTCTAACAACATATTTTTGAATGACTGAATCAAAGTAAAATATTAAGTTACCTAAAAATATTAAATTGCATTTTTCCTAAGCTGTATATAAGATTAGATAATCTTCAGAAACACCAAAGTAAAATCTTTTGTTTCTGGCCTACTCATTTCTCTCAACTTTCAGCTATTTCACCTAAAACTTTCTCTGCCAATCTCCTGATGTGCCTTTTACCCCCAGACTTCTTCCTGCAAGTCCTCTCATTACCAAATGCACTAAAAGAGAATATTTCCATTTCAGGAGAAGAAAGGAGGGAGGGAAATTGACTTAGAAACATAGGATTGTTGTTGACGGGATGGAGGAGAGGTGAAATCTGTGACCATGCCCATTTTAATAGTTTATGTTCAGTCACACTTTTGCTTAACTTGGAAATGGGTAACTTCCCAGGAAACAAATATGAGAAATTGGCATTTAAAACCTCCTTCTCCAAGGCTTTGCTTTCACTCAAGGGAGGACATAGTGCACATGGATATTTAGCTGCAAGACATCCCACTGGGTCACAAGTCACTGTAATGCTGCTTATGCCTCACTGGTAGCATATTAGCAGGTCTAGTTCCCATAAGCCTGGCTGTGGGGCATCCTATAATTAAGACTAGTGGACCTCCTTACACCACTCAATGGGATTTCGTTTCAAGTGTTAACTTTCAAGGAATAGGGGAATACGTGGGTGATTGTTGCCTTCTCACATTCGCTCTAGCACCTCTGGCTTGAATTTCATCCTGTTCCTTGATGGCCAATAGATTTTATACCTTTTTTGTGTTAGTTCAGTTGAGTTCACCTGTAGATGAGATTTGCAAACTTGGCAGACAAGTTCTTACTAATTTCTGCAAATTTCTCTCTTGTGAAGTAGACTGAGGTTCTTTTGAGTATATACTTTTCATACTGTTTCCTGGCAGATGGCATATTATAGCAATTCTCCTATTCTGGACATAAAAACAGACCAATATTCCCTTGTTCAAAAATATTTACTAATAGTTGTGACACCTGATTTATGAATAACAGTCTATCTCACCATACAATTATTCTGGGTAATGAGCCAGTATCCCCAGAAACCTCATTCTTTAACTTTGAGTTAATGCAATATTTTAGAATTATACCTGGCTGTCTCTTCCAACAGTTATGACCATTCTCTAACTCCAAATGGCCAATTCCTGAACCATGCCTATCTTAATTTAGGGGATTCTCATTTGATTGTTTCAACCATGTCAGTATGATCTTTATAGTTTCCTTTATATTATACCAATAATTGTCAGCTCAGATATGAAACCGCTTTCTGCCAATACCCTTTCCTCATCTTCCCACAACTGTTCCAACAATTTGCCAATTAATAATCTCTCTGCTCTGGTACAGTGTGGTCATGTGCCCATGTAAAATCTAGAATTCTGACTGACACTGACATTCTTCAAAAGAATAGCTTTTATAAATTTGGTATCTCTATAGTCCGGGGCCTTCCCACATAGCTCGATAGTAAAGAATCCACATGCTAGTGCAGGAGACACAGGAGACATGGGTTCGATACTAGGATGGGAAGATCCCCTGGAGGAGGAAATGCCAACCGACTCCAGTATTCTTGCCTGTAAAGTCCTTTGGACAGAAGAGCCTGAAGGGCTACAGTCCATGGGGTCACAAAGAGTTGGACACAACAGTAAACAGAACTAGTTTGACAGGAAAAGAATGAGGCTGGCTAAGGGTTTTATTTTTCCAGCTCTCTCCTACCAAGACACTACTATATACTCGTACTACAGAAGGCCATAGGCCTATCAGCTCTTCTCATGCATTTTCTTTTTTCTTTTTGTAGGGGGTAGTATCACACATATTAAATTTTTTTTTAATTTTTGTTTTACATTAGCATAGAATTGATTAGCAATGTTGTGTTACTTCCAGATATACAGCAAAGTGATCAGTTACATATATCCATGTATCCTTTTCGGAGAAGGCAACAGCACCCCACTCCAGTACTCTTGCCTGGAAAATCCCATGGATGGAGGAGCCTGGTAGGCTGCAGTCCATAGGGTCGCTAAGAGTCGGACACGACTGAGCAACTTCACTTTCACTTTTCACTTTCGTGCATTGGAGAAGGAAATGGCAACCCACTCCAGTGTTCTTGCCTGGAGAATCCCAGGGACAGGGGAGCCTGGTGGGCTGCCGTCTCTGGGGTCACACAGAGTCAGACACGACTGAAGTGACTTAGCAGCAGCAGCAGCAGCAGCATGTATCCTTTTTCAAATCCTCTTTGCATTTAGGTTATTACAGAGTATTAAGCAGAGTTCCCTGTGCTGTACAGTAGGTTCTTGTTGGCTATGTATTTTAAATGCAGCAGTGTGTACATGCCGATCCCAAACTCCCAGCCTATCGCTTCCCCTGACCTTCCCAGGCAGCTTCTCAGTCTTGTTTCCTCCTTCCCATCTTTGCACACCTTTTGGTACTGCAGTATCCCTTGGAAACTCGTTTATAAAAGATTCCTCTGCCAAATTCCTATCAGTTGTTGAGTTCAAGTGTGCTATTTCCTTCATTTCATCGCTCAGTTGTGTCCGACTCTTTGCGACCCCATGAATCGCAGCACACCAGACCTTCCTGTCCATCATCAACTCCTGGAGTTCACTCAGACTCACGCCCATCGAGTCAGTGATGCCATCCAGCCATCTCATCCTCGGTCGTCCCCTTCTCCTCCTGCCCTCAATCCCTCCCAGCATCATAGTCATTTCCAATGAGTCAACTCTTCCCATGAGGTGGCCAAAGTACTTGAGCTTCAGCTTCAGCATCATTCCTTCCAAAGAAATCCCAGGGTTGATCTCCTTCAAATGGACTGGTTGGATCTCCTTGCAGTCCAAGGGACTCTCAAGAGTCTTCTCCAACACCACACTTCAAAAGCATCAATTCTTCGGTGCTTAGCCTTCTTCACAGTCCAACTCTCACATCCATACATGACCACAGGAAAAACCATGGCCTTGACTAGACGGACCTTAGTCAGCAAAGTAATGTCTCTGCTTTTGAATATACTATCTAGCTATTTCCTTACAGTGACTTAATTCAGATTTCTTAAAACAAACAAACAAACAAAAGATTGCCATGCTCTGAAACATTGTGAATAATTTCCCAATGAAATTATTTTTTATTCTTTGTTCCTACATGAACCCCCAACAATTTTCTCCCATCATTCTTCTTTTTTTTTTTTTTTTTGCCACACCCTGCAGCATTTGGGTTCTTAGTTCCATGCCTGCTGCATTGGGAATGCAGATTCTTAACTATTGGACCATCAGAAAAATCTCTCCCATCAATATTCTTTATAATGTGACATATCCTCTTATATCCAAGGTAAAGGAAAAAAAATGTAGCTCATAAAATACAAAAAAAGGTTTTATTAAAAATTCTATTATTTGTCTTTGTTTTGCACTATAATTTTTGATGTCAAATGGGGAATATATTTGTCTTCAAAGATTTCTTGCGTTTGTGTCCCCAAATCAGTTTGCTTTTGAGAGTTGAGAGTAAGAAAACTGCTGACTAGTAGAAAAAAAATCTATCCTGACAAGAAAAATATGACTGAAATTTTAATAAAGCATTGACTTTACTTCCCAGTAACATACAAGTTAACTTCCTCTTAAATGCAAGCCATGTTAGCCTCACACAGAAAAGAATGATTTGAAAAATGTTAGGGGAGCTGCCAGTAACCCCAAAGTATCTCCCTCTTGCAGGTGACATAATGCTCAAAAGGTTTCCATTAGCTATTCTTTGGATTTGGTCAAGTGTTTAGGTAACCTTTTCTTTCTATCCTCTCTCTATTCTCTTTTTGGCAGAAACATTTATCTATATGGCAGGAACTATATAATAAATCATTAACAGTTTAGAGTGAATTTTCTATCAGATCTTCTCTTGTTAGCAAGAGTAAGGCCCTCAAGCTGTCTAAGAGAACACAGCTTCTATAACCATGAGACACTCGACTAGCAAACAGAGAAGGAAGTGCAGCAGGGAGAAGCTCTAAGTGCATCATAACTGATGTAATTTACAATGCACATTTCTGTAGGTGGGCAGCAAAGGTTTCCGAATAAGGCCCTGAAAAGGAAGACAGAGAAGGAAGAACAAAGAGAGAAAAAGAAAAGAAAAAGAGACAGCATTTTTGAAACTTCTCATTAAATCCTTATAGTAATCCATGAATTAATTGCCATAAACTAAATTATGAAATATTTTCTGGCTCCCCCTATTCCCTACTCGTGATATACCAAATTGTCCTTTAACCTCTTGCTAAAGACTGAGCTTGGGCTTCCCAGCTGGTATGGTGGTAAAGAATCTACCTGCCAATCCAGAAGATACAAGAGACACAGGTTTGATCCCTGAATTGGGAAGATGCCCTGGAGTAGGAAACAGAAACCCACTCCAGTTTTCTTGCCTGGAAAATTCCATGGACAGAGGAACCTGATGGGCTGTAGTCCATGGGATTGGGAAGACTTGAACATGACTGAGCACAATCACAACAACAATGAAAGACTGTCACAATGACATAGAACACCATTCTTACAAGCTTTTGCCTGCACATGGATAACTGCAAGACCCCAAAAAAGTCTTCAAGGACTCAATCTCCAACAGTGAAACATTAGTCCAATGACAGATGGAAGCCTCAGGTGGTTCTCAGTCCCCTCACACAGATGATCAGAAAGCCTGCAAACATGTAAGTCAGGCTTCATCTGGGGAGCAGTGTTCATCTGCCTGGCTTCTCTGCAAAATTCCACTCTAGTTGTACACTTCCAACTTCTCTACATTCTGTGGCTTACAGTCATAGGTCTAGTAATAAGAAAGTAAAAGGTCATCAGATTTAGGGAGCAGGGTAGAGATATGCTAAGAATACCCACAATAAAAACAACAGAAGCAGGTGTAACAAAATCCTGGTGCTGGGGAGAAAGAAGGCACATCCTTTGATTTTCTGAGATAACCTTCTCATTTTTTTGACTATGTTCCAACTTTCTCCTAAATTATATGCCCAGAATGAGTCTGGTTTAGCTGCATACCGGCCTCTCTGAGAACTCCTTTATGTCTAGGTGTGTGTTCAATTCTTGAGGCATAATTTTTTCTTTCTCTGTTGAATTTGTTGAATCACTCAGTTTGAACAATTTGTAACTCAAATATCATTTTGGTTGTTACGTGGTGACATTCCCTGAGAGACCTGCTCTTGCTGTCTTCAAAAGGAATACTTTGCTCTGCCCTAAACTCTAAGCATATTTATTATTGTTGGCTCAGCAATTGCACTACAACGATTTATGTCCTTTAGCAGCACCTGAATGGCTCTTCATTATTTACTTCTTTTTTTCTGATTTAGTATCATGTACAAGACAGAAATCTTACTTTATAAGCCATCAATCAGCTCATCCTTACAGATAACGATGAAGCTAATGTCTAAATGTTCCCATTTGCCATTGTAAAGGGGCTATATTTCCATATTTTAACTGCGAGTTTCTAATTCCAGGTTGTCAGTTCCTTAAAGGAGTATTCTTTTCCTTCACTACTGTGGGCTGAATGTGCAGGTAAAATCTTTTCCTGTTCAAATATTCTGCAATTTCATGCCTCCTCCAGTTTCTCCTTAATACATTTTCATGTAACTTTTCTGGTTTTCATATCTTAAATTATCTTGCCTGCTTCACAGCTTTAAGTAGAAAAATAAAGACCTCCTTTGGGTTGACATTTAAAGGTTTATTATTCTCTCTCTGATATACGAGCTTAATGCTCATTAACACTAAAGTGAACCAGCTGAGGGAAAAAAAAAAGAAAAAAACGCTGCCTTCAAAGATCCTGGAACACAGTCTCTTCCTTTCCTCCTCACTAAAATGATATTAAACAATTCCACATTCCTTCAAAGTAAGCTTTTGAAAGTTTAATAATGTCTGCTTTTACTTTTCAAGTTAAAGTCCTGTCCTAGAGGCTGTTCTGGAGGCTGATTGCTTTGTTAGGAATTCCTTTTCCTCGGAACAGATTTAACACATCTGCTTGCATTCATTTTATATATCTGTCCTATAAGATTAAATTTAAAGCAACCTCAAATCACCAAGTTCTTTGAGATTAAGTATAAAACATATCATCCTTTGAGAAGAATGTTAACTTGGTCCTCAGGATTGTGGCAGCTTCAACAATTAAGGTAAAATTTTTAATTGAAAACTTAACACAGGTATTTAAACCAATATTTGTCCTTAATAAAAAAAAATGTTTTCAAAATCCCTTCCCACTGTGTATTTTTTTTTACCAGCTTTCTTTCTGTGTACATTTATTTCTCTCTTCTATTAGAATATTTTAGGCTAAAATCACCCAGCCCGTGCCAGGAACTACTAGGACCACAATTTGTTTCCCTGGCCCTTTAAAAAGTGCCCTTCACCCTGCATCAGCAGAGAATACCCAGATGAGGCTAATGGTAAGTTCATATGACTTTTCACAGGTGACCTATCATACAAATTGTGTACTGGAAGTAGTTCAAGAAGTCTGTTGTGTTCTCTGTCTCCGTCATCAACCCTAATTACGAAATGATGTTACAACCTGGGATTTTCTGAGATGGAAAATGTTTAGATTCTCTAGAACAAATATTAAATTCCCCAAAGTGACATAAGAAGTCGTCCATTTTGCAAGGTGCATGCCAAAGATCAGAAGTCTTTCCTCAGAGATTTTAATCTTCGTGGAGAGCCTTCTATCCACTATGGTAGTTTTGAAAACAAAAGTTCTCCAGGGATAGGAGGTACAGGCACTTGCATTGTTACTAACTTCAGTTTCTATCTGGAGTCCCCTTTCCAGAATTTTCCACTTGCTCAAATTCTCCTTCCTCAAGTTTCAGTTGTGAGTGCTATCTCACGGTTCAGTTTGGTGTGACAGACTGTATGCAGAGATAACAAGATAGCTAGGGCTTTCATATCTGATGGGCCTCATTGTTTCAGCAGTCCAGAGAGTGCAGCAACATTTTCCATAAGCTCGCTTGATACATACAAACACCGAGTAAGTCCTCTAACGTACACCTTGATCCTTGCTATGTCAGACCTAGAAATGAGGACTGGCTAACTTGGGCTTCATTCAGGAAAAACCAAAAGTCATATGTATTAAATCCCAACTGTGCTTTCCTCAGTTTGACAAGACATTAATTAACCTTTACCACCAAGCTTAATTGGAGTTTCTCAGATGTTCATGAGTCAGATGCTGTGCAAATCTTATGATACAAATTTTGATCCAGTAGGTCTGAAATTTGGCATGAGGCTCTCTAGTTCTAATAACCTCCCAGGTAATGCTGATCCATTCATCACACTTTGAGAAATGAGCCTCCAGAAGCTTAGATGTTCTCAGATTTGGGTGTGCAAAGGAATTTCCTTGTGAACTCATTTAAAATGCAGACTCCTAAACTCCATGCCCAGAGGACCTCAGGCGGAGCCCAGGCATTAATTTTTTGAAAAGTATTTCTGATGCTTAGGCTTCAGGGCATCAGCAGAATACTCTTTAAGCAATATAAGTTCAGTATGAGCTGGATTCAACTTCCGACAAGGCATCAGACCAAGGTGCCAATCTTGGCTTTACAACTTACCAAGTCTGTGATCTGAGATACAAGTAACATCTTTCAGGCATAGTTCCCAAGATTTTAAAATGGTTTTTAAAATCATCTGCTCCATTGGCATCCTTGCACTGCTGTGAAGTTCCAAAGGGATCATGAAGTATGTTCTTGAGCTATACGACTATAAATCGTCTAGCCACCCTCTGTAATCATTCCCAGAGTCATTTGATACCGAGATGTCATCACCTTCTTCCTCAGGTGGTGCCAGCCCCGCTTTTCCATGATGTGAAATATTCAGAGAGGATCACGGTAAAATGCTTCGAGGGAGTTCTGGAACCTCACCAGTAAGCCTCAGATGCTGGAAAACACAGCAGAGCATTTACTTACGACAGTAAGTTAGAGAGAAGGCTCCAGCTGTGTCTGTTAGAATTGGCTATCATTCAGGTCAGGAACAATTGCAAAGGCAAATTTGAATCTATAAAGCCCCAATTTCCTAAGAGATCACTTTTCACGCTCCAATAATATCTTTGATATTCTTTTGTTCTTGGAGCCTAAGGCTTTGGTTCAGAGACCTGTATGATACTGTGATGAAACTTTTTCTTTCCTCCCTGATGAGTATAAAAGAGGATAAAACACCTTTGATGTTTACGTCAGACACGCCTCTGAAGCTAAAGTGATGACCGTGTTTTTGATAAATTGAAAACAATGCAAGTGACAAGTGATACTCCAGCTCTTCTATTTCTTCCATTTCACTGAACATCTATTCAATCTCATAGTCCCATCAGCCAACAGAATTATCCTCTCATCTTTCACAGTGCATCTCCTTCCATCACCAGCTCCCTCACATTCGACATCTGGTGTCTACTCAAGATGCAGGAAATTCACTTTTTTGAGAGAAAATAATTTAAAGACATATGAATGTAAGATCCCTTGTAAATAACTATCTGAGCCAATACGAAATCTAAACTATTGATTTTAAAAATAAAAGTGAAATTTGTGTAAAAATGCACTGGAAAGTATCTGAATCTTCCTTCATGCCAAACTATGGATACACACACATGTACATATATATGGACAAAAACTTTTAAGCCTTTATAACTCAAAAGAAATTCACATGGAAAGCTTGCATTGAGTGCAGCTGAGTTGGTGAATATCTCTGAGACTTGCAGGAAGGGTGATGACTCCTGGGAATCTGAGGACTGTGAAGACCTCCAGGAAAGTTCTTCCCATCATAAATGCTCACCATTCCTCTGCCTACACCCAACCTCACACATCTTCCCTAGAAGACTGATTCCCAAAATTGTAACATTTGACAGTCTTTGGACATTATTTGGGGTTAAAAAAGGAAAGACCACAGGTTAAACTTTGTCATTTGAATATAACTCCATGTGAGTCAAGCTGCTTCTTTCTAATAGATTTTGGTATTTGTTTCCTGTTGTTTAACAAATTATCATGGATTTAGTGGCTTAAAACCACACAAGACTGAAGATCAAATTGGGTTTCACTGGGCTAAAATTAAGGTGTTAACAAGGCTGCATTTCTCCTGGAAGCTTGAGGGAAAAATTAATTCCCTTGCTTTATAGCTTGTAGAGGGCACCCACATTCTTTGGCTGGTGGCCCCAAATTACATCTTCCTAGCCAATTGTATAAAATCTTGAAATATCTTTTTCTTCCTCTGACCTATTTTTTCACCTTTCTGGCTCCTTTCCTGGCTCTTTTCTCTCCCTCTTCCATCTTTTAAGGGCCCTTGTGATTACAACGAGCCAACCCACACATAACCCAGGATAATCTCATCTCAAGGTCCTTAATCACATATGCAAAATCTATTTTGCAGGAGAAAGTAACATATTCACAGGCTTCAGGTATATGAATGTGAACTTCTTTGGGAATCTGTTATTCTGACTACCACCATATCTAGAAAATTACCCTAGAAAGGGGTTGATTTTGATATCAGAGCACAGGGAGCAAAGGACTTAGGAGGCAGGAACTGATAAGAATGAGTCGACACCAAAATAAAAATACTGCACACTTGGGAAAGTGAAGATTAAGTAGGGAGAAAAGCCCTTCCTACCAAAAAAAGAGTGATTAATGATGAAAGCAAACTTCACTTACTTCATAGTCTTACTTAAGCTCTGCTATAAAATAACAAATACATAGGCGAAAGCACAAATATGCTTATGATTTCATAAACAGGCAGGCTTTCCAGGTGGCTCAGTGGTAAAGAATCTGCCAGTGTAGGGGATGCAAGTTCGATCTCTGGGTCAGGAAGATGACCCTTTTCCCCCGCCCCCGGAGAAGAAAATGGCAACCCACTCTAGTATTCTTGCCTGAAGAATCCCATGGACAGAGGAGTCTGATGGGCTATAGTCCATGGAGTCACAAAAGGGTCAGGTATGATTTAGCATCTAAACAACATATATACATATATGTACATATGTATAAACATTTTTATGGGAATTATACTGGTTGCTTATTGGTGACATGTGGGTGATGTTTTTCTTCTACTTTTCTATAATTTCTCTTGATTCAAACTTCCAGTATTCCCTGCTCCTGCTGTAAACTGCCACGGTCCAAATTATATCTCCTCTTCCTGGGATTACTACAGTAGCCTTTAAAACTGTCTCTTTACTTTCATGTTTGCTTCTGTAATATCTTCTCCAAGCATCACCAAAAATACAATTCTAGACTGCATATCTGCTACCCTAGTCCCCACTGCTTCTCTGGCCTCAGTGTTTTGCTGGCTTGCCTCACATTCTCTGCTTCAGCCACACAACTTCTTGATGACCCTTGAAACCAGACTACCTGCTGTCTTTTCCCAGAGAACCCTGAATACCTCTCCTACTATTTCATGCTGTCCTGACTTATCACAAAGGAGATTTTCTATCTCTTTGAAATCAGGGATTGTTACATCCAGGATTTGACATGATGCCCAGCATATAATAATTCTCAGTAAATGCACTTAATAAATAATTAATTACCACTTTTAAAATAAAAATACAGATAAGGTGCTCCTTCCTCAACTCTTAGACAAGAACACAGAGCATGTCTTTGCTGACATCTTGCCAACTACTCTTTCTAAGAGAGAACTTTATCCATGAGAGCCCAATAGCCATTGCTCTATATCCTTTGGCCAATAATGATATACCTCAGATGGCTAGTCATTAAGACAGCAAAGAAAATACTAATTACATATGAACTCTGGTGACAGTGATATGAAACAAATATATAAGCAAGCACCAGAAGCATCTATAGAAAATCTAAGATAGCTTTGTTACTCTAGTGGCATTGTGTGTAGTGAGCGTTCTATTTTTAAATTGCTTTTTAATTTGGTTCATGCATCTCCTCACATAGAAAGTTACTTGCTATTATTTAAAGTGAACTAGCTAGACAGAGCATTAAACACACACACACACACACACACACACACACGCAGTTCAACTCAATCAAATAGGTGTTTTCTTATATATCTCCAGACAATTAGTTAATTTATATAAATTTGACAGATTTAATACTTTGCTAGCCCACAAAAATGTAAAATAAACAGCCTAATAGCAAATATCCAATAAATCCATTAACTATGCCATCAACATGTTTTTTATCCTGTGAATGAGACCATCTGCCAGAAACTTTAGAGCAAGAGAAAGGATCACGCATTGCATTTCAGCTCAAGAAGCAAAAGTCACCTTAAAGTTTGGGGTGATTCTGTGGCAGGAATAGTAGTCTAGGGAGGCAGAGCCCAGGCACTGACCAGAGTAAAACTAAGGGAAAATGTTGACCTATGAAATCTTGAAAATTTTCCAAGAATCTGCCTGGAATGCAGGTGACCCTGGTTCAATTCCTATCCCTGGAGAAGGGATAGCTTACCCATTCCAGTGTTCTTGGGCTTCCCTGGTAGCTCAGATGGTAAAGAATCTGCCTGCAGTGTGGTAGACCTGGGTTCGATCCCTTGGTTGGGAAAATCCCCTGGAGGAGGGCACGGCAACCCACTCCAGTATTCCTGCCTAGATAATTCCCATGGACAGAGAGGCCTGGTGGGCTACAGTCCATGGGGTCGCAAATACTCAGACATGACTAAGTGACTAAGCACAGCACAGGACATATGACCCTAGGTTTGAATAAAACAAATAAATTGCAACCCCCAACTTGAGTGAGTGAGGAAGACAGATACTATTTGAGTACTCTCTTCACAGTACAGATGTCGATATCTTTTTCAGTCTAAAACTTAAGTTGTAGCATATTACATAAGTATTGCAATAATTTTTTTAAGTGCTATTTTTTTAAAAAGAATCAAGGCTATTTTCTGAAATGATTCAGAAACTATAGTTAGTCACACAGTTATGTCCGACTCTTTGTGATCCCATGGACTGTAGCCTACCAGGCTCCTCTTTTTTTTTTGGAATTCTCTGGGCAAAGAGTACTGGATTGGGTTGCCATTTCCTTCTCCAGGGGATTTTCCCAACCCAGGGATCGAACCTGGGTCTCCTGCATTACAGGCAGATTCTTTACCAACTGAGCCACCAGGGAAGATTCAGACACTATATCATTCTGTAATTACAACCCAACTGGTGAATCATCTGTCTTAATCTTGATATTTCTATCAAAACTGCCCAATTACCAGTCATGACTGAAACTGGGGGCCATAGTCAGCATTAACAGATTCTTGAACCTCTGTCAAATCAATCCCTAGGGATCAATTTTGCTTATTTTTTAAGAAAATAGAATATTTGTTGGCTAATATAGTTAAATAATTTATAATAAACAAGTTAAAAAGGCAAGGAAAATGTAAAAAAATCTAGATTTACATCTTTTGGATTTCATAGAAAACAATTTAGTAAATGCTATTTGTTCTGTCATATTTATAGCTATATGATAGTTGCAACATCGGGTTATATTTTTTACAAATGGATAGCACTAAGTAAATCTAGACAACATATTAAAAAGCAGAGACATTACTTCGCCAACAAAGGTCCGTCTAGTCAAGGCTATGGTTTTTCCAGTAGTCATGTATGGATGTGAGAGTTGGACTATAAAGAAAGCTGAGCACTGAAGAACTGATGCTTTTGAACTGTGGTGTTGGAGAAGACTCTTGAGAGTCCCTTGGACTGCAAGGAGATCCAACCAGTCCATCCTAAAGGAGACCAGTCCTGGGTGTTCATTGGAAGGACTGATGTTGAAGCTGAAACTCTGATACTCTGGCCACGTGAGGCAAGAGCTGATTCATTTGAAAAAGACCCTGATGCTGGGAAAGATTGAGGGCAGGAGGAGAAGGGGGCCACAGAGGATGAGATGGTTGGATGGCATCACCAACTCAATGGAGATGAGCTAGTGTAAACTCCAGGAGTTGATGATGGACAGGGAGGCATGGCATGCTGCAGTCCATGGGGTCACAAAGAATCAGACACGACTGTGCAACTGAACTGAACTGATCTGAAATAAACTTATTATTGCATTTTTCCGTGCATATAAAGTTATAGCACTAAAGTATATCATCAGTTTTTCGAAAGAAACTGTAAATAAACTTCTCCATGCCAGGTGCAAGATAAGGCTTTTAAGGGCAGAGGAGCATAATATGCAGGGATTCAAAAAATCATGCCTTGGTCTTACCCTCAGTTATTCTACATGAAAAAAATGTTCATCACACAGAGTTACAGAAGTGCAATAGAAACAAAATGAGGAGATTGGGTCCTGTTAACACAGGAGGTGCTTTCTAATAATGATTTGGTAATGATGTATATAATAAAGTTAATTGTACTCAAGGGTAACTGTTTTAACACTGACAGCATTTTTGTACCAATGCCACCAAAATCCTTTAATAACTTTTTAGAAAGTGAGTCACTTTTACAAAAATGTAATAGCCATGAAGAAGCAAATAGGGAATGGTTCTCAAATTTTAATTTTAAATAATGCTATCTATGTGAAATAGCCATGCTATCAAATCCCTTTGACACCTCAAACATCCCTGCTTAGATTAAGTTCAAGGTTAGCCTACCTTGTACTGAAATTCTTAGCTAAAAACAACAGCCGCAGTATTAAAAAATGTAGCTAAAAATTTGAGGACAAAACAATTTAAATTTTAAAAGACCAGGTCTCTGTTTATGTCTGATTGCATGTATTTAGTAATTATGCTAAAAATCCTGTGGATTTTTAGTATATAATAACAACATGATTTTGAAGTTAAGAGGAGGATAATAAAAATACAGAAACAGATTTTTTTCAAAATAAATCAATTTCGTAAAATTGTTCACATGTCAAGACTGAGCTTCACAGAAGTTAGCAACCTGCCTTTAATCACACAATTAGGAAACGACTAACCAGGATTTTGACCCATGTCTCTCTGATTCCATTTTCATGCTCCTAACCACCTTGATGTATTGTTCTAAGTATAAGAAAACAAGCTTAAACAAAACTCTTCTGTGACATTTCATTGCATTTGTTCATTGGAGAGGTCCCACATGGTGGCTGCTTATTATGCCAAATTGTGCCCAGAGTATACTCTGTTTGGCTGGCAAATTACCCCTTTCCCACTTCATTCATCCCTGGGTCTGAAGGTATTTGCGTTGCAACCTCTGAGATAGTGTGGGCTTTATTGATGCCTCAGTAGTAAAGAAATCCCTACAGTGCAGGAGACATAGGAGTCTGGATTTAATCTCTGGTTCTGAAAGTTTCCCTGGAGGATGAAATGGCAACCCACTCCAGTATTCTTTCCTGGAAAATCCTATAGACAGAAGAGCCTAAAGGGCTACAGTCTATAAGTTTGCAAAGAGTCATACACGACTGAGTGCACGTACATACTCTGAAATAGTGTGGTCTGTATTTCAAATTATATTTGAAGCATTTCTCCTATTGTACTAGTTACTCAGAATAAACCAAAAGGTTAACAAGAGATGCAGTGCTATGCCCATATACAGAAAACTTAAATAACTCACCAAGGAACACGTGTAAAATAGTTGAAAGAGCACCAGCTCTGACATGGATTCTCATTCGACTTTGGGAAGGTTTCTGAAAGGTCTGTGCCTCAGTTTCATCAGCTATAGAATGGAGTCTGTATTACCTCTCTCACAGCATGTGGTGAGACTTAAATGAGATTACACAGATAAACCCTCCAACAGAATGTTTATCATCTAAGAGACTCTCAATAAAAACTGTTTTCTGTTGTTAATGATTCAGGACCAAGGTAAAATGTGTGAAGAAATGAGGTCAGTAGATAAGATAATAAAGCTCCCTTCTGCTCTCTCTCCTGGGTATGATCCTACTCATCACTGCGAATACAGATTAGAAGCTTAATTAAAATGGAAGAGTAAGATCAATATATTCTTGGGCTAAATGAAAAGAGAATCAATGTTTAACTAGATTTTTAATTATAAAGATGAATATATGCTTATGGCAAAGTGAAATCCAAGGATTAACAGGAATAAATCTACAAGTCATCTGACTCAAATCTCCAACAACACACCAGAAATAATTACTGCTGGTAACATTTGTACTCCTATACTTTCCATGTTCTTTTAAGCATTTTTATAAAGTAACAGTAATGTATGCTAGCATTTATATGAAGCTATTTACAGAAAACAGATAATAAATACATATTTATGTATATATACACACACATATTTAATGAATTGCTTTATGTTAGATAAAGTAATTCTCTATACCATCTGTGTGCTACTCCATAATTCAGAATTATTTGGCCGTCTTTAAACCATTTGAACTATTATAAACAATACTGCAATAAACACAAATCTTTGCATATGTCTAAAGCTCAATCTTCAGAATACATTCTAAAGGTAAGTCTCAGACATTTCATTCTTAACTTTGACAGGTTTTGCCAACTATACTCAAAAATTGGCTTAGCCCCCCGACAGTGTATGAGTGCCTACTCATTCACGACTCTCCATTATTGTTTAATATTGGACAATTTGAAAGAAAAAAAAATATTATCTTGTTGAATTGCCTCAATAATTTGTGAGGCTGAAAATATTTTTTTGGCCTGTGTAAATCTTTCTGTGAACCATGATTAACTCTTTTTCTTATATTTTCTTAATTTGTGAGAAATTTTGTAAATAAAGAAAATAACCTTTCTAAAGTATGGCTAAAAAAATTAATCTTTTAAAGCACTGCAATATTTTCTTATATTGTTCTTTGTCCTTTGATTGTGTTTCCTTAACAATTTCTAAGTACTTTTAAACTAATTTTGTTTGTCATTTTACTCATGATTCACTTGCTCCTTGGAAGAAAACCTACAACCAACCCAGAGAGCATATTAAAAAGCAGAGACATTACTTTGTCAACAAAGGTCCATCTAGTCAAATCGATGGTTTTTCCAGTAGTCATGTATGGATGTGAGAGTTGCACCATAAAGAAAGCTGAGCATCGAAGAATTGATGCTTTTGAACTGTGATGTTGGAGAAGACTGAGAGTAACTTAGACAGCCAGGAAATCAAACTAGTCAATCCTAAAGGAAATCAGTTCTGAACATTCACTGGAAAGACTGATGCTGAAGCTGAAACTCCAATACTTTGGCCACCTGATGCTAAGAACAGACTCATTTGAAAAGACTCTGATGCTGGGAAAAATCGAAGGCAGGAGGAGAAGCGGACGACAGAGGATGAGATGGTTGGATGGCATCACCAACTCGATGGACATGAGTTTGGGTAAACTCTAGGAGCTGGTGATGGACAGGGAGGCCTGGTGTGCTGCGGTTCATGGGGTCGCAAAGAGTCAGACACGACAGAGCAATTGAACTGAACTGAACTTACTCATGATTTGAGATACTGGTTCATTTTCAGAAAGACCTTTCCCACTCAAGATTATTTTTTTTAATCAATTCATATATATATGTGTGTGTGTATATATATATATAAATATATATGAACTCCAGCTGCAATTTCATTTTGGAGAATCTAATAATATAGAAATGCATTAGTTTAATTTTTCCCACATGATATACAGTTCTCTCAACACAAATTGAAGATTTTCCCATTGATTTGCAATTGCTCGTGTTCTAAATTTTTATACACAGTGTGTTTATTTTTGAACTCTATTCTGTTCATTAATTTTCCATTGTGTTTTTGTACCTTTATTATATACGTTAGCTTTAAATGTNTTCATTTTGGAGAATCTAATAATATAGAAATGCATTAGTTTAATTTTTCCCACATGATATACAGTTCTCTCAATACAAATTGAAGATTTTCCCATTGATTTGCAATTGCTCGTGTTCTAAATTTTTATACACAGTGTGTTTATTTTTGAACTCTATTCTGTTCATTAATTTTCCATTGTGTTTTTGTACCTTTATTATATACGTTAGCTTTAAATGTATCAAATGCACTTAATTGTTCATATTACTCCTCTTTCATGAAATTTTCTTAGCTAATCTCATATTCTATCATATTCTAAAAGAATTTTGTTGAATGCAAATAAAATCTGTTTGATAATTTTGAGAGACTGTGTGGCACATTTCAGTTCCCTGGGTTATTATTAGCTGTGTGAATATGAGATAGCTATTTAAATGCCCTGTGCTGTAGTTTCCTCATCATACAATGGCCATAATGCTTAGATTTTTTTATAACATTTTTATGAAGATCGTGGGGAAACAAAAGTAAAACACAATATTATGCCTAGCACATGGTAAACATTATAAATTTTGGTGATTATATCATTGTTTATAATTTATAGAATGGTTTAGGGAAATTGGCATATCTACAATATTAGGTTTTCTACACTTGAATGTGTTTTAGCCTTCCATGAATTCAAAGCAGGCTTCTTTTTAAATAATTTTCTAGGGCTTTAAATTTTTATTTAAAACTACTTTCTTATTTAATCCATCATTGAGTTTTCTGTCCCTCTCAGACAAGTTTAAAGCTAACTATTTCAAGACCACAATTATGTCATAATACTAATATGTTTACAAGCATTTGATTTTTATTATAGAATTTTTAAAAATATAGTTATTTTAAAAATAAAAATTTTTCATTTAATTAGGATCTCAAGGTTATGTTCAGCTCATTTTGAAAGTTTTTCTCTGCTATTAGACATTCAGTTCAGTTCAGTTCAGTCGCTCAGTCATGTCTGACTCTTTGCCACCCCATGAATCGCAGCATGCCAGGCCTCCCTGTTCATCACCANCCCTAGGATTCTCCAGGCAAGAACACTGGAGTGGGTTGCCATTTCCTTCTCTAATGCATGAAAGTGAAAAGTGAAAGTGAAGTTGCTCAGTCGTGTCCGACTCTTAGCGACCCCATGGACTGCAGCCCACTAGGCTCCTCCATCCATGGAATTTTCCAGGCAAGAGTACTGGAATGGGAAGGACAATGACCCTTTCAAGTCTTTTAAGACTTTATCATTGTGTAAAAAAACTCTAAAACTGTGTAACTTCCTGACATTAATGAGATATTGTTGAGTCTCTTGCATTAGTTTGTTGTTCAGTCACTCAGTCGTGTTTTGTTTTGTTTTAATGCTGTGTACTTAACAAAAGCAACTGTGGTTGCTGCCTCATTTCTCTCACCTCCAGCCTCTTGAGAGAAACTTATCTTTCTCCTGAGTCTGTCCTGCTGATCAGAACAGCTCTCCATACATCTTTAGTTATGTTCCCCTCCTTCAGGTGAGCTGAGACAGCGTCCCCTAAGCAGCATTGGAACTTGCACTGAAAATTGCCTGAAAGAGAATGGCTGAAATTGCCAGCGTCACATGCTGCATTGAAGCAAGGAAATTTCTGCCTCCGAGGATAATAGCTTTTCTCCTTGCTCATACATCTTCCTTCACAGCCCTCATTTATTTTAATGTATATATTCCACTTTGACTCAATGGAAAATATTTTAAAGGTTTTTTAAAAATCCAAATGAAAGATGAAATTCAGGATCCAGAAAGGCATCTATTCTATTTATCCTGTCATGAATGTATTCTTAATCAACCAGTCTTTCTGAGCGTCTCTTCATTTGCTGCTTTGTTTCGTAATAGAACACTCGGGCTCTGGAGATTAATGAGACAAAGCTTCATTATAACCATCCTTGTTCTACTCCCGTGTCTTACAGGCTTTCTCTTCCTAACTCACTCTCCAGGTGCTTCTTTCTCTTGCCAAATAGTGCAAGGAAATACTTCTGCAGATCTTTTGTTTACTTTAGAAAAAAACACTGATCCAGGCTTTCCCATTTGGGGCAGTGCTGCTCATTTCCTGACTGGCCTTTAAAGTTTGGCTCAGTAGCAACCTGGGGATTTGTTTTCTACCCAGAGTGAAAGGAGCTTGGTGCCCAACGGCCCCATGCTGGAATGAGAATTAAAATTCTACTCATTCCCTGGATAAGCAAGCTGATGCTTTCCTCATAGACTTTTTTTTTCCATTCCTCAAAGTTTTGATGTTTAGTCATTAGCTTTGGCTTTTGAAAGACATTTTAATAGGATTGTTTCTCCTCCAAGTGCATTCAGAAGCTGATCATGGGTACAAGGAAACTCTCAAGAATGAAGAATTAATTCCCTGTTTGCTGTTTTTTACCTACAATGAAAATGATGTACAACACATGCAGTGTTTACCCCTACTGCATGCAGTTCCATACCCAACTGCCTGGCCTGGGAAAGAAGAAGCTGTGACACCCAAAGAATCTGGCTTGAGCCACCTCCCTTTCTAAGTCTGCAAGACTGCTAAGTCAACGAAGCCTTGGTTATCACCCAGTTGGATGTTCTTATTTCATGTAAGCTGTGTAAATCTTGTGCTTTCTTCTCCTGGCACATTTACATTAAGTTTGATTCTAGTTGTGCATCTTTATGCTAGAGTTATGGTTATATATGAATATAAGTTACTCTTCATTCATTCTACCATGGGGAATTTATCCATAGTTTGTTATAAGGTGTCAATAACTTTCTAAACCTGGAGCCTATACTTTAAATATACTGATGCATTTTTAAATTAAAAGATGTTTAAACTAGAATAGCTGAATGATAAAAATAGAAAACCTTGACTGATAAAGGTCTTCACTACATTGGGTGCGTGTTGTCTTTAAGGACTTCATCTATAATAGAAAATAATACAACAAATAAAATACCATATGGGGAGGGAGTTACAGACAAAGGTATTGGCATAGACAAGGTCCAGTTAAGGAAGCATACTATGTCAGTATGGTGACAAGGAATCTAGGGTCAGGCACATACAGACAGTCACCACTGTGGAAGGCTACCAGTAGAAGCAGCTGGCACTCTGGCCTAGAGAAAATAGGCAGTGTTCACAGGCAGAGTGGCCAAATACTGTTCCAGTGACCCAAAGAAAAATGCAGGTCAGGGGAGATTGTGGCAAGAGTGATTTGTAGTTGAAATTCAGAGAACTAGACCCAGCTTAAATGCCTCCTAGCCTGGCCCAGGAAGAACCAAAGGCTTCAGAGGCCATGAGCTGTTTTTTTGTTTACCTGAATCATATCACAGAAATGGCCATTAAAACATTTTGTTCTTAATACGTTTTAGAAGAGCAAAGACTTGCTTTTATCTGATTTCTTCCTTTTGATTTCAGAGCCTTGTGTTTGTTTTCACAAAGCATGAGTTTATTGATATCCATAAATCTGGAAAGATAGGGTGCAGCTTTAGGATAAACACACCCAGAAAGGTGCGAGCAGAAGGGGATGTTGGCCAAGCCAGCAGATTCTCCTCATTTCCCAGTGTGACATAGGAAAGTCTAGCTCCTACGTTGCAGAAGGGAACATATTAGATATCAATATAATAGAGTCACCAAATGATTAAGATGTGCTGGCCTTCTGCAAGGAAATGAGGGCAAGTAAATACAGGCCAGAATAGCCTGTGATACAATACCACAATATGTAGTCACCCCCATCTGGTGAAGTTCAAGAGGCCCCCAGAGTATCCCTGTGTTGCTTGCCCATATTTTAAATCAACTGAGAAAGACCAAGGTGCCAAAAGATGAAAATTAAAACGTGAAGCTGATATTGGAGAGAAAGGCTCAGGGTACATGGAAACAGTTGTCCCCCTAGTACTGAACCCCAGAATCAAAACCTGCAGCTGGACAGCCAGGCCAGGAGAATCTACCCATGAGTGAATGCCCCCAACCTTTTACAGAGTACCTGGCTTCCAAGAGACAGTGAAAAAGGACTAGGTTAAACATGACTAATTCACTTCCCAGATTGACTTTTCATCTAAGTCACTTCACCTCTCCTGGGAATGAGGAAGACAGGACTCAAGAGACCGTTTGCTGTCCCTCCACATGGCAAGAAACAACAGGAGTGGAAATTACCCCAGCGTCTTATAAGTACGGGGTTAAAACATACCCCACATCTACTTAGACTAGAACAGTGTGGAGTGGACTCCACTTTGTCGTTTTGTCACTTGCTGAGTCATCTGCTCAGCATTTACCTGTAAGCTTGTGGCAGTTTACCTGGTCTGTAAGCATCTGCCTTCATGATGGGTAGAATCTGCACAGTATGCTCTGACACTTGTACATGGTTAGAATACTAGGAACTGCAAACAAAATGAATTTCCAAAGTTACAACCAGTGACTTATTCCAGGAACCCCACTACACTTAAATCTTTACTAGACGTCACTAAATAAATGGCCAGGAGGTCCCGCAACTCTGCCAAGCAGCACTTTTACACTGACTCACTGTATACCAGCACTTGTCAAACTATTCGAGGTGAAGAACCACTCGTTGCTTTCTGTTTTATTTTACCAGTTTCCACATGTCCCAGATCAATAGTTTCATAAAACACAATAACAGTAAGTTAAAAGGAAAAAAAAAAATTACTCCAGTTCCTGGCAGTGATTCCTGGTTCCTCCCCTCTCCCCACAATCTCCTTGTTACTGCCCGTTCAGTCAGTGTGTGGGGCTTCCCTGCTTAGTGGTGAAGAATCCACCTGCCAATGTAGGAGATGTGGGTTCAATCTCTGGGTCAGGAAGACCCCATGGAGAAAGAAGTAGCAGCCCACTCCAGTATTCTTGCCTAGGAAGTCCCATGGACAGAGGAGCCTGGCGGGCTGCACTCTGTAGGGTCTCAAAGAGTTGGACATGACTTAGCAACTGAACGACCAAGAACAACTACCGCCAGTGTGTGCCAGTTACATGTCAGGCATTCCTCTTGGTATGGGGAATGAAGGGATGAACAGAAAAGGTAAAGTTAAGAAAGCCCAAGATTTTCACTAGATACCATAGATACACATTTACTCAGTCTCTCTGCTGACCCCATCAGGAACCAGGAATAAAACACCAGCACCAGGTCACAATCCCCCCCTTGACCTGCTCTGCTGTAAACCATAGGGAAGAACTTCCTGGAGGTCCAGCGGTTAAGACTCCACGCTTCCTCTGCAGGGGGCACAGGTTCAGTCCCTAGTCAGGGAACTAAGATCCCACATGCCGTGTGGCACGGCCAAAATAATAAGTAATAAGCCACAGGGGGACTAAAAACCCATGTCAGAGTATTTGTCTGACTTTGCCTCCTGAACCCTGTTGTCTCTCTTTACCTCAGAGTGTACTGTGCCAGGAGCTAGGCTCCTGCACCTAGAAATATTTGGTCCAGTGCTCAGTGATTTTTGCTGCTATCCTTCTCATCAAGTTGTCTGTGTGAAGTAAACAAAACCACACCTCACCACCCTGCTATCAACCAGGGTTCTTTTTTTATTATTCTTTATTGAAGGATAATTGCTTTACACAATTTTGCTGTTTTCTGTCGAACCTCAACATGAATCAGCCTTAGGTATACATATATCTCCTCCATTTTGAACCTCCCTCCTATCTCCCTTCCCATCCCACCCCTCTAGGTTGATACAGAGCCCCTGTTTGAGTTTCCTGAGCCATACAGCAAATTCCTGTTGGCTATCTATTTTACATATGGTTTTTATTGGCTCACTTTTTAAATTTTTGACTTTTTTGTGACTGTGAATTGGTGCAAAGTAGTTTCTATGCTGATGTAAAATGGAAAGAGATGATTCCATTCTTTTCTTGAAATCAAAACCTGTGATATTTTCTCCCCACTCAATAGTATTTAAATGCTGGGTTGATGCCAGACTCAAAGAACATGGAGAACTTGGGGGAAGGCCAGTGACAGATAAAATATTATTAATAGTTTTTTAAATAGGAGCCATGATTAGAGAGGCTGAAGAAAATGTGTTTATTAACCCTGGAAGAATATCACATTAGAAGATGCGAATGATAGCTCCCAGGTAGAAACAGAAAGAGTTCTCAGAGAAGAAACATGGGACCTGTTTAGATGTAAATCCTAGCTGTGCTCCTGCTGGTTGTGTAACCTTAAACAAGATACTTAACAAATCTGAGCCTCAGTAATTGGAGATCATATTGCATACCTGAAGACTGTTGCAAGGACTAAATATAATGCACATCAACTCAAAGGCATGATGCCTGGAGATAATTGGCCCTTCAGTTCATTTCAGTCACTCAGTTGTGTCCGGCTCTGCGACCCCATGAATTGCAGCACGCCAGGCCTCCCTGTCCATCACCAACTCCCGGGGTTCACTCAGNACTGTTGCAAGGACTAAATATAATGCACATCAACTCAAAGGCATGATGCCTGGAGATAATTGGCCCTTCAGTTCATTTCAGTCACTCAGTTGTGTCCGGCTCTGCGACCCCATGAATTGCAGCACGCCAGGCCTCCCTGTCCATCACCAACTCCCGGGGTTCACTCAGACTCATGTCCATAAAGTCTCTTGGCTTTAGCTGGCCACTACCATTTGACCACCATAGTCTACCCAACCGAAACAATATCAATTGGCATCCTAATTTTTCAGACACTTTTCAAAGCCCCTAGAGTAAATCTAGTCATGTGCTACCCAGCAAAAACCAAACAGCATGTAAAACAAGTCCTCAAGATGTAGCCCCTGTGTCATATACCCTCTGGTGTCCAAGTCCTTTAAAACAAACATTTTTAAAATATTTATTTATTTATTTGGCTGAGTCAGGTCTCCCATTGCAGCTCATGGGATCTTCGATCTTCGTTGCAGCATACAGGATCTTTTAACTGCAGCATGTGGGATCTAGTTCTCTGACCATGGATTGAACCCAGGCCCCCTGCACTGGGAGAGTGGAGTCTTAGCAACTGGATCTCTAGAGAAGTTCCAAGTCACTTTTAATAATGCTACCTATACGTCTACACAGATCTCCTGCCACAGCAGGAGGCTGCTGCTGCTGCTAAGTCACTTCAGTTGTGTCCAACTCTGTGTGACCCCACAGACAGCAGCCCACCAGGCTCCTCTGTTCCTGGGATTCTCCAAGCAAGAATACTGGAGTGGGTTGCCATTTCCTTCTCCAATGCATGAAAGTGAAAAGTGAAAGTGAAGTCAATCAGTCGTGTCTGACTCTTCGCGACCCCATGGACTGCAGCCTACCAGGCTCCTGCATCCATGGGATTTTCCAGGCAAGAGTACTGGAGTGGGGTGCCATTGCCTTCTCCACAGTACCATTCCTGCATTACTTCAATCCATCCAACCTGTCACAATTGGATGAGGTCTAGGCTGCCTTCAAGAGAACTGTATTCCTCTGTTAGTGCTACAAAACCACACCCTATAAAAAATGATTCATCTGAGCTGCTCATCTAACCAAAGAACTTCATTTGGCTCATCTCTCTATAATCATCACCTGATCACATAAACTAGCCTCTGCAGAGGCCAGAAATAAACCCTTGCATACATGCTTAAGTGATTTTTCCAAAGGGTGCTGTGACCATTCAGTTGGGAAAGGACAGTCTTTCCAATAAATTATCTTGGAAAGACTGGATTTCCACACTCAAAAGAATTAAGTTAGACTCTAACTTTAGATCACATAGAAAAATTAATTCAAGATGAATTTTTAAAAAAAATGTAAAACATAAAACTATAAAATTCTTAGAAGAAAACATATGGGAAAAGCTTCAAGACATTGGGTTTAGTAATAATTTCTTGTAATATGACACTGAAATCATAGGCAACAATAATAGAAAAATGCTCAAGTGGAACACATCAAAATTTAAGACTTTTGTACATCAAAAGACACAACAGAGTGAAAAGGCAACCCACAGAACTGGAGAAAGTATCTGCAAACCTTATATTTGACAAGGGGTTAATATCCAGAATATAGAAAGAACTCCTACAACTCAACAACACCAAATCAATTTTAAAAATGAACAAAGGAATTAAATAGACGTTTCTCCAAAGAAGGTATGAAAAATGGTCAGTTAGCATATGAAAAGATGTTCAACATCACTAATCAAAACCACAATGGCACAGCACCTAACACCCATTCAGTTCAGCTCAGTCTNAAGAACTCCTACAACTCAACAACACCAAATCAATTTTAAAAATGAACAAAGGAATTAAATAGACGTTTCTCCAAAGAAGGTATGAAAAATGGTCAGTTAGCATATGAAAAGATGTTCAACATCACTAATCAAAACCACAATGGCACAGCACCTAACACCCATTCAGTTCAGCTCAGTCTTGTCTGACTCTTTGCGACCCCATGAATTGCAGCATGCCAGGCCTCCCTGTCCAGCACCAGCTCCCGGAGTTCAGTCGAACTCATGTCCATTGAGTCGGTGATGCCATCCAGCCATCTCAGATGAGCCTTTGTTGGCAAAGTAATGTCTCAAAGTATGCTTTTCAATATGCTGTCTAGGTTGGTCATAACTTTTCTTCCAAGGAGTAAGCGTCTTCTAATTTCACAGCTGGAGTCACCATCTGTAGTGATTTTGGAGCCCAAAAAAATAAGATCTGACACTGTTTCCACTGTTTCCCCATCTATTTCCCATGAACTGATGGGACCAGATGCCATGATCTTCATTTTCTGAATGTTGAGCTTTAAACCAACTTTTTCACTCTCCTCTTTCACTGACACCCATTAGGATAGCACTATTAGAAAACAGAAGATGAGAAGTGTTGGCAAGAATGTGGAGAAATTGGAACACTTGTGCCCTGTTAGTAGGAATGAAAAACAGTGCAGCCTCCTATGGAAAACAGTATGGTGGTTCCTCAAAAAGTTAAAGGTAGAATTACTGTGTAAGCTAGCAGCCCCACTTCTGGATATATATCCAAAAGAATTAGAAGTGGGGACCCAAAGTGGTATATATTCATAGAAGCATTTTTCATAATAACCAAAAGGTGGAAGCAACCCAAGCATTCATCAGCAATGAGTGGGTAAACAAAACATGGTATATACATACAAAGGGTTGGTATTCAGTCTTCAAAAGGAAGAAAATTCTGACACATGCTACAACATAGATAAACCTTGAGGACATTATGCTAGCTGAACTAAGCCAGTCACAAAGGACAAGATATGATTCCACTTAAAGATACACGTAATTCATAGAGACAGAAAAGCATCATGACTGGATACAGCAATGATTTCTTAGAGTATGACACTATACTCAAATTTACAGAGACAGTAAGTAGGCTAGAGTTGCCAAGGTTTTAGTTTTGTAAGATGCAAGTGCTGTGTAGATGGATGGTGCTGATGGTAATACAGTATGAATGTATGTAATGCTACTGAGCTGTACACAAAAATCGTTGATGGTAAATTTTATGTGTATTTTTACCACAGTTAAAAACACAAACCAGCCTCTGTGTTGAGCCTAGTCTTCCCAAATCATGAATTTGTGGTCTTCTGTCGCTAGCTCTGTTCTTCCCACCCACTTTCCATACTGATCACCCTGTCTGCCACTGTTGTTCACTATTCCCAGCCCACTTGGACTCAGCCTGGCACTTTGCAAACACTCTCATCGTCCACTCCTTGGAGAGAAGAGTTAAGTACAAGAGATCCTGGGCTCCCAGCACCACAGAACCTTCTCATAATGCCCACCACTAAGAATATTCTAGAATCATCAAACCCTTCATCAAGCAAACCTGGAAAAATCTTAGACCTTCCACCAACCCTTGTGGCTGGAAGTAATGGGTAGAGAGTGTTTAAAGCAAAGGTGTTGCACTGACTTCCCCGTGTGCTGGTGTTGCATTGACTTCCCCCGTGTGCTGGTGTCACATTGACTTCCCCGTGTGCTGGTGTCGCATTGACTTCCCTCGTGTGCTGGTGTCGCACTGACTTCCCCCATGTGCTGGTGTCACACGGACCTCCCCGTGTGCTGGTGTTACACTGACTTCCCCGTGTGCTGATGCACTGACTTCCCCGTGTGCTGGTGTTACATTGACTTCCCCGTGTGCTGGTGTTGCATTGACTTTCCCCGTGTGTTGGTGTTGCATTGACTTTCCCTGTGTGCTAGTACAACAGGAAAAAGCCACCCTGGCATTTAGGGTCTTAATGAGAATTTTAGGCACTGCCTCTACTCCAGCTCTCCATCGCCTGCCTTCAGACAAAAATGTTCATTTCCCTTTTCCTGATCTTACATCTCCCTTCAGAGTTCATGTTCATCTTCTTACCTGTTACCTTGGCTTCCCTGCTATTTCAGTCCAAAGATCTCTTTCAACTGTGCTCCCTAAGGCTTGGTCCTAATGAGTGTCTGGCACACCTGGGAGGTAGCAAGCAACATAGAATGTACATGCTATCAAATTCAGTATCTTCTTGACTTTGAAGAATATTTAGGTGACCAAGTTAAAAGTTTTGGTCATATAAAATGAAGCCATATACACTTTCTGTTTTGCCCTTTTTTATTAAAAATGTATATTATTTTGTTGCTATCTCTGCCCACCAGAGGAGTCTGTTGGAAATACAGAATCTGTCCCCACCCCAGATGCTTTGAATCAGTATCTATATTTTAATAAGATCTCCAGGTAATTCATATGGTTATTAGAACCAAAACTGTTCTAGAAAGCCTCTAGAGGCTTTGCTCCTACTGGAGCAATGGATCTCCACATTGGCTGTGCCTTAGAAACACCTGGGACGCTCTTAAAACATATTGATCGTTCGGTCCTACAACTTTATTCTGATTTTATCTATCCATGGGGACCATGAACATTGGTGTTTATTTTCGATTCTCAGAGACTTTGATGCCTAGCCAGGGTGGAGAACCATTGAGGGTATGACTTAAAATATCACAGAGAATTCCATAACTTTTGAACTGATTTGGAGCTGCAAAACAGTAGAGTCAGACTGTAAAGTGTAAATAGGTTTTGAATCTAAATATACGAATATTAACCTGAAACTAGAGATTGTATGTATAAACGACTTTTAAAGTCTTCCTTTTATTCCTGAGCTTCCCAAGTGGCACTAGTGGTAAAGAATCCATTTGCCAATGCAGGAGACACAAGAGACATGGGCCCGATTCCTGGGTTGGGAAGATTCCCTGGAGTAGGAAATGGCAACTCACTCCAGTATTCTTGCCTGGAAAATTCCATGGACAAAGGAGCCTGGCGGGTCACAGGCCACTGGGCTGCAGAGAGTTGAACATGACTGAACAATTAAGCACACACACACTTATTCCTTATTTGTATCTCATTGTCTTCTCATTAGAGTGTCTCAAGGGCTTTCTTCCATTAAATGGCAGCCAGGGCTTTCCACCAAGCCCGTGCTCCTGTCCCAGGGACCAAAGCTGGTGCTGCTGTCAAGGGCTCAGGTACAAAGTTCTGGTGGGCGCAGCCAGCACTATCAGTTTGGCTGCTGGTACTATTTATTTGAATACTCCAGAAACTCACTGTACTAATACACACTGCTCAGGTATGCTAGAATCCCAGCAGTGAACATCTTGTGGCCTCAAATGTCCTCATATACACTTCTTGCAAATCAGCTGTGGGGGCTCAACATAAGCATTCAATACAAACACACAAACAACTTTATTATCACCACACCAACCTACAGCTTCCAACATTTCTTTAGCCTCTTCCCATGTGTTTTGATTTTTATTTGTCCTTTCAGAGAGCCCAGTCCAAATTGATCATCATCTAAATGGGTTTAAGAGCAGAGAACTTCACCTGCCAGGGGGGTCTGCTTTTCCTGAAGATATGCTTTTCTTTTGTGGTCATGAGTAAGTAGATGGGGGCTTCTTTGCAAGGACTGTGTAAACGTATATTCACCTATGATCTTCATTCCTATCCTAGGAATTAGTTTTAAGATATTTAAATAGATTTTTAAAAATCAGTGTTAGAAAACATATTTTAAATGCTTTACAGTGAAATTCAATTTAATTGATTTATCAAATCTTAATTGAATCCCTGCTGTTACCATCAGGGGAAAATGACTAGCAGCTTCTCCATTGTTATTGAAATACTCATTTTCTTGATAAATATTTTGACATGCTTTGAAATGCCAAAAATATGCATGATGTGTATCATACAGTCAAGAATTAGAGCTCTTGCTTTGGCATACAGCTTATTTCAGGTGGGGAAAGAGGGCAGTTGATAATGCAGATAAGAAAATAGAATTAGTAAAATAGTAATTTTTTATGGATATGATATATTTCAAGATAGGGTCCTAACAACTTAATTTCTCTGCAGCAAATGTACCCTAAATGACAGTGAGTCATTTTGAGGTTGTAATTTCTAACTCCTAATTAAATATGAACAATTGAGCAAGTCAGTCTTTTTCTGCCTCAAAGTATTTATTTGTAAAATCATGAAGTTGAACCAAGAGTCCAATAAGGTCCCTTTCAGCTCTACATGTCAGTGATTCTATAAATTCTCAGTTAAAGTATATATTATCAAAAGGCAAAGACAACATCTTCTGTCTTTCCCAGCTCCTGGTTTTGGCATCATGTAGAAAATAATAGAAATAAAAACAATTAAAAATCAAGAAAAAAAATGCTGCTATCCCAACATTTGAAAGTATTTTCATTTTATGTTCCATTCTGGTCCTTGAATATATGGACACATACTTTTATATAATTGCAAATAGGTAAAATTTTATATTTGACTTACCTTACTCAACATTATTTAACATTATTATATTATCATCACTCAATTATAGTTTAAGTGGCTATGTAATATTCCATTTCATTAATGTACCATAGTGTAAGTATTTCTATATTTATAATTTAGATTGCTTTTAATGTTTGATAAATGCTACTCAAACTTTGTATTCATATGAATCTTCTTTTGAGTAATTTTCTAAGAATAAATTCTAGAGATGTGATTACTGACTTCAAGAGAGTCTCTTTATAATTGCTTATAAGCAATGACAAGTGGCTTTCCTAAAACCTTAATGATTTACATTATTTCCTCCTTATCTGAGAGTGACAGTTTAACCAAAGTCTCACCAAAGGTGTGGTATGAAATGACACTTAATGTCAATGTACATTTCTTTGATTACAGGCAATCTTAAACATTTTTCCATTTGTGATTGCATTTGAGCTTCTGTGAAATGTCTCAGTTTACTTCAGTCTCTCAGTCATGACCGACTCTTTGTGACCCCATGAACCACATAATGCCAGGCCTCCCTGTCCATCACCAACTCCCAGAGTCCAACCAAACCCGTGTGCATTGAGTTGGTGATGCCATCCAAACATCTCATCCTCTGTTGTCCCCTTCTCTTCCTGCCCTCAATCTTCCCCAGCATCAGAGTCTTTTCAGATGAGTCAGCTTTTCACATCAGGTGGCCTCAGGATTGGAGTTTCTGCTTCAACATCAGTCCTTCCATTGAACACCCAGGACTGATCTCCTTTAGGTTGGACCGGTTGGATCTCCTTGCAGTCCAAGGGACGCCCAAGAGTCTTCTCCAAAACCACAGTTCAAAAGCATCAATTCTTTGGTGCTCAGCTTTCTTTATAGTCCAACTCTCACATCCATACCTGACCACTGGAAAAATCATAGCCTTTACTAGACGGATCTTTGTTGGCAAAGTAATGTCTCTGCTTTTTAATATGCTGTCTAGGTTGGTCATAGCTTTCCTTCAAAGGAGTAAGCGTCTTTTAATTTCATGGCTGCAGTCACCATCTGCAGTGATTTTGGAGCCCCCAAAAATAAAGTCAGCCACTGTTTCCACTATTTCCCCATCTATTCCCCATGAACTAATGGGACTAGACGTGATGATCTTAGTTTTCTGAATGTTGAGCTTTAAGCCAACTTTTTCACTCTCCTCTTTCACTTTCATCAAGAGGCTCTTTAGTTCTTCACTTTCCGCCATAAGGGTGGTATCATCTGCATATCTGAGGTTATTGATATTTCTCCTGGCAATCCTGATTCCAGCTTATGCTTCTTCCAGCCCAGCATTTCTCATGATGTACTCTGCATACAAGTTAAATAAGCAGGGTGACCATATACAGCCTTGACGTACTCCTTTTCCTATTTGAAACCAGTCTGTTGTTCCATGTCCAGTTCTAACTATTGCTTCCTGACCTGCAGATTTCTTAAGAGGCATGGCAGGTTGTCTGGTATTCCCATCTCTCTCAGAATTTTCCACAGTTTAGTGTTTTCCACACAGTCAAAAGTTTTGGCATAATCAGTAAAGCAGAAATAGATGTTTTTCTGGAACTCTCTTGCTTTTTTGATGGTCCAGAGGATGTTGGCAATTTAATTTCTGGTTCCTCTGCCTTTTCTAAAACCAGCTTGGACATCTGGAAGTTCACAGTTCATGTACTGCTGAAGCCTGGCTTGGAGAATTTGGAGCATTAGTTTACTGGCGTGTGAGATGAGTGCAACTGTGTAGTAGTTTGAGCATTCTTTGGCATTGTCTTTCTTTGGGATTGGAATGAAAACTGACCTTTTCCAGTCCTGTGGCCACTGCTGAATGTTCCAAATTTGCTGGCATATTGAGTGCAGCACTTTCACAGCATCATCATTCAGGATTTGAAATAGCTCAACTGGAATTCCGTCACCTCCACTAGCTTTGTTTGTAATGATGCTTCCTAAGGCCCACTTGACTTCACATTCCAGGATGTCTGGCTCTAGGTGAGTGTGAGTGATCACACTATCATGATTATCTGCGTCATGAAGATCTTTTTTTGTACATATCTTCTGCTTCTCTTAGGTCCATACCATTTCTGTCCTTTATTGTGCCATCTTTGCATGAAATGTTCCCTTGGTATCTCTAATTTTCTTAAAGAGATCTCTAGTCTTTCCCATTCTATTGTTTTCCTCTGTTTATTTGCATTGACCCTGAGGAAGGCTTTCTTATCTCTCCTTGCTATTCTTTGGAACTCAGCATTCAAATGGGTATATCTTTCCTTTTCTCCTTTGCTTTTCACTTCTCTTCTCTTCACAGCTATTTGTAAGGCCTCTTCAGACAGCCATTTTGCATTTTTTGCTTTTCTTTTCCATAGGGATGGTCTTGATTCCTGCCTCCTGTACAGTGTCACAAACCTCCATCCATAGTTCATCAGGCACTCTATCAGATCTAGTCCCTTAAATCCATTTCTCACTTCCACTGTATAGTCATAAGGGATTTTATTTAGATCATACATGAATGGTCTAGTGGTTTTCCGTACTTTCTTCAATTTAAGTCTGAATTTGGCAATAAGGAGTTCATGATCTGAGCTACAGTCAGCTCCCAGTCTTGTTTTTACTGACTGTATAGAGCTTCTTCATCTTTGGCTGCAAAGAATATAATCAGTCTGATTTCGGTGTTGACCATCTGGTGGTGTCCATGTGTAGAGCATTCACTTGTGTTGTTGGAAGAGAGTGTTTGCTATGACCAGTGCATTCTCTTGGCAGAACTCTATTAGCCTTTGTCCTGCTTCATTCTGTACTCCAAGGCCAAATTTGCCTGTTACTCCAGGTGTTTCTTGACTTCCTACTTTTGCATTCCAGTCCCCTATAATGAAAAGGACATCTTTTTTGGGTGTTCATTCTAGAAGGTCTTGTAGGTCTTCATAGAACCGTTCAACTTCAGCTTCTTCAGTGTTACTGGTCTAATTGTGAAGTGTCTAATTGTACCATTTTCCATTTATCTGGCTGTGCAACTGTGGATGAGTCACTTAACCTCTCTGTGGCTCTGTTTTTTTATTGGTAAATGGACTAATAATTAATAGTACCTTTCTATAGAGTTGATGTTGGATTAAATGGGTTTCTAAATGTAAAGCATATAGAATGGTACTTGATACATGGAGGACCTTCAAAAAAAAATGTTAGAATTAGAGCTAGTAGTAGCATTGGTATTAGTTATCTCATAGATATTAGTGATTTTCTTTATAATTTATATCAAAAATTAAAATATTTTTTCTAGTCCTTGTATAAATGCATTCTTATCTTTGATAAATTAATGGGCAACCTATTTATGTAATATAGATGTAACTTTTTTTGGCCTGCTGGGTTTGGTAGTTTCCTGTTTCTTGTTTTAATTTCTGTATTAGTTTTGCATGTATATATGTACATACACAGGCATATGAGTATGTACTTTTTCACAAATCCAGACACAGTGTCTGTGCAAAAGGGACAGCTCATAAAAATGTTGATTGCAGACAGTGCTTAGAATGGCACACCCAGCTCAGTTGAAGAACTGTTCAACCAAGTCATTTAGAAAAATAACAGATAAACAAAACCAGAAGTGAAATCAAACTGCATACATACACTCACTTATAAAACCAAAATCAAAAACAAGCCATGTAAATACATGCACATTACAAATAAAACTGTGAAGGTTTTAAGCCAGAGAAAACAGCCAGATGTAAGCTATGGAAATTTCTCTTTAAGAGTAATTGATTCTCCATGTGCAATCATTGCCTGATTCCTGGCACACTGAGATCTGAAATAGACCACTCAGAGGAAGAACAAAAAGGCAGCATCAATAAATTGCCTTTGGGAGTATGAGAACTCAGTCCACAACAGCATGGATGGAAGAAATCCTTAGGGAAGGAATTCAGAAGGGATGTAGGGAGCTCAGAAGAGCAAAGTTAGCCATGTTCAAGACCCAAGTTAATCATCTACACAGTGAATGAACTGAAAGAAAAGGATAAAGAGAAATTTAAAAAGAGTAATATGAGTAGTGGGAGGAACTGAAGAAGCCCACTGCACAAATGAGGATTGGAAACTATTTAAACTGGATAATACAGTATGTGTTTTGGCTCTGAGAAGACAGAAGTTGAACTTTTGAGTAGTAATCAAGGACTTGGTCTCAAAGTATTTGCAAATAGCGCCAGTATGGAGAACAGATGCTGACATTATTGCCAATGGAAATCGCAATGTGATAGTTGGAGTGTGAGACCGAAAGAAACCACAGGGAATTTTTGTGGAAAGCTCGGTATTGAAAATGATTTATGGTTGACTTAAGGAGGAGACAAGGAAAATAAGGCTACAGTATATATACCTTCTGACTGCTGCAGACAAAGGATGTATAAACAGCCATAGCTCTCCAACCTCTTGGACAACAGAGCTCTGCTCACACAGAAAGGCGCCAGAATGTTTGTCTGAGTTAAGTGGATACATCTTTTTCAGTATCTAAGAATAGTTATCCTCCTTTCCTCTCTCATTATTGTTTGGGTATCCTTAAGAATCCTCACCAGCTATTAAGCATTGTGGAATCACCCAGAGATCTGTGGGATGCTTATTACCAAACAGGATCAGAGGAACATTGCACGGGGCCCTAGGCTTGAAGGGTGAGCAGCTCTATTTTGTTATTGTTACACATGTAAATAAAAAATACTTTTTTTATTTATTTGGTTGCACTAGGTCTTATTTGTGGCATGTGGGATCTAGTTCCCTGACCAGGGCTCGAACCCAGGCCCCCTGTATTGGGAGCATGGAGCCTTAGCCATTGAACGACCAAGGAAGTCCCTGAGGTATTTTTATGTTAGAAAATAAGTTGGTGAATTCTGGAGAGTCAGGTGAGTCTTCCAAAAATATCTGATGATCACATTTTGATTTCTCTTCAGGTTGTGTAAATCTTTCTCCTTTTACAAAAATATCCAATAAAGTATGCTGAGGCAGGAAAGATGTGGCCATTCCTTACTGTCCCTTAAGTTATATCCTTTATTCAAAGGGCAAAGAACTGGCAGTGTCCCTCAGATAGGAAATACGAACTTTCTGAGCTTTCCTAGAGGGAGTCTGGGCATCCCTGGTGACTCAGAAGTTCAATCCCTGGGTCGGGAAGATCCCTTAGAGAAGGGAATGGCTACCCATTCCAGTATTCTTGCTTGGGAACTCCCACGGACGGAGGAGACTGGCAAACTACAGTCCATGGGGTTGCAAAGAATCAGACAGGACTGAGCAACTTTCAGTTTCGCTTCAGAGGGAGTCTGCATTTTGAAATGGAAAAAGAAAGATATGTTTAGCAAAAGGCAGTAGGATTTTCATATGAGACACAGACTTAAGGCATTTGATTTGGGGCCTTAAGTCCTGAGGACCACTGAAGAAGTAGTGAGGTTTATAATGAACAACAATAACAGCAAAAAAAGTATCTCCTAAAAGATAGAAACAATGAGTTTTAATATCTGTCTGGTGACAACTCTTACAGCAAAGGAAACATAAGGAAAATAAACCTGGGTTCTGTGCCCAGGAACCTGAACCAACTAAGCTAATCAGTGGCCAGATTAGTTACCTCTGAAAATGGATCCAGGTTCTCTCAATGTCAGTGTATAGACATTCTCCCCACACACGTTATCTTACCAGCACCCTCCCCATTATTGCCTAGTTGAGTATCCACTGAAAACTTTTCATTCCAGAGCCTAAGACTAAGGGATCTACCCAAATCTGTACCAGAATAACTATGGAGATTCAAGTGTGCCCTGAGTGGTCAGCATGTCCATTTCAGGTCCATTTTTTTTTTGGACTGTCTATGTCAGTCCTAAAGGACCAGACACAGCCAGGGCAGATGAAAAGGTGAGGACTATCTGCTTGCATTGCTCTCTCCACCCTCCTTTCCCTGGTGGAATCCTAATCAGTGTTCAGGATTCCCTCACATGTCTTCTATTATCTTCTCTCTTCCCACTGGTGGAGAGAGCTCTGTTTCCATAGCATCTTTATGCATAACACAGATTATGGATTTACTACATTGTTTTGTAACAGTTCACTTGTCTACCTTTCTTGCTGGGCCATCCACTCCATAATTGGAAGGCTAAAAATTTTTCATATCTGTATCTCCAGTCCTAACCCAATATCTAGAATTGTATTATCCAGTACAGGGGCCACTAGCCACATGTGGCTGTTGAGCATGGGAAATGTGGCTAACTAAAATTGAGACATGTAAAATACACTTCAGGCTTTGAAATATGAATAAAAGAATGTAAAATAGCTCATAAGTTTTTGTATTGGTTACCCATTAAAATGATAATATTTTGGATATGAGTTAAATATATGATTAAAATTTTATGTTTCTTTTTACTCTTAAAAAGTTTAAAATTATATTTCAGTTGGACAGGAACATTGGTCTGGAACATAGCAGTGGCTTGTTCAAGTCAGAGTTTTAGCAAGAAAAAGAAGATATACTCAGTTTGGATTTTGAAGAGATGTTAATGAAGGGACAATTTACTAAAGTGTGGGCAGGTTAAAGAAATCCACAAGAGGCCGAAACACCAAGAGCCTGGCAACAGAGGGGAGCAGTTAAAACTCAGCCTACAAAAGAAGGGGAGGAAATTATGTTACTAAAGTTGGTGATCACTAGAAGTGCCCTTAGGCTCACTTAGCATCCCTGGTGGCTTAGATGGTAAAGAATCCACCTGAAATGCTGGAGACTCAGGTTCTATCCCTGGGTCAGGAAGATTTCCTGGAGAAAGGAATTGTTACCCACTCCAGTATTCTTGGCTGGAGAATGCCATGGACAGAGGAGCCTGGTGGGCTACAGTTCATGGGGTCACACTGAGTTGGACACAACTCAGTGACTTAACACCACCGCTAGTTACAGAGGAAGCCAGTTGCCGCCAGAACCATGAGCCAAGCAGAGACCTCATCTTTGATCTCCAGCTCTGCTCCCACCAACTGCAAGGAACCTAAAGCCAAGGGATGCTGAGTGATGCACCTTCCAGAACCCTGAGTAGCTCAGAGAAAAGTGGAGGCTAAACAGGTTAGAGCAGGAAGTGGGCAGAGGTTGAAGAATAAGCAGCACAGAGCTTAATAAATGTGCAAATGAATGAATAAATAAAAGTAGACAATGGAGAACAGTGATAAATTGATTTTTTCCCACCTGGAATATTTTTGCAATAATACTGTTGAAACTGTCCTGTGACACTAAGGGTTTAGTGAATTTAGGGGTTCCACAGGCATTTCTTCATTTAAATATGTATATATTTCCTAACTATTTAAAAGACTTTGCTAAAATACAACATGCACACAGGCCCACATGTTGCCTATCAAAATTGTGCACACACTGGAAACAAATCATCATCAGCTTGTGCTGCCAGGTTAATCTGCTTTTGTGGAAACCTAGGAGGAAGAATCCTCTTGCCTCTTCTGTACTTTTATTTAGTGTCTTAAATGATTGTTAATTAGGCAGACTTAGGTCTGTATCAATCTTTTATAAAAATTCAGATTTACACATGTTCTCTTATATAAAATGGTGCACTTTAGGAGGCCACTGTAGCACACTTAACTCAAGTACACACTGTAGCACACATAACTCAAGGAAGTGCCCAGCAAGGTTCAGTCGTGCGTATTTGGCACATGTTCTCACATCTCGTCATACATAATTTTATATCATGTTTCTGTAAACATAACATTTATGTTAAGGAATGTTATGATTGTGGATATCGTTAGGAATTCAACTTGAAATGCTCTTCTGGCCATTGTGTCTTCTGTTCCCTATGCCTAAGAGGCTTTTCCTTCAGGTCTTGGCAAGGTTAAGATTGGGATATTCCTCCTTTAACTGTCAGTTCAGAAGTTTATTCCTCAGCAAAGTCTTCCCTGACTATCTGATACCTTAATTAGGTGTCCCTTCCCATTCTCTAGTTCAGCCTTATTTTATTGCCTTCAGAGCACTTATCACAATTTGTAATTTTGTTTAATTGTCTCTTTGTTGCTTTTGTCTGTTTCCTTAACAAAAATGTAAGTCTTATCATTGCAGGGACTGGTTACTTAGTATGGGACTGCTACCGCTAAGTCGCTTCAGTCGTGTCCGACTCTGTGTGACCCCATAGACAGCAGCCCACCAGGCTCCCCCGTCCCTGGAATTCTCCAGGCAAGAACACTGGAGTGGGTTGCCATTTCCTTCTCCAATGCATGAAAGTGAAAAGTGAAAGTGAGGTCGCTCAGTCGTGTCCAACTCTTAGCAACCCCATGGACTTCAGCCTACCAGGCTCCTCCATCCATGGGATTTTCCAGGCAAGAGTACTGGAGTGGGGTGCCATTTCCTTCTTCAGTATGGGAATGGCACTATTCTAAGAGCTTTGCTTACATTAATTCATCTCCTCACAATAACCTTGTGAGGGTCTTTCTGATCCCGATTTTAGAAATGAGGACACTGAGACACAGAGAGTTTAAGTAATCTGATAAAAGTCACAGAGCTATTATGTGGAAGAGCAGGGATTCAAACCCAGGAAATCTGGCTCCAGTTCTTTTATTCAGTGGGAGCCCAGGAGTACTGGAGCATGCAGACTGCTAAGATGCTTCAGTCGTGTCCAACTTTTTGTAGCTCTATGGACTGTAGCCCACCAGGCTCCTCTGTCCATGAGATTTTCCAAGCAATAATACTGGAACGGGTTGCCATTTCCTCCTCCAGGGGATCTTCCCTACCCAGAGATCAAAATCACATCTCTTATGTCTCCTGCATTGGCAGGCAGATTCTTTACCCCTAATGCCACCTGGGAAACCTGTACAGCAGCATACTTGATATTAAAAGCTTCATACTCCAGGCCCCTAAGTGCTAACTGTAACACTGGCTGACATTTATTGAAAGCTTCCTATGGTGCTGTGTTTTATGTGATTATTATCATTATTGCAATAATCTTATGGTACTATAATCATTCCCATTTTACGAAGGAGGAAATTGAAAACTAAAGAAGTTAGCACCTTTCCTAAGATAGTGCATCCAAAAACATGGCAGAATAAGGATTTGAACCTAAGCTCTTAACCATGGTGGTATATGGCCTTCCTAGAATCCTGATTCTGCTATGTGCCACGTCTTTCTGTGTCTGGGATCATGTGTGACTGAACATGTAGCTGATCTATATTTTGGAAGAATATGCATGTGCTGAACACATCTGGGTTCTCTGGGTGGAGAGCTGGAGTGCAGTTTTATATAGATGTGCTCATTTTGAGCAGAGATCACCAGGAACCTCATGCTTATTCTAATCTGTACACTTACATCCTCTCTACCTCCCAGACTAAAGCAGTTTACATCATCATTTTCCTATGGGAAATCTGGGAAAGTCACACATATATGGAAATTAAACAAAATGCACCTACATAACCAAGGTGGGTCAAACCTTGGGTCAAACAAGAAGTCAGAAACTACTTTGAGATGTATGGAAATGAAGATACAACTCACTGTGTACAGAATACATAGGCTTGTAGAACTTATTTCTGACCTCCCCTTCACTTGATTCATTTTCTTATTTAACCAGCACTTACTGGCCAATCCATGGGCCAGGCACTGTGCTAAGGTTGGAGATACAGAGGACCAGAAAGTGGTCACAGCCCCCAGCTGAAGGGATCAGTTAGACAGATGAAGCACATAAACTAGTTACACCAACTGGTTAAATGCTTACACCAGGATTCTAGTCAGCAAGGCTAGAAGAAGGGTGATATTCTTTCGGTCTATTACTATCTGACTTTGTCTTTTCTTTTACTCTCCTCCAGCTTGCCTCTTCTCTTGAGAACTTCCTTTTCTGCCTACTTCACATCTGCTTTCTTTCCCTACTTTTAACTATTTGTACTAGAGTTGATTACAGATGATCTCTTTTGTGGGTTTTTTACAAGTGATATTTGAAACCTGATTACTGGAATCTGGATTCATCTTTGCCACCATCCCTCTCTCCCTCCCCCAGCTGATGACTGCTCAGGGAACAGGGATTAGTTATAACATTAGCCTAAGGAAAGTTGAAGTAGATGAATATTAATCCTTCACCACTCCCTATTCCCCTGTTCTCCACAAAATTTAGGATCTCTTCCAAAATCACATAGGAATGATTTTTTTTAAAATTTTCTGAATTCTCTGCTCCCCCTCCATTGGTACAATATTCCAAATTCTGACTTCTTTTCTACTGTCCCTAGAATTGTGGAATGTTGTTTTAAAATTCTTCTTTGGATTTTTTTTTAATTGAAAAAATAGGTTTATAATCAAGATTTTTGTTGTTTTTTCTGCCATACATCAACATGAATCAGCCATAGTTGATTGGATTTATAGTTCTTTGGCTTTTTGGATCCAAATTTATATTCCCGGTTCTTAGCATACTTCCTGCCACATAATAGACCTCCAATAAACACATGTGAAAATAAATCTAAAGTGAAAACAGAGAAAAAGTCAGATCGTTTTTGCATGAACAGTGTTGCTATATTTAAATTTAGGAGGATAAGTGTCCATTTCATCCCTGAATTATGTGGTCTTAAGGCCAGGGACTTGTCTTCTCTCTTCTTTGTATCCTTCCCTGTGGGTGTGCATGCTCAGTCGCTTCAGTTGTGTTCACTCTTTGCAACCCTGTGGACTGCAGCCTGCCAGGCTCTTCTGTCCATGAGATCTCCAGGCAAGAATCCTGGAGTGGTTTTCCGTGCCCTCCTCCAGGGGATGTTCCCGAACCAGGGATCAAACCCGGGTCTCCTGCATTGCAGGCAGATTCTTTACTTCTGAGCCATCAGGAAAACCCAATCCTTCCCTACCCTGTGCCCAGCACAATACCTGGTGCAGAACAGAATGTTAATCCATGTTTGTTGAACAAAGAATGAATAAATATCATTAAGTAAATATCATTAAATATCTGGTTGATGTGGATTTATATAATATTTCCTAAAATATCTTCTGGAACAAGGCATAAATAACTTAGGTAAATAAAGTATAAATAGTATTAGAAGAATATCTGTGGAGAAGAAGAGACTACACTGATGTTAAGTCCTACTCTGGGAACCTATCCCTTAAAATGGGTGTGTCTACTTCTGTCTTATTCCCCTTGAGAAGAACTGGAGCCAAACTTTGGAAATGGCTTTGCACATGAAATGGGAGTACAAGAGTGTGAACATGTGGCTGTGGGATTTTTGTTAATGTAGTCATTTCTTTCCAAACACTTGAAAAATATTTTTCTTTAATATTTTCCATTCTTTTGCCATTGCCTCTGCGCTTTCTCCTCATTTCACATTTAAATGCTATAAACCGTCCAGTTAATGTGGACATGAATAATAAGCAGGTCCAGATCTTATTCTAAATGGAAGCCAGAGCCAGTGTCCAGACGCTAGGAAAGCATAATTACCCTGAGAACAGAGTTGTGTTTTCTGCAAGGGCTTTTATCAGTGCCTGTGAAGCCCCAGATATATGTTTCAGCATCAGACAAGGAAAAAGATTTATGAAACACATATCTCCTCTTTCCTGGGGAAAAAAATCTTTTCTTTTGCAAAAAGACTTCGTGTGTGAGTACATCACAGCCCTTTAAGGGAAAGAAAGAAAATTATATCAGAAATCTATGCATGCTAAAATAATATTCACTCAAAATGGGGAATGATTGATTCTTTCCATATGTTCTTATCCTATTTCAATTTAAATTAATTTTGCAGGAGTCATTAACCATCTCCACAAAATTTGCTGGGTTTGCTCCTAACACAGGCTTTGGCACACCTGCATCCAGTGCATGTCTTTTTGGTTAATCTGTAGGAACCAAAATTAATTCCAGTGAAACAGCCAAATGGTCCTCAGGAGTCCTTTACTCATATGTCTGGCTAACATTCACCAGGGGCAGAAAACACAGCCTGNATAATATTTCCTAAAATATCTTCTGGAACAAGGCATAAATAACTTAGGTAAATAAAGTATAAATAGTATTAGAAGAATATCTGTGGAGAAGAAGAGACTACACTGATGTTAAGTCCTACTCTGGGAACCTATCCCTTAAAATGGGTGTGTCTACTTCTGTCTTATTCCCCTTGAGAAGAACTGGAGCCAAACTTTGGAAATGGCTTTGCACATGAAATGGGAGTACAAGAGTGTGAACATGTGGCTGTGGGATTTTTGTTAATGTAGTCATTTCTTTCCAAACACTTGAAAAATATTTTTCTTTAATATTTTCCATTCTTTTGCCATTGCCTCTGCGCTTTCTCCTCATTTCACATTTAAATGCTATAAACCGTCCAGTTAATGTGGACATGAATAATAAGCAGGTCCAGATCTTATTCTAAATGGAAGCCAGAGCCAGTGTCCAGACGCTAGGAAAGCATAATTACCCTGAGAACAGAGTTGTGTTTTCTGCAAGGGCTTTTATCAGTGCCTGTGAAGCCCCAGATATATGTTTCAGCATCAGACAAGGAAAAAGATTTATGAAACACATATCTCCTCTTTCCTGGGGAAAAAAATCTTTTCTTTTGCAAAAAGACTTCGTGTGTGAGTACATCACAGCCCTTTAAGGGAAAGAAAGAAAATTATATCAGAAATCTATGCATGCTAAAATAATATTCACTCAAAATGGGGAATGATTGATTCTTTCCATATGTTCTTATCCTATTTCAATTTAAATTAATTTTGCAGGAGTCATTAACCATCTCCACAAAATTTGCTGGGTTTGCTCCTAACACAGGCTTTGGCACACCTGCATCCAGTGCATGTCTTTTTGGTTAATCTGTAGGAACCAAAATTAATTCCAGTGAAACAGCCAAATGGTCCTCAGGAGTCCTTTACTCATATGTCTGGCTAACATTCACCAGGGGCAGAAAACACAGCCTGATAAGGGTGATAGAAATGTTTCAAAGGAACTTTCCTAAGCTCTCTCACTACTATCTTTTTTTTTTTTTTTAATTTGCAGGTGCAAAAATTACATTTGTAATTCTTTAATTCCAAGGGCAATGGGTGTCTTGGGGTCTCAGAATTCAGGACATGTGGCCAGCTGGGATATAATATTATGCTTGCAAGTCATAGCAGGTGCAGAAGAAGGGTGAGCAGTTGAAGTTTGGCCCACTCCCCTTTTCTCTCTTTGTGCTTCCTTTTGCTCTTCCAGACGAGTGTACAATTACATGAGCTGAATTGGTTATCTCCCAAAGCTGTGCTGTTGTACATCCAGGAAAAGGACTTGATTACTCAACAGTGTTTCCAGGAGCCTTATTTGGGTTCTTTGTGCAGCAGAAGCAAAAGTGCTGAGTGCACCCTCTATTTGTTTTGCGATTTGCCTGCTGGGTGCATTACTTGCTGTCGCTCTGGTTTCAATAGATGATCTTTCCACTGTGGTTTTAGCAAGTCTATATTTAGAAAACAGTAAACGATGTATAAGATGGAAAAATTAGGGGAGAGCAAAAGTGCACTCAGGAGAAGAGAGAAGGGCAAGAGACAGTCACAGATCCCTTCCAGTGACTTCCGGGCTTGATTTCTTTCTTACCTTGCCAAGGATTTCACTGTACAACGTGGAGTTATTAAATGTGGAGATGAGGGAAAGGACAATAGCCAAGGAAAACATGGCTGCCATGCTCCACAGTGCCCTCGGAGTGAGCTCTGCCAGGGCATACAGCAGACACAGTGTGAGAATCCAGGGACTGATGTGTCAGCTACAAGCTGCATATCCACGTGGCTATTATGCCCACATATAATCTCCTTTGTGGGGGCTTTGTCAGCACATGAGCTGCTAGCAGGTCGATGACTTCTCTCCCCACCAGGAGTACTTTGTATGGCTGTTCTGCAAGCTGTTGCCAGATACTTAGGTTTGGGGATTCCTGAGGTGGATGTAACCAGAATAGGCATTGCTTTGTCTCCGCTGATATTGATGATTTGAAAAGTAATTTTTTTTAATGGAAAAGAAAGAGGAAGGATAGCCTGAAAGCAAAAAAGGAATGACAGGTGAGATGGGCTAGTTCCTTGACCTTTAGAGCTATAAATATTTCATTGTCTATTATACCAGATAATAAAAGGTTTATTTTATTGTCTGTGGGTTTGGTATAAGTTTATCTCCTTTTTCATGACCTCTTTATTGCTATATAAAATATTGTAAACTTTTATTTACTTATGTATATATTTACTTACTTGTTTTACACTATGCCTAGCATAGGGACATACCTAGTTGGGTACTTAACAAATCAATATAGGAGTTGGTATAACTGCTAACTTATAATAACATTGGGATATACATAAACATTTTCTTTGGCATTCAAAATAAAAAAAGAGAAGAAAAATGTATTTGGCAAAATATTTATATGATGTTCGCATAAACTTGAGATATTTAATTGAACACATATCTCTTCTTTGAAAAAATTTAAGGCCTGTAGACCATTTGAAGCCTTAAATAATATGATTAAGAGAAAAAAAAAACAATTGTGTGATGAAGTAGCTACTGTATTTGATGTCTAACTAGGCAGGTCTAACCGAGCTAGACATTACCATGAGACTAACCCTGTCTCAAAACATCAAATTCTGGTATAATAGGAAAGTAACTCTCAAATGTCCACTTATCTATTGGGGGCCAAAATTTTCTTGTAGTATCAGGCTGTCTTTTGGTTTCTAGACAGAAAGTCTTGGATGTCACTTTTTTTAAAATTGAAGTACAATTGATTTACAAGATTGTGTTTGTTTTGGGTATACAGAAAAATGATTCTATACACACACACACACAAATATATTCCTTTTTTAAATTATTTTCCATTATAGATTATTACAAGACATTGAATATAGTTCCCTATGTTACACAGTAAATCCTTGTTTATATACTTATATATGTTAGTGTATATCTATTAATTCCGTATTCCTAATTTATCCTTTCCCTGCCCTAACTCTTTCTTAACTGTTTCTCTTCAGGCCAGGCTCCTTGGATTTTCCTGAGGGGAGAAAGCGGGCTACAGGTTGTGTCTGTCACATGGCCTCCAGGCAGACCAGCCAGCAGAAAATACTGCCAGGACTCTGGAACCTTGAGCCCCAGTACCTGCACAGCTATCCTTGTTCAGTTCAGTTCAGTTCAATTCAGTCGCTCAGTCATGTCCGACTCTTTATGACCCCATGAATCTCAGCATGCTAGGCCTCCCTGTCCATCATCGGCTCCCAGAGTTCACTCAAACTCACTTCCATCGAGTCAGTGATGCCATCCAGCCATCTCATCCTCTGTTGTCCCCTTCTCCTCCTGCCCCTAATCCCTCCCAGCATCAGAGTCTTTTCTATGAGGTGGCCAAAGTATTGGAGTTTCAGCTTCAGCATCAGTCCTTCCAAGGAACACCCAGGACTGATCTCCTTTAGGATAGACTGGTTGGATCTCCTTCCAGCCCAAGGGACTCTCAAGAGTCTTCTCCAACACCACAGTTCAAAAGCATCAATTCTTCGGTGCTCAGCCTTCTTCACAGTCCAACTCTCACATCCATACATGCCACTGGAAAAACCATAGCCTTGACTAGACAGACTTTTGTTGGCAAAGTAATATCTCAGCTTTTGAATATGCTATCTAAGTTGGTCATAACTTTCCTTGTTAGCTGTAGGCAAATTAACTTTATCTCCCAGAACCTCAGTTCCTCATGGGTGTAAAGAGGGTGGTACCTATGGATTCTTAAAAAAAAAAAAAAAATTGTACAAAGTAACAGGTGACATTACAGAGAGACCTCAGGCTTTGGAATCAGTCAACCAGGTTAATTCTTCACCAGATATTTGTTTAGCATCTACTATATGCCAGGTACTATATGCCTACTGTTCTAGGAGCTATAGATGCTGCCCTCATGAAGCCTATATTTTAATGAGGGGAACAGTAATCAGTATTGGTCTGTGGCCCTGGGCAAATCACTGTCCAAGCTTGTTTTTTTCCAACTATAAGACGAGGACTGCCATAACATTTCAAGATATGTTGTCAGGATTAAACACAATGGTATTTAACTCACCTATTGTACAGTAAGGGTTCAATTAATGCTATGCAACTAATACTAAATAACATATGGGGGAAATGTTTTTACAATTGTGTAATGCTATCCAGATATGTGAATTCTTAGTTTTTCCATCTTTCCTATGGACTATTTTCCTTTAAAGCCAAAGACCATCACAAAACCACACTGCAGAAATCATCACTTTCCTTCTCTTTATCTCTTTAAAAGGAACTTTATTTATTAAAGAAAGACTTTTTGAGTACCTGTGAAGCTGGCATGGGGGACATGGAAATAAATGAGATTTTCGAGACCTTACTTAGGATCATAACAGTCAACACTTGGATTTTATCAGGGTTCTCACTTTTGGAGGGCTTATCCTTCTGTAGTTTATACTGGTTGGAAAGAAAGAAAGGAAAATAGCCCTCTCTTTGGCAAGTGGGTTGAGTTTTACTAGCAAGATTTAAAGTTTTTGTCTATAAGACCCCTGGCAATCTCACTTATTCAGGATGAAATAGACAATAGAAAATATTTTTCCTGAAGCTGCCCCAGAGGTAATTGTTCAATCTATCAATATCCTTTGTAAGAAGAGAAAGCCAGTCATGCTATATACTCTGCCCAGTCAAGTGATCATATTGTTACAGATGTTTCAGAGGATACAAATATAGGGAAGCAGATATTCCAGGAAATATAGGTCAGTATAAGATGTGATGCCTGCTCTGGAGCAAGAGGTGGAATGCACTTGTTAATTTACTCATTCATTTATTCAAGAAAAATATGCTTAGAAACCATGACCTTGAAGGAATTGCTCTGAGTACTGCATCAAGTGAGAGAAAAAAGTGAAAGAACATTTATTGAACACCTATTATGCACCAGACACTGTTTATCACTTTACTTACATCATCTCAAATTATTCTCCCATCAACCTTAGGAAAGAATATTGTAGTCTTTGACCTCAGAGGGTTAACTGGGATTGTGACAGGACAGAGAACAATACACAGTGTGAGAAGCAATGACGTGAAGGAACAGGTCCAGAACTAGTGAGTTCAGTAGGGAGGATATGATTAGCTGTCCTCAGAGAGTAGGGGTGGGCTTCACAGAGGTGATATTCTAGTTTTTAAGCAGTAACGAGACATGAAAGAGATCACCACTTGGTAGGCAGAGATACAAACAACAGACGGGGATTGATCACACAGACTGTAAGCCCTGCAGGAGCCAGGGAAACTCCAGGCTGTCAGATCACCAAGCCACCCCTCCCTTCCTAAGCTGTCACCTGAGTTGTCTTAACTGAGATTGACTTCCCTGAGATAATGCCACTGGGACACAGGTTTCTAGCCCAATTCATGGTATGCATATGGCCTCTTTTATAACCCATTCTCTGTTTTATGAATAAAGTAGGTCCCTTCTGCCCTATGCTCTATTTTAGAGTCAGGAGCTGACTTGTACAGATGCTATGCTAGATCTTGATTTATTTTATGCTGATGACATTTAGGAATGAGAGGTGGGAAACAAACTGATCCTCTCTATGTCTCACTGTTGGGTCTTGGATAAACTGGCCTTCTTGAAATGACTCATGTTTCAGTTGGTAGCCAGTATAATATATAAATTAAATACTGACATGTGGAGTCAGATAGGCATAAGTTCAGATCCCAGATCTGCCTCTTATTAGCAGAGTAATAGAGCAGGGAATCTCTTCAACCAAATTTGGATTGTGAGATTGAACTGAATTCTGAGAGGCAGAGACACAGCTCTAAATTTAGAGCCTACCAAAGAAAATTCAGACAGAGCTCCTTTAGCCTTCTACTCTCAATAAACAGATTTAACTCAGTGATCCCACCTGGAGCATTAAAGTCACAGAGAAAGAGGAAAAGCACCTGTAGCTGCTCTCTAGCCACAGTTTGCTCTCTATTGCCTAATTGAATACCTAAATACCCAATCCTCCAGGAAATTTTTTATAATTCTTTGCAATTATATTGTATGCGGTCCCCTTGGTCTTGGAGGTCTGTGATTATATTCAGAAAGTAGCCTTGATTGAAAGAGCTAAACTCATAAATAGGTAAGAGGATGAAACTTTCAATCTACAATAATAATAGTAGTTGTTGTTTAGTCACCCGGTCATGTCCAACTCTTTGTGACCCCATGGACGGCAGCATGCCAGGCTTCCCTGTCCTTCACTATCTCTGAGCGTTTCCTCAAACTCATGTCCACTGAGTTAATGATGACATCCAACCATCTCATCCTGTGCTGCCCCCTTCTACTTTTGCCCTCAATCTTGCCCAGCATCAGAGTCTTTTCCGATGAGTCAACTCTTCACATCAGATGGCCAAAGTATTGAAGCTTCAGCATCAGTCTTTCCAATGAATATTCAGGGTTGACTTCCTTTACGACTGACTGCTTTGATTTCCTTGTAATCCAAGGGACTCTCAAGAATCTTCTCCAGCACCACAGTTAGAAAGCATCAATTCTTTGGCACTCAGCATTCTTTACAGTCCAACTCTCACATCCATACCTGACTACTGGAAAAACCATAGCTTTGACTAGATGGACTTTTGTCAGCAAAGTAATGTCTCTACTTTTTAATATGCTGTCTAGGTTGATCATAGCATTTCTTCCAAGGAGCAAATCTCTTTTAATTTCATGGCTGCAATCACCATCTGCAGTGATTTTGGAGCCCAAGAAAAGAAACTCAGTCACTGTTCCCATTGTTTCCCCATCTATTTGCCATAAAGTGATGGGACCGGGTGCCATGATCTTCGTTTTTTGAATGTTGAGTTTTAAGCCAACTTTTTCACTCTTCCTCTTTCACTTTCATCAAGAGCTTCTTTAGTTCCTTTTCACTTTCTGCCATTAGGATGGTGTTATCTGTATATCTGAGGTTATTGATATTTCTGCCAGCAATCTTGATTCCAGCTTGCATTTCATCCAGCCCAGCATTTCACATGATGTACTCTGCATAAATGTTAAGTAAGCTGGACAATATATAGCCTTGACATACTCCTTTCCCAGTTTTTAACCATTCCATTGTTTCATGTATAATAGTAATAATAATAGATAGATTAATTGGTAGGTGCTTACTACCAGGCATTATGTTAAGTACTTTATCATGAACTAACTCATTTAATCTTATAGTCACCCTATTAGATGCTATCATTTGTACTTCCCTGGTGGCTCAGATGGTAAAGCGTCTGCTCGCAATGCCGGAGACCCAGATTTGATTCCTGGGTCGAGAAAATCCCCTAGAGAAGGAAATGGCAACCCACTCCAGTATTCTTGCCTGGGAAATCCCATGGACAGAGGAACCTGGTGGGCCACAGTCCATGGGGTCGCAAAGAGTCGGACATGACTGATCGACTTCACTTACTTTCATGTCTGTTTTAAGATAAGGAAATCAAGACGCAAAAAGGGACAGTGGCTTGCTAGCCTGGCTGAACCAGAATTTACATCCAAGTTGTCTGCTTCAGTTCCATAAACCACTCTCCAGTTCTGTAAGACAACTTCTTTAAAAATAATTATAATAATAATATTGTGTGTGTTCTAATTATAAAAGTAAGTCATGGTAGAATTTTTGAAAATAGCAAAAGGGTAAAGAAGCCAAAATTATTCATATTTTTATCACCCAGGGATAATGTTTATTAATATTTGGGTCTATTTCCTTTTGAAAATTAAATTACATGTATAATTCTCTTTTGAAATAGCATCACACTGCATTTAACTTTTTAGATTTAATGTTAAATTCGAGCATTTCCCATGTTATTAACTATTCTTATAAATAACAGAGTTTAATGGTTGCAAATATTCCAATTATCTGGAGGTACCATAATTTATTTTTAAAATCCCATAATGTTGGGCCATTAGGTTGTTTCCAGTATCCCAGAGGCTTCTATGTTGGTTTCTTGAGCCCTGTTCATTTAAGACCTTCCTGAGTTGTTTGAAGAGTGGCAGCTTATCCTCCACTGAAGGGAATGTGCCCACATCCCACTCCCCAGGTAAGAACACCTCTGAGCCGTTGAGGATGGGTGAGAATTTTGAAGTCTTCTGAGTGTCCAAATTCTTAATGAGAATACAGGATTTCATTCAATTAAAAAAATACTTTTGTAAAAACAAAAAAAGAAATGCCTCTTGTAAAGAAAGTAGAACATACAAATGAGTAAATAGGAAAAAAAAATCTTAAGTCACACCACTCACCTTGATATTTTTCTTGCCACACACCATACACTATCTTATTACCAACTTGTTTTACTCAATATTCTTTCACAATGCATACATATATCAAGTCATTACAATGTACATTTTAAATATCTTATCATTTTATTTGTCAATTATACTTCAACAAAGCTGAAAAAAAAAAAAAAACCCAGGTACCAAGTGGTAACATATTTCTTCCCAGCCCCTCTCTATCCTCCTGGCTTGATCCCTACAATAATTTTTTGGTTTTTGGTGTTTGGCCACACTGCATAACCTGTAGGATCTTAGTTCCTCAATTAGGGATGTAACCCCGGTCCTAGCAGTGAAAGCACCAAGTTCTAACCATCAGACTTCCAGGGAATTCCCTACAATCACTTTTTAACTCATTTGTGTTTATCAAATATAAAGCATTTTTCCTCCATATTAATTTTGCCACACCTACTGTGAACCAGTTGCTGTACTTTCAGAGAGGTCAAAGTGGAATCCCTACCATCAAGGAGTCGCCTCTCTATGTAGGGAAGCAAAACCCATATTCTTGGAAAAAACACAAATAAGGCTGTAAAAAATGACCCAAGGAAGAGAACAAGTTGGCAGAGGAGTAGGCAGATGTGGGGTACATCTCTCTCCATAGATATATTAGGAATACACCTTCAGACATAGAAGTGCATGCAGAACACCAGCTGAGAGCAAACAGGAGTACCTGACCAGAAAAAAAGAATATATAGACTCACGCAAAACTTGGTAGGACAAAGGAACTAGGGGAAAAAACAGGAGCATTAGTAGGACTTCACCTGCCCTCCATGGGTGGGGGAACTGAAGCAGGGGTCCCAGCCCCACATCGGGGCAATTGTCTGAGTCAGAGGAGAAACATTTAAGGCTGAGAGTGAAACAGCAGCCTAAATGGAATGAGACTCAGACAGTCCTTGCCACAGCCATACATACCTGGACAGGGTTGTAGATCCTCTGGAAGGTGCAGTAGCTGGGAACTAGAGTTTAGGGATTGTGGAGCAAAAGCTGCTGTTGACTATAGAGAGACAAATTGAGGAGATGGGAGGGAGGAGATTGTGGTGGGAAATGCTGGTGGAGGAAAGTCAGCCAGCCATGGATGCAAGGTGATCCTACTGAGCCACACATAGGCACTGGAGCCATCACCATAGCCTCTCTCTCCCCACATGCCAATAAGGGCAGCTGAAGGAAAGGCTGGCCCATCAAACTCCTGACACACTGAACTACAGAGTAAGACCCCACCCAGGGTGCCCCTTTAAGTGCCTGATGCACCAATCTACAGATAAGACCCCAGCCAGGGGGGCCCCTCTATGTGCCTGATGCACAGAACAACAGAGAAGGACCTCAGTTAAGGGAGCCCTCTAAGTACCCGAACTGGCAGAGCTATGGAGAAAGATTGACCAAAGAGGCCTTCTGATCGCCAGCTACAAGAGCCTCAAAAAAAGACTCTGATAGGGCCAATGGCAACCCACTCTAGTACTCTTGCCTGGAAAATCCCATGGATGGAGGAGCCTGGTAGGCTGCAGTCCATGGGGTCCAGAGTCGGACACGACTGAGGGACTTCACTTTCACTTTTCACTTTCATGCATTGGAGAAGGAAATGGCAACCCACTCCAGAGTTCTTGCCTGGAGAATCCCAGAGACGGCGGAGCCTGGTGGGCTGCCATCTATGGGGTCACACAGAGTCAGACACGACTGAAGTGACTTAGCAGCAGCAGCAGCAGCAGCAGGGACCTGGCATCACTCGACCACTAGTGGCATCCTATGGCTGAGGCAGTCTGTGTCCTTGCACACTTGGCACTGCCAAAATCCCCACAGGTCAAGCAGCTGCACCACCTTTATGCTCAACTCTCACTGGGGCAGAGCTGCCACAGGCAAAAAAAAAAATCTTGCATCTATCCACGCAGTGTCACTTTCAGTTTAGTTCAGTTCAGTCGCTCAGTCGTGTCCGACTCTTTGCAACCCCATGAATCGCAGCACGCCAGGCCTCCCTGTCCATCACCATCTCCTGGAGTTCACCTACACTCACGTTCATCGAGTCCATGATGCTATCCAGTCATCTCATCCTCTGTCGTCCCCTTCTCCTCCTGCCCCCAGTCCAACTCTTTGTGACCCTGTAGACTGTGGCCTGCCTGGCTTCTCTTCAGGGAGTGGGGTTCTCTAGGCAAGAACGCTGAAGCGTATTGGCCAATACTGGTTGGCATACCCTTCTAGAGCACTATATTTCCTGCTGCCCTAGCCGCCAACCCCTCTGAGTACTTGGTGTTGCCAGAACCCCTGCAACCCAAGCAGTTGCACCACCTCCATACCTGGGCCTCACAGGGACAAACCCACTTCCTCCAGGGCAGCCCCAGGAGCAAACCCCAGTGGATAACCCACATGCAGAGGTGGAAATAAAACCACAGTTGAAACCCAGGGGCAGTGTGGCTAAGGAAGAAGACCCAAAACCTTCCCACTAGTTGTACAAGCTGCAGATTAAATCCACATGCTTAACTAGGCAGACTCTGTGTTTATGGAATATATAAAAGGACATTGAGATCGCCCACAAAATAAAACACACTAGTTCCAATAGCTACAGACATTGGAGGCAAGAATGCAGAGGAGTAGGATCAGATTAGAATCTGAACTGTCCCCACAACAGGTCCAGAGATCAGCACAGTATTGGAGGGCATCCTAGGGAGGTGAGGTGGACTGTGACTCCCAGCGAGGGAAACAACTCTGACAGCAGTGACTCAAGAAAAACATTTATTATTTTTATGTTTTGACTTATTCTCTAGATTCTTTTGGATTTGTTTCTTTTTTCTTTTCTCCTTTTCCCCCCTCTATAGTAGTTGTCAATTTTATTGGCATTATGAAATCTAATTAAGCTTTTGAGCTTTCTTCTTCTTTTTTTCTCAGTCACATTTTTTATTGTTGTTATAAACCTCTGCTGTATCTTGGGCTTTTGTAGTTCTGGGGAATTTTCCTTTTTTTTTTTTCTTTTCTTTTTTTTAAATTTTAATTTTAAAAACCTATTATATTTTTCTACATTTATTCCTTTTTTTTTTGCCTTTCCTACTGTTCTTTTCCCCTTGTAGTTAATCTTTATATAAATCTTCTTCATCTACCTCTGTTTAACTTCTCATATCTATTCTTTCTTTCTTTCCTTTCTTCTCAACATATTTGTTAGTTTTGTTTTCATTGTTTTATTCCCCACATGGCATCTTGCTTTAGTTTTGTTTTCCACTTTGTGCTTTAGTTAGTTTTGTTCTTAACTGATAAATATAATTTTTTATTTCCTTGGTTCACTGGGTCAATCTATTGTACTTTATTATTGTACTGTTTTGACTTTCCTCATGGGTGTATAAATATATGTGTATATTCCATTATTTTAATTATTACTTGCCTGATTTTGTAACTGCCATTTGTCTGGAGTTCATCTTTGGTTTCTCATTTTGAGATATTTGTTTTAATATCACTTAATGCAATAAGAAACCACTTGTAGAATCTTCATTTCTGACCAGAGATCAAGTCCTGAGCCTTTGGAGTGGTAGTACTGACTCCAAGACCCTAAACTACCAGAGAACTAACCCTAGGGAGTATCAAGTAGTGAGAACTCACACAGAGGAAACCACCTGAATACAAGACCTGGCATCACCCAACCACCAGTGGCATCCTGAACAACAAACAAAACAAAAACACAAACCCAATCACCAGCAGACAGGATTACCACCTCACTCAGCCTTCCTCATCAGAGGAAAACAAACAAGCAAACAAACAAAAACTTAGCGCAAATCTCACCCTATAGGAAGCTTACACAAACCACTGAAGCAACCTTAGGAGGGTGGAAACCAAAAGGAAGAAAGAATTCAACCCTGAAGCCCAGGAAAAGAAGACCTCAAACACAATAAGTTAAAAAAAAATAATGAAAAGGCAGAGAAATACTACACAAATGTAGGAACAAGCTAGAAACACAGAAGCTCAAACAAATGAAGAGGAAATAGGCAAATTCCCTGGAAGAGAATTCAGAATAATGATAGTAAAGATAATCAAAAACATTGGAAACAAAATGGAGAAAATGCAAGCATCAATTAACAAAGACCTAGAAGAATTAAAGAATAAATGTACAAACAACCCAGTTACTGAAATTAAAAATATTCTAGAAGGAATCAACAGAATATCTGAAGCAGAAGAACGAATCAGTGAGCTGGAAGATAAAATGGTGGAAATAACTTCTGAAGAGCAGAATAAAGTAAAAAGTAGGAAAAGAACTGAGAATAGTCTCAGAGACCTCTGGGATAATATCAGATGCACCAACACTCAAATTACAGGGGTCCCAGAAGAAGAAGAGAAAAAGAAAGTGTGTGAGAAATTTTTTTAAAGAGATTATAGTTGAAAATTTCTCCAACATAGAAAAGGAAATAGTTATTCAAGTCCAAGAGGCACAAAGAGTCCCATACAGGATAAACTCAAGGAGAAACATGCCAGAACACATACTAATCAAACTAACAAAGACTAAACACAAAGAAAGAATATTAAAAGCAGCAAGGGAAAAACAACAAGTAATAAGGGAAACCCCATACACTTAACAGCGGATCTTTCATCAGAAACTTTGCAGTCCAGAAGGGAATGGCAGGATAAAGGGGCTAAATCTACAACCAAGATTACTGTGAAATTCTTAAAGATTTCATTCAAAATTGATGGAGAAATAAAAAGCTTTTCAGACAAGCAAAAGTTAAGAGAATTCAGTACCGCCAAACCAGCTTTACAACAAATGTTAAAGGGACTTATATAGTCAAGAAATACAAGAGAAGAACAAAGATCTACAAAGTCTACTCCAAACAATTAAGAAAATAACAATAGGAACATATATATCAATAATTACTTTAAATGTAAATAAATCAAATGCTCCAACCAAAAGACACAAATGACTGAATGGATACAAAAACAAGACCCATATATATGCTGTCTACAGACCTAAAGACTGAAAGGGAGAGGATGGAAAAATATATTCCATGCAAATGGGAACCAAAAGAAAGCTGGAGTAGCAATCCTCATATCAGACAAAATAGACCTTAAAATAAGATTACAAGAGATAAGGAAGGACACTACATAATGATCTAAGGATCAATCCAAGAGGAAGATATAACAATTGTAAATATCTATGCACCCAACATAGGACACCTCAATACATAAGACAAACACTAACAGACATAAAAGGAGAAATTGACAGTAACACAATAATAGTAGGAGACTTTAACACCCCACTCGCACCAATGGACAGATCATCAAAACAGAAAATTAATAAGGAAACATAAGTTTTAAATGATACTTTAGATGAGATGGAAACTGATATCTTCAGGACATTCCATCCAAATGCAGAAGAATACACCTTCTCAAGTGCACATGGAGCATTCTCCAGGATAGACCACATCTTGGGTCACAAATCAAACCTCAGTAAATTTAAAAAAGTTGAAATCGTATCAAGCATCTTCTCCAACCACAATACTATGAGACTAAATATCAATTCCAAGAAAAAAAAAACTGTAAGAAACACAAACACATGGAAATTAAGCAATACATTTCTAAATAACCAATAGGTTACTGAAGAAATTCAAAGGGAAATAAAAAAATTTCTAGAAACAAATGACAATGAAAATATGACAACTCAAAACCTATGCTGCTGCTGCTACTGCTTCTGCTGCTGCTAAATCGCTTCAGTCGTGTCCAACTCTGTGCGACCCCAGAGACGGCAGCCCACCAGGCTCTCTCGTCCCTGGGATTCTCCAGGCGAGAACACTGGATTGGGTTGCCATTTCCTTCTCCAATGCATGAAAGTGAAAAGTGAAAGTCAAGTCGCTCAGTCGTATCCAACTCTTAGCGACCCCATGGACTGCAGCCCACCAGGCTCCTCCGTCCTCGGGATCTTCCAGGCAAGAGTACTCTGGGATGCAACAAAAGCAGTTCTAAGAGGGAAATTTATAGCAATACAATCCTACCTCAAGAAACAAGAAAAACATTGAATAGACAACCTAACTTTACACCTAAAACAACTGGAAAAAGAACAAAAGCTCCCAAAATTAGTAGAAGGAAAGAAATCATAAAGATCTGAGCAGAAATAAGCGAAAAAGAAATGAAAGAAACAATAGTACAGATTAATAAAACTAAAAGCTGGTTCTTTGAGAAGATAAACAAAACTGACAAACCCTTAGCCAGACTCATCAAGAAAAAAAGAGAGAAGAATCAAATTAACAAAATTAGAAATGAAGAAGGAGAGGCAAAAACAGATAGTGTAGAAATACAAAGAATTATAAGAGACTATTATGAACAGCTATACAGCGATAAAATGGATAACCTGGAAGAAATGGACAGATTCTTAGAAATNTTAGCCAGACTCATCAAGAAAAAAAGAGAGAAGAATCAAATTAACAAAATTAGAAATGAAGAAGGAGAGGCAAAAACAGATAGTGTAGAAATACAAAGAATTATAAGAGACTATTATGAACAGCTATACAGCGATAAAATGGATAACCTGGAAGAAATGGACAGATTCTTAGAAATGTTCAATCTTCCAAGACTGAAGCAGGAAGAAATAGAAATTATGAACAACCCAAATACAAGCACTGAAATTGAAGCTGTGATCAAAACTCTCCAAAAAAACAAAAGTCCAGGACCAGATGGCTTCACAGGAGAATTCTATCAAACATTTAGAGAAGAGCTAATGCCTATCCTTCTAAAACTTTCAAAAAATTGCACAGGAAGGACAATTCCAAATTAATTCTACAAGGCCACCATCACCCTGATACCAAAACCAGACAAAAACAACACATAAACAGAGTTGATATGGGGTGGAATGTGGGGGAGGGGGTTCAAGATTGGGAACTCATGTGCACCTGAGATGGAAAATTTTAATTAATAAAAAAATAAATAAATGCTAAAGGAAAAAAAAAACAAACAACAGGCCAATATCACTGATAAACATAGATGCAAAACTTCTCAACAAAATTTTAGCAAGCAGAGTTCAGCAACACATCAAAAAGCTCATACACCATGATTAAGTTGGATTTGTTCTAGGATTCTTCAATATACACCAATCAATGTGATACACCATATTAACAAATTAAAAGATAAAAACCATATGATCATCTTAATAGATGCATAAAAAGCCTTTGACAAAATTCAGCACCTATTTATGATTAAAACTTCAAAAAATGGGCATAAAAGGAATCTACCTTAACATGCTGCTACTGCACCTAAGTTGCTTCAGTCGTGTCTGGCTCTGTGTGACGCCATAGACAGCAGCCCACCAGGCTCCTCCATCCCTGGGATTGTCCAGGCAAGAATACTGGAGTGAGTTTCCATTTCCTTCTCAAACATAGTAAAGGCCATATATGATAAGCCTACAGCAAATATAAATCTCAGTGGTGAAAAACTGAAAGCATTCCCCCTAAGATCAGGGAACAGGGCAAGGGTGTCCACTTTCACCACTGTTATTCAACATAGTTCTGGAAGTCCTAGCTTCAGCAATAAGAGAAGAAAAAGAAATAAAAGGAATCCAGATGGGAAAAGAAGTAAAGCTATCACTGTTTGGAAATGACATCATACTGTACATAGAAAACACTAAAGATAGTATCAGAAAATTACTAGAGCTAATCAGTGAATTAGCAAAGTTGCAGGATACAAAATCGATACACAGAAATCACTTGCATTTCTATATGCTAACAATGAAAAATCAGAGAAATTAAGGAATCAATCCCATTCACCATTGCAACAAAAATTATTAAATATCTAGGAATAAACTTACCTAAGGAGACAAAAGAACTATACACAGAAAATCATAAGACACTGATGAAAGAAATCAAAGATAACATAAACAGATGGAGAGATATTCCATGTTCCTGGGTAGGAAGAATCAATATTGTGAAAATGACTATACACCAAATGCAATCTACAGATTCAGTGTGATCCCTATCAAATTACCAATGACATTTTTCACAGAATAGAACAAAAAAATTTCACAATTCATATTTAAACACAAAAGACCCCAAGTAGCCAAAGCAGTCTCAAGAAAGAAGAATGGACCTGGAGGAATCAACCTTCCTGACTTCAGATTATACTACAAAGCTACAGTCATTAAGACAGTATGGTTCAGTTCAATTCAGTTCAGTCACTCAGTCGTGTCTGACTCTTTGCGACCCCATGAATCGCAGCACACNTGGAGAGGGTGTGGAGAAAAGGGAACACTCTTGCACTGTTGGTGGGAATGTAAATTGATACAGCCACTATGGAAGACAGTATGGAGATTCCTTTAAAAACTAGAAATGAAACCACCAAGCAATCCCACTCCTAGGCATATACCCTGAGGAAACCAAAACTGAAAAAAACCACATGTATCCCATTGTTCATTGCAGCACTATTTACAATAGCTAGAACATGGAAGTAACCTAGATGCCCTTTGACAGATGAATGGATAAAGAAGTTGTGGTACATATACACAATATAATATTACTCAGCCATAAAAAGGAACACATTTGAGTCAATCCTGATGAGGTGAATGAACCTAGAACCTATTATACAAGTGAGGTGAGTCAGAAAGAGAAAGATAAATATTGTATTCTAACGTACATGTACAGAATCTAGAAAAATGGTACTAAAGAATTTATTTACACAACAGCAGTGGAGAAACCAGAGAAGGCAATGGCACCCCACTCCAGTATTCTTGCCTGGAATATCCCATGGGTGGAGGAGCCTGGTGGGCTACAGTCCATGGGGTCGCTAAGAGTCAGACATGACTGAGGGACTTCACTTTCACTTTTCACTTTCATGCATTGGAGAAGGAAATGGCAACCCACTCCAGTGTTCTTGCCTCGAGAATCCCGGGACAGGGGAGCCTAGTGAGCTGCCATCTATGGGGTTGCACAGAGTCGGGCACGACTGAAGTGACTTAGCAGCAGCAGCAGCAGCAGTGGAGAAACAGACATAGAGAATAGACTTATGGACATGGGGAGAGGGGAGGAGAGGGTGAGATGTGTGGAAAGAGTACCATAGAAACTTATATTACCATATGTAAAATAGATAGCCAACGGGAATTTGCTGTATGACTCAGGAAACTCAAATGGGTTCTGTATCAACGTAGAGGGGTGGGATGGGGAGGGAGATGGGAAGGACAAGGAGAGGATATATGTATACCTAAGGTTTCATGTTGCAGTTTGACAGAAAACAACAAAATTCTGTAAAGTAACTATCCTTCAATTAAAAAAAAAAAAAAAGTGGCCCAATGTGGTCTTTCCAATAATGGCATGTGTGAGAATAAGGAAGTATCCAGACCATTGTACTAATCCAAATCCTCTATACCATCTTTAGCCCAGGCTATTGAGTCAACTTTTTTTCTCTGTCTTTCCTCCTCTATTTGGTTCAGACAGGGCATAGAGTTAGCTATGCTCATATAGGATCTCCTTCCTCAAATGTCTGCTGCTAACTTTTAAGCAGATACCTCTACCTCACCATCAAGTTGTGGCAGAAACTAAGCCCAAGTTTATTTTAAATGACTATTTTTGAAATCAGTAAAAACACGTGGTAAAAAGAACAAGTGAAGCATAATCATCTTGCTTAATGATCAAGTTAACACTAAAGGAGTGAAACAAAAATGGTTTATTTTGTAAGCTTTCTGAGGAAAAAAGCAGTTTTAGTTAAAATTTCTGCAGGTCTCCTTATTTTATAGCTGCAGGTTATTCCCATAGCATTGCTCTGAACTCACTCTTATTATAAGTGTTTACTATAACCCCACAATATATTTTTTCTTTAAAAAATCAGTTACATTTTATTTTTTATCAAAGTATAGTTGATTTACAATATTATGTGTACAACATAGTGATTTGATATTTTTATAGGTTATACTCCATTTAAAGTTATTGTAAAACAATCATTGTATTTCCCTGTGCTGCACAATGTATACTTGTTGCTTATGTATTTTTAGCATAGTAGTTTGTATCTCTTAATCCCCACATTCAATTATAAAAAGAGGTGCTTAAAAATAGAAATCAAAAAAAAGAAAAGGTCTTTTACATCTACCCTCACAGTTACCATTCCTGGTGTTCTTCTTTCCTTTGTATAATCCAGGTTTCCATCTGGTGTTATTTTCTTTGTGCCTGAAGGATTTTTTTAAACATTTCTCATAGTGCAGCTATCTTGGTGAAAAGCTTTTCAATGTTTCTGCACCTGAAGAAGTTTTTATTTGGCCTTTAACTCTGAAAGATGCTTTTGCATGGTATAAAATTCTAGGATGATAGAGTTTTTGGTTTTGTGTCAGAATATTAAAGATTTGCTTCACTGGCATCTGGCTTGCCTTTTTTTATGGCAAGAGTTTGCTGGTTTACTGTCCTTATTTTTGTTTACTCTGTATCTTTTTTTTTCAGACTTCTAAGGTTTTTCTCTTTTCATTAATTTTGAACAATTTTATTATGATGATGTGTTTTGGTATACTTCTCTTCTAGTTTCTTGTGTTTGGTTGGGTTTCTTGAGCTTCTTGGATCTGTAGGTTCAGAATTTTCATCAAGATTGGAAATTTTTTAACCATTATTTCTACAAAAAAATTTTATGGTCCTCCCCTCACTTTCTTCTCTGTAACAGATTGATTTGTGTCTCCCTCCTCCCACAAAATTCATATGCTGAAGCTCTAACCCTCTAAATGACTGTATTTCAAGATAGGGTCTTTAGGATGGTTGTTGTTGGTCAGTCACTCAGTCATTCCTGACTCTTTGCAACCCCATGGACTGCATCACACCAGGCTTCCCTTTACCACCTTCCGGAGCTTGCTCAAACTCATGTCCATTGATTCGGTGATGCCACCAACCATCTCATCCTCTGTCATCCCCTTGCCCTTCTGTCTTCAACCTTTCCCAGCATCAGGGTCTTTTCTAATGAGTCAGATTTTCACATAAGGTGGGCAAAATATTGAAGCTTCACCTTCAGGGTCAGTCCTTCCAATGAATATTCAGGACTAATTTTCTTTAGAATTGACTGGTTGGATCTCCTTGCAGTCCAAGGGACTCTCAAGAGTCTTCTCCAACACCACAGTTCAAAAGCATTAATTCTTTGGCTTTCAGGTTTCTTTATGGTCCAACTCACATCTATACATGACTACTGGAAAAACCATAGCTTTGACTAGATGGACCTTTGTCAGCAAAGTAATGTCTCTGCTTTTTAATATGCTGTCTAGGTTTCTCATAGCTTTTTTTCCAAGGAGCAAGCATTTTTTAATTTTATGGCTGCAGTCACTGTCTGCAGTGATTCTGGAGCACAAGAAAATGAACTGTCATTGTTTCTGTAGTTTCCCCATCTGTTTGCCATAAACTGATGGAACCAGATGCCATGATCTTTGTTTTTTTAAATGTTGAGTTTTAAGCTAGGTTTTTCATTCTCCTCTTTCACCTTCATCAAGAGGCTGTTTAGTTCCTCTTCACTGTCTGCCATAAGGGTGATATCATCTGTATATCTGAGGTTATTGATATTTCTCCCAGCAATCTTGATTCCAGCTTGAGCTTCATCCAGCCCAGCATTTCACATGATGTACTCTGCATATAAGTAAAATAAGCAGGGTGACAATATACAGCCCTGACATACTCTTTTCCCAATTTGGAACCAGTCCATTGTTCCATGTCCAGTTCTAACTGTTGCTTCTTGACCTGCATACAGGTTTCTCAGGAGGCAGGTAAGATGGTCTAGTATTCCCATCTCTTGAAGAATTTTCCAGTTTGTTGTTGTCCACACAGTCAAAGGCTTTGGTGTAGTCAGTGAAGCAGAAGTAGATATTTTTCTGAGATTCTCTTGCTTTTCCTATGATCCAACAGATGTTGATGATTTGATGGTAATTTTGGCATGGTAATTAAGGTTAAATGAGGTTATATGAGTGGGTCTCTAATCCAACCTCATGGTGTTCTTATTATACAAAGAGCAAGAGACACCAGAAATCGGTTTCTTTCTACCCATACGCACAGAGGAAAGACCAAGTGAGGACACAGTGAGAAGGAAGCTGTGTGCAAGCCACAAAGAGAGATCTCACGAGAAACCAGCCCCAAGCGCACTTTGATCTTGGATGTCTTACCTCCAGAACTGTGAGAAAATTAATTTCTGTGGTTTAATCCACCAAAGCTGTGGTATTTTGTTAGGACAGTTTTAGAAGAACAATATAATCGTATAGAAATTTCCCTTATTACCCACCACATTCACCCCCTACTCCACATCCAATTTCCCTATTATAAACATCTTACTTTAGTATGGTATATTTATTACAACTAATGAACCAATATTGATATTTTACTATTAGCTACAGTTTATCATTTATTCAGATTTCTTTAGTTTTTCACTAGTATCATTTTTCTGTTTCATGATCCCATCCAGTACACTAAATTACATTTAGTTGTCATGTCTCCCTCTTCTTAGCCATGACAGTCTCTCAGATTTTCCTTGTTTTTGCTGATCTTGATAGTTTTCAGAAGTATTGATTAGGTGTATTGTGGGAGGCCCTCTATGGATTTTATCTGACTTTTTTTTTTCATGATTAGACTATGGTTATGGGTTTGGCCATACCAGAACAATACCTCTCTGAGCATCCCATCTGAATTATTTCCATATCCTATAACCTGATTTTTTTAAATGGATAAAAGATTTGAATGGACATCTTACCAAAGAAGAATACAGAAAATAAGTGCTTGAACAAATTTTTAATGCCTTTAGTCATTAGGGAAGTGCAAATTAAAATAGCAATAAAATACCACTACATCAGCACAAAAATGGCTAAAATAAAAAGAACCAACAATAGCAAGTGTTGATAAGGATATGGAGCAACCACCGTGTTTGTACACTGCTGGTGGGAAGACAAAATGGTACATTTACTCTGGAAAACTGATCATCCTATAAAATTAAACGAACACTTACCATCAGACCCAGCAATCCACTCCTAGATACTCATACAAGAGAAATGAATATATATTTCACTGAAAGATTTGTACTTGAATATTCCTAACAACTTTATGAATAATCAAAAACTGGAGACATCCAATTTCTTTTTTTTTTTTTTTTTTCTGGTTGTGCTGGGTCTTCCTTGCTGCATGCAGGCTTTCTCTAGTGGTGGCACTCAGGCTTAGTTGCCCCAAGCATGCTGGGTCTTAGTTCCCTGACTAGGGATTGAGCCGACATCCCCTGCATTGGAAGGCAGATTCTTAATCACTGGACCACAAGGGAAATCCCTGGAAACATACAAATGTTCATCAGCTTGTGAATGAGTAGACTGTGTGCTATATCCAAATGATGGAATACTACTCAGCAATAAAAACCAACATACTACTGAATCACACAACAACATGAATGAGTCCTAAAATCATTATGCTAAGCAAAAGAAGGTGGACTATGAAAGAACATACACTGTGAGATTCCATTTATGTAATATTCTAGAAAAGTAAAAAGTAGAGTTACTAAAAGGTGATGACTGGTTGCCAAAGGCAGGAAAAAAATCACAAAGGAGCAAAGGTAAACTTTTGGGTTGATGGAAATTCTCTATGCCATAATTGCAAGGGCAGTTAAACAATTATATGCACTTAAAAGAATTCATTGATCATGTACTTAGATTTTGTGACATTTATTGGTATCAATTATACCTCAATAATATCATTTTTTAAAAACTTTAAAATTAAGTCATTTCTTGATTGCCCCAATATTTTTCTCCTAGTGGGTGTTTGATATTAGAACCATAGTAACTGCTACTGGAAATTAATAATAAATAGCATCAATTCATAAACGTTTAACATGGGGCATTTTCAATGACCTCAGTTGCCAACTTCACTTTTTTCAGGATAAATTAAAAATAAGAAAGAGGGGGTGGTTAACATAATGAGTTTTGCTTTGACAGAAGGCTGCTTTGGTGTTTTATTTGATCTGAAATGGAAAGGTGACAAATATGGGGATCAGTTTAGTTCAGATGTATCAAATCTCCTTTATTATTCTAGAGCAAATATTAGTGGGTTGAATGAATCTCAAGCTAGACATTTCTCAGGTCTATTTTTAAACTCAAACTGGCTTTTTCCCAGAAAGAAGAGAAACAAAAATTTACTGGCAGTAAAGCCTTTACCTTTTTTCATTGAATTTTCTGAGGAGATTTTTATAAAAAAGAAAAAAAAAACCCTCTGAAAAATCAGAACAGATGGAACATTATAAGAGCATTGCAGAACAGAATACTTTTCTGAGTACTTAGAAGAAAATAAAGTGCTCAAAGAGACCTTGTCTTTTTAAAATATCAATTGACTAGAGACAAAGTATCAAATGTAGTAAATATTTGCCTTTCTTTGAAAGCACTGAAAACAGCAAAAGCCCAATCACATTAAACTGTCCTCAAGGTTGGTCTGTAAGGCACCAGTCCAAAGGATTTCCATCTGAAAAGAGTTTGTAGAATCCTTCTTAGCAATAAGATAGTTGAGTGGTGTGGTAAAGCTTGAGAGAGTTGATTAAAATGTTGCTTATTAACATTCACGCTTTCTTTGGCCTAACCAGAAAACTAGCCTTTAGATATCAGAAAACTTAAATTTTAAACAGTGCAAAGGGGAAAGGGGTAGCTGAGAAAATCCTAGATATGGCAACCATGTTTCGTATTCACTAAGGTTTCATAGTCTTGGGACTTCCCTGGTGGCTCAGATGGTAAAGCATCTGCCTACAATGCGGGAGACCCAAGTTCGATCCTGGGTTGGGAAGATCCCCTGGAAAATGGCAACCTACTCCAGTACTCTTGCTTGGAAAATTCCATGGATGGAGGATCCCAGTTCATAGGGTCGCAAAGAGTCGGACACAACTGAGCGACTTCACTAAGGTTTCATAGTCTTTCACTAAGGTTTCTACAATCTCATCTTGTAGACAGATGAATAGGTATTAGAGTAAGTTGCATAGTTCTTTGCAGCAGAAAAAGGATATGAGGTGGCCTATTCATGGTTGAAGGAGAGGGTGGAGGACTTCAAGTGTTAACTGTGATTTCCAGTTCACCAAGACTCATTCATCACACAGACTTGCTGCCAAACCTTTGGGGATGAGACAGTGTAAGGGAACACGACACAGCAGCCAGTGAAACAGACCAAAAAACTGTCAGTCGCAGGAAAAGTAATGGAGGGAACCATCACAAATACAGCAGTGACTCTCTGCCAAACAGATACAATTGTTTTTTTTTTTTTTTAAACGTCACATTTGACAAATCCTTCCTGAGTTTTAAAGGGAAGAGACAAATAAGCTACCATTTTGTTATCAATAAAGGTAGAAGGTATCAAAGAGTTAAATAACATCATAAGAACAAAACTGAGAGGGAATATGGCAAGCTATCATAAGAAAAAAAGAAAGAAAAATAAGTGCAGTAAAAACAATAGAAGCAAAATCTTCCTTGAAGGGAAGCTGGGAGTACATTTTCTTGGCTGAAGATCTAGTGTGAATAAAAGGGAAAAAAATAACATCTTGAAAAGGCCAAATGAAATGGTAAACCTACCTTCAGTACTAATGAGATTGTCAAGAGGCCTTTAGATGGGGGATAAGGAGTGCTGGTCTTTTGACACCTGAGGCTGTTGACAAAACTTAAAGAAATTGGCAAAAGCCTCAAAAATGCTTTTAAAATCACTTCATTGTGATTCTTTTTAGTTCAGGAAAATCAAATATATGCCTATAGCTCTTAGGTGAGTGGGGAGTGAAAAGGATAAATGTAGTGTTGTAACAAATCCAAAATGTTTAGAAACCATTGTATCTGTGTCTTTGAATGTTTGGAATTGTACAATGTTTGCAGAGATGATCTAAAAATAGATGGTTAGACTGGGCTGCAGATGGCTGCCTGTATAAAAATGGGGATCCTAAGAAACCCAACACAGACTTCTTTGTACATCAGAAACAAGTGTGGTTTAATGAGGTCACCTCTTCTAAGACATACAAGTGATATATAGCTTTGATCATTTGACAAGCATGACTTCTCCAGGGACAGAGTGTGATCAAGAATCCAGGTCCGTTTCAGGAACTGGATCTAGATGCTGGAATTTCAAGAAGTCTGGGAATTGGACTTTGGTTGTCACGGGAGAAGAATTCTTAAGAATTACTTCTTCCTGGCTAAAGACGCACTGAGGAAAAAATGACTTTTTTTCTGCTGCCATTGGATGCATCTATCTATCTGTTTATTTACCTACTGAAAGCTTAGGGTGAATAATGTCAGATTCATGATCTCTAAAGAAGATTTAGCTTTGGAATCAGGGGCCAGGCTTGATCACTCAAGAGTTTTTGTGTCAGTTCAGTTCAGTTCAGTTCAGTCGCTCAGTCGTGTCTGACTCTCTGCGACCCTAGGGACTGCAGCATGCCAGGCTTCCCTGTCAATCATCAACTCCCAGAGCTTACTCAAACTCATGTCCATAGCGTCAGTAATGCCATACAACCATCTCATCCTCTGTCGTCCCCTTCTTTTCCTGCCTTCAATCTTTCCCAGCATCAGGGTCTTTTCAAATGAGTCACTTCTTCTCATCAGGTGGCCAACGTATTGGAGTTCACCTTCACCATCAGTCCTTCCAATGAATATTCAGGACTGATTTCCTTTAGGATGGACTGGTTGCATCTCTTTGCAGTCCAAGGAACTCTCAAGAGTCTTCTCCAACACCACAGTTCAAAAGCATCAATTCTTTGTCCCTAAGCTTTCTTTGTAGTCCAACTCTCACAACCATACATGACTACTGGAAAAACCATAGCTTTGGCTAGACAGACCTTTGTTGGCAAAGTAATGTCTCTGCTTTTTAATGTGCTGTCTAGGTTGGTCATAACTTTTCTACCAAGGAGCAAGCATCTTTTAATTTCATGGCTGCAATCACCATCTGCAGTGATTTTGGAGCCCAAGAAAGTAAAGTCTACCACTAATTCCGTTGTTTCCCCAACTATTTGCCATGAAGTGATGGGACCGGATGCCATGATCTTTGTTTTCTGAAGTTGAGTTTTAAGCCAACTTTTTCACTCTCCTCTTTCAATTTCATCAAGAGGCTCTTTAAGTTCCTCTTTGCTTTATGCCACACAGGTGGTATCATCTGCATATCTGAAATTATTGGTATTTATTCCAGCAATCTTGATTCAAGCTTCTGTTTCTTCCATGCCAGCATTTCTCATGATGTACTCTGCATATAAGATAAATAAACAGGGTGACAATATACAGCCTTGATGTACTCCTTTTCCAATTTGGAACCTATCTATTGTTTCATGTCCAGTTCTAACTGTTGCTTCTTGACCTGCATACAGGTTTCTCAGGAGGCAGGTCAGGTGGTCTGGTATTCCCATCTCTTTCAGAATTTTCCACAATTTATTGTTATCCACACAGTCAAAGGCTTTGGAGTAGTCAATAAAGCAGAAGTAGATGTTTTTCTGGAACTCTTTTGCTTTTTTGATGATCCAACGGATGTTGGCAATTTGCTGTCTGGTTCCTCTGCCTTTTCTAAATCTAGCCTGAACATCTGGAAGTTCATGGTTCACATTCTGTGGAAAACTGGCCTGCAGAATTTGAGCATTACTTTGTTAGCATGTGAGATGAGTGCAATTGTGTGGTAGTTTGAGCAGTCTTTGGGATTGCCTTTCTTTGAGAGTGGAATGAAAAGTGACCTATTCCAATCCTGTGGCCACTGCTGAGTTTTCCAAATTTACTGGCACATTGAGTGCAGCACTTTTACAGCATCATCTTTTAGGTTTGAAATAGCTCAAATGGAATTCCATCACCTCCACTATCTTTGTTCGTAGTGATGCTTCCTAAGGCCCACTTGACTTCGTATCCCAGGATGTCTGGCTCTAGGTGAGTGATTACACCATCGTGGTTATCTGGGTCTTGAAGATCTTTTCTGTACAGTTCTTCTGTGTATTCTTGCCATCTCTTCTTAATATCTTCTGCTTCTGTTAGGTTCATACTATTTCTTTCTTTTATTGTGCCCATCTGTGCATGAAATGTTCCCTTGGTATCTCTAATTTTCTTAAAGAGATCTCTAGTCTTTCCTATTCTATTCTTTTCCTCTATTTCTTTGCATTGATCACTGAGGAAGGCTTTCTTATCTCTCCTTATTATTCTTTGCAACTCTCCATTCAAATGGGTATATCTTTCCTTTTCTCCTTTGCCTTTTGCATCTTTTCTTTTTTCAGCTATTTGTAAGACCTCCTCAGACAACCATTTTGCCTTTTTGCATTTCCTTTTTTTGAGGATGTTCTTGATCCCTGCCTCCTATACAATGTCACAAACCTCTGTCCATAGTTCTACAGGCACTCTGTCTATTAGATCTAATCCCTTGAATCTATTTGTCACTTCTACTGTATAATCATTGAGGATTTGATTTACGTCATATTTGAATAGTCTAGTGGTTTTCCTTACTTACTTCAATTCATCTGAATTTGGCAATAATAAGTTCCTGATCTCAGCCACAGTCAGCTCCTGGTCTTGTTTTTGCTGACTGTATAGAGATTCTCCATCTTTGGCTGCAAAGAATATAATCAGTCTGATTTCAGCATTTACCACCTGGTGATATCCATGTGTAGTCTTCTCTTGTGTTGTTGGAAGCAGGTGTTTGCTATGACCAGTGCATTCTCTTGGCAAAAGTCTGTTAGCCTTTGACCTGCTTCATTTTGTACTCCCAGGCCAAATTTGCCTGTTACTCCAGGTATCTCTTGACTTCCTACTTTTTATTCCCATCCCCTATAATGAAAAGGACATCTTTTTTGGGTGTTCATTCTAGAAGGTCTTGTAGGTCTTCATAGAACTGTTCAACTTCAGCTTCTTCAGCATTAGTGGTCAGGGCATAGACTTGATTACTGTGATACTGAATGGTTTGCCTTGGAAATGAACAGAGATCATTGTGTCATTTTTGAGATTGCATCCAAGTACTGCATTTTGGACTCTTGTTGACTATGAGGGCTACTCCATTTCTTCTAAGGGATTCTTGCCCATGTAGTAGATATAAGGGTCATCTGAGTTAAACTCACCAATTCAAGTCCATTTTAGTTCACAGATTCCTAAAATATTGATGTTCACTCTTGCCATCTCCTGTTTGACCACTTCCAATTTGCCTTGGTTCGTGGACCTAACATGCCAGGTTCCTATGCAATATTGTTCTTTACAGCATCAGACTTTACTTCCATCACCTGTCACATCCACAACTCTGTGTTGTTTTTGCTTTGGCTCCATCTCTTCATTCTTTCTGGAGTCATTTCTCCACTGATCTCCAGTAGCATATTGCGCACCTACCAACCTAGGGAGTTCATCTTTCGGTGTCCTATCTTTTTGCCTTTTCACACTGTTCATGGGCTTCTCAAGGCAGGAATACTGAAGTGGTTTGCTATTCCCTTCTCCAGTGGACCATGTTTGGTCAGAACTCTCCACCATGACCTGTCTGTCTTGGGTAGCCCTACATGGCATAGCTCATAGTTTCATTGAGTTAGACAAGGCTGTGGTCCATGTGATCAGTTTTCTGTGACTGTGGTTTTCATTCTGTCTGCCCTCTGATGGGGAAGGACAAGAGGCTTATGGAAGCTTCCTGATGGGAGAGACTGACTGAGGAGGAAACTGGGTTTTGTTCTAATGGGCGGGGCCATGCCCAGTAAATCTTTAATGCAATTTTCTGTTGATGCTGTGTTCCCTCCCTGTTACTTGACCTGAGGCCAAACTATGGTGGAGGTAATGAAAATAATGGTGACCTCCTTCAAAAGGTTCAAAAGGTCCCATGCACACACTGCTGCACGCAGTACCCAACCCTGGAGCAGGCCACCGCTGACCCACTGGCTTCAGCTGGAGACTCATGGACACTCGGAGGCGAGTCTGGGTCAGTCTCTTTGGGTCACTGCTCCTTTCTCCTGGGTCCTGGTGCACACAAGCTTTTGTTTGTATCCTCCAAGAGTCTGTTTCCCCAGCTCTTTGTAAGTTCTGGTGGCTCTATAGTGGAATTAATACAGTAGACCTGGGTATGGCATAAGCCCTCTTGGAGGAGGTCGCCATTAACCTCCATAGAGCCACCATAGAGCCACCAGAATTTACACAGGACTGAGGAAACAGACTTTTGGACAGCTTTTGTGTAGCAGAGTTTTATTAAAGTGAAAAAGATACAGCTCCCCTCACTAGTCTAAACAAGGGTGTTATATAATTTTTAAATTGATTATGTGAACTGTGAACTTCCAGATATTCAAGCTGGTTTTAGAAAAAGCAGGGGAACCAGAGATTAAATTGCCAACATCCACTGGATCATTGAAAAATCAAGAGAGTTCCAGAAAAACATCTATTTCTGCTTTATTGACTATGCCAAAGCCTTTGACTGTGTGGATCACAATAAACTGTGGAAAATTCTTCAAGAGATGGGAATACCAAACCACCTGACCTGCCTCCTGAGAAACCTGTATGCAGGTCAGGATGCAACAGTTAGAACTGGACATGGAACAACAGATTTGTTCCAATTAGGAAAAGGAGTATGTCAAGGCTGTATATTGTCACCATGTTTATTTAACTTATATGCCGAGTACATGAAAAATGCTGGGGTGGATGAAGCACAAGCTGGAATCAAGATTTCTGGGAGAAATATCAATAGCCTCAGATATGCAGATGATACCACCTGTGTGGCAGAAAGCGAAGAGGAACTAAAGAGCCTCTTGATGAAATTGAAAGAGGAGAGTGAAAAAGTTGGCTTAAAGCTCAACATTCAGAAAACGAAGGTCATAGCATCCGCTCCCATCACTTCATGGCAAACAGATGGGGAAACAGTGGAAACAGTGTCAGACTTTATTTCTGGGGGCTCCAAAATCACTGCAGATGGTGACTGCAGCCATGAAATTAAAAGACGCTTACTCTTTGGAAGAAAAGTTGTGATCAACCTAGATAGCATATTAAAAAGCAGAGACATTACTTTGCCAACAAAGGTCTGTCTAGTCAAGGCTATGATTTTTCAAGTAGTCATGTATGAATGTGAGAGTTGGACCATAAAGAAAGCTGAGCACCAAAGAATTGATGATATAGAAATGTGGTGTTGGAAAAGACTCTTGAGAGGCCCTTGGACACCAAGAAGATCAAACCAGTCAATCCTAAAGGAAATCAGTCCTGAATATTCATTGGAAGGACTGATGCTGAAGCTGAAACTCCAATACTTTGGCCACCTTATGTGAAGAACTGACTCACTGAAAAAGACCCTCATGCTGGGAAAGATTGAAGGCAGGAGGAGAAGGGGACGACAAAGCTTAAATAGTTGGATGGCATCACTTACTCAGTGGTCATAAGTTTGAGTAAGCTCTAGGGTTGGTGATGGACAGGGAAGCCTGGCATCCGCAGTCCATGGGGTTAGCAAAGAGTTGGATATGACTGAGCAACTGAACTGATAGGATTAGCAAATACACATTACTATATGTAAAATAAACAACAAAGACCTGCTGTATAAACAGGGAACTATATTCAAAATCTTATAATAACCTAAAATGGAAAAGAATCTGAAATATATATATATGGGTCACTTTACTATACACCTGAAACTAACACAACACTGTAAATCAACTATACATCAATTTTAAAAAATTAAGGTGGTTTGTTACATAGCTATAATAACTGAGGCACTGGGAGAGGGGAGAAATTAAGAGATACACAATGAAAATCGAGGGCATTCCAGTGAAACAATCAAGTAGTGATATCAAGTAGTTGGTTGGATGTATGAATGTAAGCAGAGTGCTAGGCCTGTAGAAGTCTATTCAATGCGCATTCATTGAAAACACATGTATTGAATTCCTACTGTGTGCCAGGCCCTGTGCAGGTGCCTATGATCCAAGAATGGGAAGGCTCAGTCTGTGAATTCCAGAAAGTTACAGTCTAGTGAGGAGATAAGGACGTCTCAGGTGGGCTAGTATAAAGAACCCACCTGCCAATGAAGGAGACATGGATTCAGTCCCTGGGTTGGGAAGATCCCCTGGGGGAGGAAATGGCAATCCACTCCAGTATTCTTGCCTGGAGAATCCCATGGACAGAGGAATCTGGCATCCTAGGGTCCATATTGACTGAAGCAACTTAGCACACACTCACAGTGAGGAGATAAGCAAACAATTGCATTACTGTAAGATTATTGTGTCAGTAAGTAACAAAGGAGTGCTTAAGAAAACCTGAAGTGTGTCTAAGGGAGTGAAAGAAAGCTTTGTAGGAGGGCTAGCATTTCATCTGTGACTTGAAGGCACAGGGTGGGTTTGCTGGACAAACTGGGGAGAGTATTCCAAGCAGAGAACATCATGTGGAAAGGCTCAGGAATGGGACTGAACTAGGATGTTGGAATTGTAAGTGGCTGAGTGTTCGTGGGGACTTCCCTGGTAGCTTAACTAGTAAAGAATCCACGTGCAGTACAGGAGACTCCAGTTCAATCAAGTGTTCCTGGAGCATGAACTGTATGGAACGGGCGGAGGTAGTTGAAGGAAGGTTCTACTATGAGCTCAGGCCAGTGAGAAGGAATAGGAGGATGAAAAGCCTCATTTGTCATGTGCAGAAGTTGAGACTTTGTCTTGAAGGGTTAAGGAGCCATAGAAGTGCTGGCAGAGGCAGTGGCAAAAGCATTTTTAAGCACAGAAGATGTACTGAGAGTTTCCTTATCTTTGAAAATGCTCTGGCCTTTACTCTTAAAAAATGGTGCCTCTGACCCGTGCTCAACGACAAGTGCTACCATTTGTTCTAACTGTGATACTGGACTATTCTCATTCTCTTGTAGGGAGGAACTCACAGGTCAGTTGAACAGAATAGGGGACCCAGAAGAGACTATGCTTGGGGGAAGTCTGAATTAGCTTCTATTCTTTCTCTGGAGGATGAAATCAATGTCATGTGAAGCTCAAAGACATTGTAACCAAAAAAAACAAAAACAAAAAAAAGTAGGGAAAAGTATTAAAGAAATATGATAAATTTACTAGTAATATGATGATGATATTTGTGATTTTGTAGTATTTGTGATATTTATAGCTTTATCTGTTTGTGATTTGATGCTTTATTTCTCATTCTAAAATCATTTATATACCTTCTTTTATATCAAACATTTGACCTCCTTTTCCTTAAAGAAGGTTTTAAAAATAGAACTTTAGAATTCCACAAAACCTGGATAAACCATCAAGTACTCCATTACCCTTATTGGTTCCTCTAAATCTGCTTGCAACTTGAAAGTAGTTATTTTATTCAGCTTGCCTCAATTTCCCAGTTTAAGCATGCCATCTGTTTCTAGGACCAAGACTGATACAATAGTGTTCATGTTAGTCATAATCTTCATCCATCATTTATATATTATAATCTTTTGTATATATGAAGAAACTTACAATCTAAAAAAGAATACATGAGATATCTATATTTATATACTTATCAATCCATCTGTTCTCTCTGTATGTGTCTGAATATATATAATATACACATAAATGTCAATATCATGTATAGATTAATTGTTAACACTTTCTGGAGGAGAACAAGGGGCAAGGATTAGATGAGGAATTACTATTTCCCTTTTTTATTGTTGAATGTTTTTCATGTTTGATATATTTATTTTTCAAATTGCATTTTGGTTTCATTTTTTTCAAACTAATTCACTAGGTACTTTTTAGGGGGGGCAGAGCATAGTGTTGGGTTTCACTCAAAGTTAGTCAATATGGTTTATTTTAATGTCCACACAAAATTTTCCTATACTGAGAAGATTTCTGGAACTAGTGACCCGTCCCTAGAGAACAGAGTAGCCTAACCTTGCCCATCAAGTAATGGGGATAAAAGTAACACTTTTCATTTTATTCAGATCTTAGCTCTGTTAGAAAATATTCTCTGAAGTCCTATGAGGAGAAACTACGTTATCAGAGGATAATTTTTACTTTTATGCTCTTTTGAAGCTCTCCCTGGAGTTCTATAGTAATTTTCCGGCATAACATGAAATGCTCACACAATTTTTACACACCTCCCAAGCTATATAGCTGATCTTCAGTTTCATACTCTTATGAAGCAGGAACGAATATCCTGGGAGCCTGGATATATAAAATACATTCCAGCCCCATTCAGCTGATTGAGGCCAAAGCCCCATTCCTTGGCAGAGAAACTTACCAGGAGTAGGGAAGTGTTGATCTTAAAACTAACGTAACCAGTTATTTTACCACAAAATGGTTTATTCAGGAATAGCAGAAAACTGCAGATCAGGTAAGTATGCTGCAGCAAAAACTATAGACAAGTCTTGTGAAATAAAGGAGTGGAACATTTTTCTAATAGAGAAAAAGAGGAAGCTGGACTGTTATAAATGAAGAGACTGTTGTAAGAAACTTTTCATTGGTTGAGTTATGTCAGTCTCTCATTGGCTAGGTTGTTGACAGGCCAGGAGAAAATCTTCTTTCCTACTTCTAGGGTAGTAAAGTACTAATGTTCTTCCTGTTGGAGATGCAGGGTTCAGTTTAGTTCAGTCGCTCAGTCGTGTCCGACGCTTTGCAACCCCATGAATTGCAGCACGCTAGGCCTCCCTGTCCATCACCAACTCCCAGAGTTCACCCAAACTCATGTCCATTGAGTCGGTGATGCCATCCAGCCATCTCATTCTCTGTCGTCCCCTTCTCTTTCTGCCCCCAATCCCTCCCAGCATCAGGGTCTTTTCCAATGAGTCAACTCTTCGCATGAGGTGGCCAAAGTACTGGAGTTTCAGCTTTAGCATCAGTCCTTCTAAAGAAATCCCAGGACTGATCTCCTTTAGGATGGACTGGTTGGATCTCCTTGCAGTCCAAGGGACTCTCAAGAGTCTTCTCCAACACCACAGTTCAAAAGCATCAATTCTTTGGCGCTCAGCTTTCTTCACAGTCCAACTCTCACATCCATACATGACCACTGGAAGAACCATAGCCTTGACTAGTCGGACCTTTGTTGGCAGAGTAATGTCTCTGCTTTTGAATATGCTATCTAGGTTGGTCATAACTTTCCTTCCAAGGTGTAAGCAGGGTAGTCTGTTCTTATTAATATTGGGGGTCTGCAGCTATCAGTGCATGGTAGGGCATGAGAATTCCCCCTTCTGGCCTTCTTGACTCCAATTTAAATGAGGTTCCCTTTTTTATTTTCACATGAGTAACTCCACTGTGAGGATTCCCCTCACATACTCCCAGTATACAGAAAACTAAAAAGATGGCTGACCCTTCTCCCCTTTGACAGCCACAAGTCTGTTCTCTATGTGAGTCAGTTTCTGTTTTGTAGGTAAATTCATTTGTGTCATATTTTAGACTCTACATGTAAGTGCTACCATATGGTATTTGTCTTTCTCTTTCTGACTTACTTCACTTAGTATAAGAATCTCTAGGTTCAACCAAGTTGCTGCAAATGGCATTATTTCATTCATTTTATGGCTGAATACTATTCCATTGTATATATGTACCACATCTTCTTTATCATTCATTTGTTGATGGACATTTAGATTGTTTCCAGGATGTCTTGGCTACTGTAGCCCACACTTATGCTTTTATTTTCTTGTGTTTTACTTATGCATATGTTATAATCCCCACAATATATTGTTACTATGTTTTTAAACCATCAAGTATCTTTTAAAAGATATTAAACTTATAAGAAAAATAAATTTTACATATTGGTCATGGAGTTACCATCTTTGTTGCTCTCTGTACTTGTGTATATCCATAGTTATATTCTCCTTTGTTGTGCTTTATAGATATTTCTGGTTTCCTTACAAACTTAAAGTTTGTGACTACCCTACACCTCTCAAGCCTATTGGCATCATTTTTCCAAATGGATTTTCTCACATCATGTCTCTGTGTCACATTTCAGTAAATCTCACAATATTTCACACATTTTTGTATTGTTATATTTATTACAGTGATCTGTGATCAGTGATCATTGATATTACTACTGTAACTGCCTGAAGGCTCAGATGTCAGTTGTTAATTTTTAGCAAAAAGTATTTTTTAAATAAGGTATCCACAATGTTTTTTTAGACATACTATCACACACTTAATAGACTACATTATAGTATAAACATAACTTTAGTGTGCACCAGGAAATCAAAAAATGTGTGTGACTCACTTTATTGTGATATTCACTTTAGTGCAGTGTTCTGGAACTGGGCCCACAATATCTCTAAGATATTTTCGTCTGGTGATATTTTCCTTCTGCCTGAAAGATTTCCTTTAACATTTCTTATACTGCAGGTCCATTAGTAATGAGTTCTTTCAGTTTTTGTATGCCTGAAATAGCCTTTGTTCTAACTTCTTATTTGAAAAATATTTTGCTGGATATAAATTTCTATGTGACACTTTGTTTTCTCTCAGTTATTTAAAAATGTTGTTCCACTGTCTTATCTTTGCATTGTTTTCTATGAGGAATTTTCTGTTGTCCTTATCTTAGATTTTTTGTATATAATGCATCTTTTTTCTGTGGCTGCTTTTAAGAATTTTTATTCATCGTTCGTTGATTTTGAGGAATTTTGTTCTGATGTGCTTTAGTCTAGTTTTCTTCATTTTTCTTGTGGTTGGAATTCATTGAGCTTCTTGGATCTGTGAGTTTATAGTTTTCATCAAAAATAGAATATTTTCAGCTATCATTTCTTTTTTTTTTTTTTTTACTTTACAATATTGTATTGGTTTTGCCATACATCAACATGAATCCACCACGGGTGTCAGCTATCATTTCTTCAAATAGTTTTTCTGTCCCTCCTCCAGCTTGAATACACAATTACATGTATTTTAGGGCGCTTGAACTTGTCCTAAGTCTCACTGATGGTCTTTCCCTTCTTTAAGTCCTTTTTCTCTCTCTGTTTCATTTTCGGATCATTTCTGTTGCTATGTGTTAGAATTCATTAATCTTTTCTTCTGCCATTGGTCTCATCAATGTAATTTTCCTCTCAGATACTACAGTATTTATCTTTAGAAGTTTGATTTCCCCCCATGTTTCTGCTAATTGTTTTGAACATTTAGGATACAATAATAATAACTGTTTTAATGTCCTTGCCACTAATTCCCATATCTGTGTCCATTTCCTATCAGTTTCAAGTGGTTAGTTTTTCTCCTCATTTCCTGTGTCTTTGCATACTGGTAAGCTTTTGCTGGATGCAAATATTGTGAATTTTACTCTATTGGATGATGGATATTTTTGTTTTCTTATAAATATTCTTGGATTTTGTTCTGGGGTGCAATAAAATTATTTGCAATATTTGAAAACAGATTGAATATTTTGCACCTGCTTTTAAGATTTGTTATGTGAGACCAATTCCCCACTAAGATCTTGTTAATACTTAGTACTTTCCTAAATGCCCTGTGAATTTTGAGGTTTACCTATCTAGCTGGTGGGAACAATCAGTATTCAAGATCTTGTGTTACCAGTGAACATAAACACATACTTTCTGGGTTCTTCCTCCATGTGCTATTATCTAGAAGGTCTCTCAACGTCAATCATAGGGCTTATCTTGTATCTTTGTTTTAATAGTAGTCTTTACTTGGCTGTGCCAGGTCTTAGTTGTGACATGAGCGACCTATAGTTGGGGCATGTGGGATCTAGTTTCCTGACCAGGGTCGAACTCAGGCCCCCTGTATTGGGAGCAGAGTCTTAGACACTGGACCACCAGGGAAGACCCACATTTTTATCTTTCAATGCCTGATGTCAAGTGCTTTTAGAAACCCATTTAAAAATATATTTGGGTTGATTTTTTGTAGGTTTGGGATAGGGGTGGAGATGGTGGAAAGGGGAAAATCTGGTTGTTCTCAAATAGAAGGCAAATGTGGTTTCTGTTACCCTATCTTGGCTAAAAGTAGAGGTTCTCCTGACCTGGTACTTTAAGGAGAATAAGGGGAACGTGAGACAGAGTTTTTTCATTCTAGTTCTCCCAAAGTTCTCATGGTGCTATAATCAGAAAGAATTAAATTTTGACCCAGATAGAGGAGACACATCCTAATTCCAAAGTAGGGAGCAGTGATAGCAACTCATCTCTGGCACAGAGACTGTAACAAGGTAAGGAGGAAAAGACACAAGCACGTCATGTCACTGCAGAGCAGTTTTTCATCTCTGAGACCCACTTTTCCCCAAAATGGGAATTTTGTTAGAAATATTCTCCAGATCCAAGAAACTGAGTCAAATAAATTGTCAAATATTGGGATGCAACATGGGGCTATTTCCCAAGGAGAAGAGGGGTTTATTCAAGAGGTAACAATCCTCAGGGGAAGTGGTAGAGGACAAGCAATGTTGGAAGAGGCATTTTAACCTTGTGATTTGCTATTAGATAGTCCCCTGTGAGGGCTTCTCTGGTGGCTTGGTGGTAAAGAATCCTCCAATGCAGGAGACACAAGAGATGTGGGTTTGATCTCTGGGTCAGGAAGATCCCCTGGAGAAGGGCATGGCAACCCACTCCAGCATTCTTGCCTGGAGAACCCCATGGACAGAGGAGCCTGGCAGGCTATAGTCCATGGAGCTGCAAAGAGTCAGACATGACTGAAGCGACTGAGCATGCACACAGTCCCTTTTGAAGGCAAGAAGAGAAGGGGGCAGCAGAGGATGAGATGATTAGATACCATCACCAAATCAATAGACATGAATATGAGCAAACTCCGGGAGACAGTAAAGAACAGAGGAGTCTGGCGTGCTGCAGTCCATGGGATCACAAAGAATCAGACACCACTTAACAACTGAACAACAACAGTCCTTTTGGGGAATTTGCCATTTCATGGGTTTCCCATCCCTATTCCTGCAGAAGTCATTGTCTCAGCATCTCTTGCAGCTGTAGGTAACACAGGTATGTGTTCTTGGATCCACCAATCAGATTCACCCACAGAAAACTTTGAATCAAAGTTATGCTTACATGCAGACTTCCCTGAGTGCCAGTGTTTAAGAATCCACCTGCCAATGCAGGGGACACAGGTTCCATCCTTGGTCCAGGAAGACCCACATGATGCGGGGCAGCTAAGCCCTTACACCACTATTGAGCTGGTGCACCCCAGAGCCTGTGCTCCCTAACAAGAGACGCCACCACAATGAGATGCCCGCGCACCACAACTAGAAAGTAGCCCCTGTTCTCCGCAAAGAGAGAAAGTCTGTATGCAGCAAGAAAGACCCAGCCCACCCCCAAATAAATTAATTTTAAAAAGAACCTTATATACAAGTACCAGTCAGTGGCTGAATGCATTCTGGTGAGATACAAAGAGCAACACTCCAGTTTACAGAGACAGCAGTGCCAAGGTTCCTAGCAGTCCTTTCCAGTGCTAGAAGCTGGGAGTATTGGCAGCACCTTGGGGTGGTAGAGGTGGAATCTCCCTGAACCGATTTGCAGGGTGTTTATGAATTTCCTGGCTATGTTACCTCCAACACATCATATAGCCTGGTTCTCTGGCATTCTTCGGAGAGTCTGTATGTGTCCTAATATCCTTTAGTACAGAGATTAGCAAACATTTTCTGTAAAAGAATTATTAGTTACTATAAATGGAATTGTGTTCTTCCAAAACCCATATGTTGGATTCCTAACCCACAATGTGATGCTATTTGAAGATAGGGCTTTGGGAAGTAATTAGGCTCAGATGAGGTTATTAGAATAGGGCCCTCGTGATGGGCATAGTGTCCTATAGAAAGAGACACCAGAGAGCTTGCTATCTCTTTCCTCCATGCAGGGACACAGCAGGAAAGCAGCTGTCTGCAGCCCAAGGGGAGAGCTCTTGCCAGAAGTCAACCACCACTGGCACTTTGGTCTAGAACTTCTAGTCTCCAGGACTCTGAAAAAATGAATTTCTGTTGTTTAAGATACTCAGTCTATGGTATTTTATTGCCTGAACTAAAAGATATTAGTGAATATTTTAGGCTTTGTGGGCCACATAGTCTTTGTCACAACTACCGAATTCTTCTACTGTAGCAATGAAAGCAGCCAGAAGACAGTATGTAAACAAATGAGCATAGTTGAGTTCCAATGGCATTTTATTTATGGACACTGAAAAAGTTTGAATTTCATGTGTCAGGAAATATTCTTAAAAAATTGTTTTTATCCAGCTGTTTTAAAGTATTCGATTATCCTTTTCTTTCAGGCCATGTAAAAGTAAGTGGCTGGTCGCAACCACTGACCTCTGCAAAAACATTCTTTTTGTGTTCAAAGGACCCACTGGAGGTGTCTGATGTTCAACTAGGAAACCTGACTAATACATTTAGCCAATGCCTGTTTCAAGAAAAGTTTATTCTTAAGCCACCAAGATAGACAAACATCCACTCTGCTTTTCTTCAACTGCCAGAGAAGAATTTTCTACGTAAACGTCCATGGGTCACCTGCTGCAATTTTAGCAACCCATAGACTCCTTGCGCGGATAATATATTCCCAGAGTCTCCTCATAAGGAAGGATTTTAAACAGTTTTCGATTTCCCCTCTCCTACAGATCACCCTGCTCTGGAGAGCCCTCTCTCATCGGAGTGAGCCATTTGTTTTGTCGTCACCTGAGCCGCATGACTGTGGAGATACAGCTCAGCAGCCGCAGTCGTAGCTCAGCCTCTCAGTAGCTGACAGGAAAGATCTATGAAATAAGACACGCGGAGATGGCGATAAAATCAGGGAGGCTGCGAGATGAAAACAGGTCATTCCCTGCGCTCATCTGTGAGGTGGATTTAGGAAACAGTACCACACTCGTCTGGAAGCTCAAAGTGACCAGAGTCACTGACATTTAGAGTCTGTCTCTCTTTTTTTTTTTTTCCAGGCCCTTTGCTACAAGACTCAGACTGTTTGAATTGTCAAACAGAGTACCTTGCCTAATAAAAATATGATGCTTAGCAACAGAAATGAATTACAACTATATTTAGCCGAATGAAATCTGTATAAAAATATACTGGACAGTGTGATTGACACAGTTGGCAATTCCTCTTGTCCTTTACTGACAGTATCACCTGGTTTATACGCTGATGTGGAAGAACCTCCTCGATCTGAGGTGATTTGATTTGTCAAGGGAACAATGAAAAGGCAGAAGCTTAGACAAGAAGGCTTCTGTCTTGCTGCCTTCTCCTCTGTTACAGGTTTGGAATTTATAGAATTCTTGCCTACCTTAGGGACTCTCTCTCCCTTTGAATGTTAGATCTTCAATTTTACTTTTGAAATTACAATAATTCAGTAATTGGAAAAGAAAGCAAGTCAGTGGTATTTGGGGGCCTGGAAAAAGGTACCTGAGAGTGAGAGAATAAATGGACTCTCCAAACTTCAGCAGTGACAGGTCATGTTGATCGGATGGTGCAATGAGAATGAGACCTTACCTCTATGGTTTTCCTCCCCCAAACCCATTCTTGTGTGCATGCTAAGTCTCTTCAGTCACGTCCGACTCTTTATGACCCTGTGGATGGAACCCACCAGACTTCTCTGTCCATGGGATTCTCCAGGTAAGAATACTGGAATGGGTTGCCATACCCTCCTCCAGGGAAACTTCCCAACCCAGGGATCAAACCAGTGTCTCTTACATCTCCTGTATTGGCAGGTGTGAGCTTTACCACTAGCACCACCTGGGAAAGCCCCCTCAATACCCATAACCCCAGTCTAATCATGAGAAAAATAGTGGGCAAATCTCATCTGAGGAACATTCTATGAAATGCCTGGCCAGTCCTCCTCAGAAACCCTTAAAAATGAGGCAAGTCTGAGAAACTGTCAGAGCCAAGAAGAGCCTAAGGAGATGTAAGAACTGAATATAATGTGGTATCCTGGATGGGATCTTGGAACAGAAAAAGGACAGGAGAAAAAATGAGGAAAGCAGAATAAACTGTGGCCTTTGGTTTATAATAATATATGAATATTGATTTGCTAAAAATAGGGGAAATTGAGTGTTGGGTATATGGGAACTCTGCACTATTGAAGTAGGACCCTATAGTCCTTGCCCCCCACCCCATGTCGGACCACTGATGACCAATTTCAAGATGACAGTCAGAGCTAACTGTGCTATTTCTGCATGTAGCCCCCTCCTTCTGTATATAAAACTCTTGCCCCACTGGTTGTCAGTAAATGGGGAGTCAACCTTTGGACAGATGTCAGCCCTCCCCCACCTAGTTGCTGGCATCTGAAATAAAGCAAGCTTTCATTTCCACCAACCAGGCCTATTTATTGGCTTCTGGGTGGTGAGCAGCTGGACCCCCACACCTTTTGATAACACTATCTTCACAATAATTCTGTGAATCCAAAACTTTTAAAATAAAAAGCTTTATTAAAAAGAAAAAAAATAGATTTTCCCTTTTGCTAGACTTATTCCCTAGCCTTCCACAGACAACCAGAGGCAGCAGTTGCTTTCTGCATTGCACTCATTCTGCAGTTTATTATCTGCGGTGGGGTGATGGAGGATATAAAGTATCAGCCACACATCTGTAAACTAATTTAGAGAAAAAAATGGAATTAAGTAGAAAAAAACTGGAATTAAAGCAGTACACACACGAAAAAAACAACTTCCCAAAGCATTTTGTTATTTGTGTGTGTGAATAGAACATAATCTGTGAGAAACTCCAAGATGGAATCCGACCTTTTGTTTTTAACACAACAGCTGAATTCTCAGTGGTTGCCTGCAATAACTACAGTCATTGCCTATAGACGGTACCTCTTCCAAATTAAGGAACGTTCCTTGAAGTTCTCATTAAATGCATATGACTGTTTGGGGGTTGATATCCTGGGAGCCATGATTGCTCAAGTTACTTTTTACAGAGTTGAGTTTTATAAAAGCAGAAGCATTAAAAGGAAACTGCAATGTATTCTGCAAAGTAGGTTTGCTTTAAGGATGTTATTCAGTACAAATATCTTCTTTGGGAATGGTATTAGAGAAAGCCTTTCTGATTACTACTCCATGACTGTGTTTTTAGCAGTAATTGTTCCCCTTAAGATAATCTGACAGAGGTTATTCTTAAACACAGAGAATTGATGATTGACTATTTCATCACTGCTCTTCACAATTGGTCACAGTCTAAGTTGGCCGTAGAAAAAGGCAGAATCTCTTGATTTGTCTTTTTTGCAGCAAAACAAGTGAAGAAACTGAAACCCTTTGTGCTGCATTCAGGTCCCGTTTTGAGTTGAGGGGCTGCCTTGACAAAAGCAGCTGCCTCAAGTCATTTTGATGCTAGTTTTACCTTTCTGCTCTCTATATGAATCGACTTCTGATCCTGGACTTTTCTCTCTGCTTTTCTTTGGCTTTCACAATAAAGATTTAGCAAAGAAAGGAGAGGAAGATCTGGGGCTGGGTTTCAACGTTCTCAGCTTTGCCATCAGGTGGACTTGCTACTTGGGCAGAGCACTCTGGTTCACTGTGCCTCTAATTTTCTAAGATGTAAAATTGGATTTATAATACGTGCACCAGTTATTTAAGTGTTACAATGAGGATCGATGATCAAAATAGATGTCGGCATCCTTTCTAAAGTTTAAATGCAGGATAGAGTCATATTTTATACTTAAGAAAACTACTCAAAATTTCAAAGTGCCCTTCAGGCCCCCTAAAATAGCAGTTTACGTATGACTGGGATGTCAGAGCTACAATTTGATCACAAGTTTCACACAACAAAAACTAATTCTGGCTGATTTCAGAGAAAAAAAAAATTAAGGGAGTGTGTGAGAAAGAAATTTTTTGAAACAATATTTGGTAATTCCCACAAATATAAAACAGGTAAGAATGGGGAGGGCAGAAAGCAGCTGGGACCATGGCCGAAACCACGTCACCTGCAACTGCTCCCCACTTGATGTTGCTTCTGATGCCACTATCAAGGGGAACTCTCTGCAATATATATCTCTTTGGGTCCCCAAGACAGGTATTTCTCATTGGCTTTACCCATATTGTGGCATAACGTTCCAATAAGGAAGCTGGGGAATAAGCATCTGGCATTTTCTGTCTCTAAAGTGAGAAATAGGCACTGTTTCCTATTGAGACTCATAACATAACATTTGTTCCCCAAAGTAGGAGAGAGTTTCAGATGCTGAGTATAAACATCAATGACAATAAACATTGCCCATGTAAGATTTTTAAGGAGGGGTGACTGACTACCTGATATTGGAGAAACTACAAATATCCAAAGCAGAACTGGCCTCTAACCTGACTGTATGTTCCCACGGTGCCTATTTATGACTTCTTATATTTTAAATAGCCTATTCTATTTTTTTTAATTGAAGTGTAGTTAATTTACAATGTTGTGTTAGTTTCTGGTGTACAGCAAGCTAACAGACTCAGTTATACATTTTTTTTTTCATATTCCTTGTAGCTTATTATAAGATATTGAATATAGTTTCTGTGCTATACAGTAGGACCTTGTTGTTTGTTTTATACATTGTAGCTCGCATCTGCCAATCCTCAAATCCTATTTTATCCTTCTCTACCCCCAACATTCTCTTGTGGTAACCATATGTTTGTTTTTTTTATCTGTGAGTCTGTTTCTATTTGTAAATAATTTGACTTGTATCATATTTTAGATTCCACATATGAGTGATATCATATCACATATTATGATAATCTCCAGATCCATCCATGTTGCTGCAAATGGTATTATTTCATCCATTTTTTATGGCCAAGTAATATTCCAGTGTGTATATATGTATGTGTGTGTGTAGAGAGAGAGAGGATGGATGAAAAATAGCTATACATCTTCTTGCTTCATTTATCTGTCAGTGGACATTTAGGTTGAATATTTAGGTTGCTTCATGTCTTGGCTATTGTAAATAGTGCTGCTATGAACATTGGGCTGCATGTATATTTTTGAATTAGAGTTCTCTCTAGATATATGCCCAGGAGTGTGATTGTTGGGTTATATAACAACTCTAGATTTTGAGGACCCACCATACTGTTTCCATAGTGGCTACACCAATTTATATTCTCACCAACATTGTAGGAGGATTCCTTTTCCTCCACACCCTCTCCAGCATTTATTATTTGTAGACATTTTAATGATGGCCATTCTAACTGATGTGAGGTGATACCTCACTGTAGTTTTGTTTTGCTTTTCTCTAATAATTAGTGAAGTTGAGCATATTTTCATGTGCTTATTGGCCATGTAAATAGCCTACTTTTATTAGCTTTAGTTTTCTCAAATTTGGGGCCTGTTCTTGCTGCTGCTGCTGCTGCTGCTGCTGCTGCTGAGTTGCTTCAGTCGTGTCCAACTCTGTGCAACCCCATAAACGGCAGCCCATCAGGCTCCCCCGTCCCTGGGATTCTCCAGGCATGAACACTGGAGTGGGTTGCCATTTCCTTCTCCTAGTCAACTCCAAAACCCATTTCTGACTTCCAACAAGGTAACAACCACTTGCCCCCTAAGTCACAACTTGGGGCATAACCCAGAACTGAGCCTGCAAGAGAAAAAGTAAACCACACAACTACACACACACACACACACACACACACACACACAGACACTGCATTCTATAACATATATATATGTGTGTATATATACCCTATAACATATATGTATATAACTATATATATATATGTAGACCATACTCTATAACATTAACAAATAGCTCATTTTTCAGCTAGGATGTAGTGGCTTAAATTATTAGGATAGGGTATGCTTTTACATGAACTCTTAGAGTTATTCTTTCAGGCTTTGGAAACGTTGGTTATTTTCATGATCAGAAATGTTCCTTAATCAATTTGTGAAGGCATTTTCTTGATGGTGCCTAGGAGTGCCAATTAAATTTTTAAAGAGCTTCTTTTCACGTTTGAATTTGATGAACATAAAACTTAAACCGACCTCCAGATGAGAAAGACCTTATCATATCTAAATTTTTAAAGAATGCCCCCAATTATAGAGATACTCACCAGGGTGATAAGGCTAAGTGACTAGTGGGATATTCAGAATCAGCTCAGCAAGGAATTGGAAGGCCTCCTTATCTCTGAGTGGGCTTGCCAGTCCGCTCTGCTTTTATGCAACAAGAAGAAACTATGAGGTATGTGCTGTAAAAGTTATTTTCAGAGCTGTTAGGATTTAATCACTTCACTGTTTTTAACTGGAGGAACCTTTCATTTCTCTTACTACATTGGAATAAATGTTTAAAAGGAAAGATAAGACAATCCCTGACTTAGAATAATTAACTCAAAGCACTTAAGTGAGCACTCCTTTCCTTCCTGTGTTATTATTACTGCCCTTCCACAGGTCGCACAGAGATGAACTCTCTCATTCACTCATGCACTCTTGAGGTACTTGTTAGGCACCTGTTTTGTGCCTGGCACCGTGTTAGGGGATAGAGAATTTGATATGAAGCGAAAACAGCTTGATCTTCAGGGACTTGAAATTTCAAGGACCTCTTCCACGCTACATCCAGCAATATATTCATTGATCATAAATTTTTACAAAATTTGCAGAAGTATAATATTTTAGCCACAATTAGTTAAGACTATTATCTCTTTCCAATCTGACCTCCCTATTGTCATAAGTTTTTCTTGTGTCTGATGACCCTGGAGAGCCTTTGGTCATTACAGAAATCCAACTAAGGGAAGATAGGAACAGATTTTGTTTTAATTTAGTGGGATAAGTATGTGTAGTTGATAGTCATTTCAGTGAACAGTTAAGTTATAGCTGGCCATCTCCTCTTACGAATGGCTGATAGGAATACCTTTCCCTTCTTTGTGCCAGCTCACCTTCTGTTGTGTCCTGAAGGTGCAGAGGCATTGATAATATACTGGTTAATACAAGTATGTTCAATTTGAAGAATATTTAAGACTATTCACTGCACAGCATAACTTGAAATGCCTGAGACATTACAACCCACATATGAAAGAAAGTTTGTAGAAGTTTTCCCAAATTCAACCACATTCCTATAAAAGCGCATATGCACATATATATAACTTATCAATAATGAGTTGAGAAACTGAAAGAAGCTTTTTTTTTTTTAAAGAATATTTATTTATTTGGCTGCACCGGGCCTTAGTTGTGGCACATGGGATCTTTACTTGTGTATTCAGGATCTTTGAAGCTTCCCTGGTGGCTCAGATGGTAAAGAGTCTGCCTGCAATGGAGGAGACTCATGTTCAATCCCTGGGTTGGGAAGATTCCCTGGAGAAGGAGATGGCAACCCACTCCAGTGTTCTTGCCTGGAGAATTCCATGGACAGAGGAGCCTACAGTCATTTAGTTGTAGTCTCACATGGAGTCACAAAGAGTTAGACATGACTGAGCAACTCTCACTCACTCATCGTCATTCAGGATCTTTAGCTGCAGCATGTAAGCTCTTAGTTTCAGCATGTGGGATCTAGTTCCCTGACCAGGAATTGAACCTGGGCCCCTACATTGGAAGCACTGAGTCTTAGCAACTAAACCACCAGGGAAGTCACAAAATAAGGCTTTTGAAATGATCAAGAATAGAAAATATGTTGATCAACCGCACTAGGGAAAAGCATAAACTATACTTCTAATCACTGTAGAAAATGCACTTATAAACCATTGTAACAGGAGGTGATCAAAGAATAAGAGTCAAAAAAGTAGGAAAAAATGTATAAAAGAAATGTGTTCAGCAGTTAATAAATAAAAATATTTCATTTTTAGAAATTTGATGGTATTTATCAGCTTTTTATATTTGTAATGTGTTGTGATTTCTTCTCACCGAATTTTATATTCCTTTGAAAACGCCTCTCTTCCCCAAATTGTATATGCTGTAGGCCCACAGAACTTAGAATTGTCTATATGTGGCTTTGGGAATGCAGATGCATTAAAGCCCAATTCAGTCTTCCAAGCACTCATAGTGGGTCAGATGGACAGGAAAACAGTTCATTATAGTGATACAAGTGCTACAAGGTGGCATCATCTGATCAATTGGGAGAAAATGGATCCTGTCTTACTTCTGTAACAGAGTACTGTAAACTGGGTAGTTTATAAAGAACAGAAATTTATTTCTCACAGTTCAGGTGGCTGGAAGTCTAATATTAGTGTGCCAGCACCGCCAAGTTCTAGTAAGAACGCTTCCCTGGGTTGCAGAGTGGCAGCTTCCCATTGTAGTCTCACATGGTGGAAAGAGAAGGCTCTGGTCCTTTCATCTTCTTATAAGGTTACTATAATCCCATTCATGAGAGCAACACCCTCATCAGCTAATGACTTCCCAAAGGCCTCATCTCCAAATGCCGTCGCATTGGGGCATTAGAATTTCAACATTTGAACTCTGAGGGGACACAAACTTTGCATATATCCATGTGTGTTTTTTTCTGACAACAAATGTATAGTTTTTTCCAACAACAAATTGTTGTCATTCCATTACCATTCTCTAATTCTCCCACATGAACCCAGTGTCCTGCAATTCCACTCAGTTCTGACACTAACTATCCAGAGTTAGTGCAGACCCAAGTAAAGGACTCAGTTCCAAAAGACCATCCCCACTTCAGATGCCAGTCACAAGTCCTTGGTCCCCAGACTACCTGCAATCGGCTACAAACTCAGTGGTTCCCATTACCCTCTCTCTGTGCTGTGCTTAGTTGCTCAGTCGTGTCCGACTCTTTGTGACCACATGGACTGCAGCACACCAGGCTCCTCTGTCCATGGGGATTCTCCAGGCAAGAACACTGGAGTGGGTTGTCATACTCTCCTCCAGGGGATCTTCCAGGGATCAAAGCCAGGTCTCCCACATTGCAGACCGATTCTTCGCTATCTGAGCCACCAGGGAAGCCCATTACCCTGTCTCAGGTATGATAATTTGCTAGAGCAATTCATAGAACTTAAGAAAAGGCTTTACTTTTTTTGACTGCTTTATTGTAAAGGATACAAGTCAGGAACAGCCAAATGTAAGTGATCCAAAGGGGAAGGTATTGTAGGTGAGGGTGCAGAGTTTTCATGCCTTCCTCCCTAACACATCAAAGGCACCAACCCAGAACTTCTGAATTTCAGTGTTTAAGAGTTTTTATTGAAGTTTTGTTAAATAGGCTAGAGTAATTAAATCACTGGCCACTGGTGATTGGAGGGGAAGGTTTGCTGAAAGTTCCAACCCTCTAGTACCCAACCCTGAATCATCTCATTAGTATAAACTCTGATATGTGTGAAAGGGGCACCTTATGAATAACAACACTCCTATCATTCAGGAAATTTCCCAGCATTTTAGGAGCTCTGTGCCAGAAACTGGGGACAAAGTCCAAACATACATTTTTATTATACCATAATCCAACACCATTAATTTGATTTATAAAAGTAGGAAGTTGGACAATGAAACAAATTTCCTGAGCCAGGTACCCAAAACTCTCCCCAAGATATTCCTTATAGTTGCTTTCCCAAGAAGCTTTCTCAAAATCTCTTCTAGAAATTGTTTGGCTCCAGGTGTAACGATCCTTCAATTTTTGCTTTGCTACAGTAAAAATAGGGAGCAAATTATGAGATACATTAAAAAAGACTTTTTATAGTGTGTTTATATGTTGTTATCATGAAAATTGAAGTTGGATGTCGTGAATTACTGTTGATATTTGGATTATATGTATTTTTGAAAACTATACAGTATTAAGCATTAAATATATAATTTACTGATTGTGAAGTGTGAACTTGCTATTCCATATTTGTAAGATGGAAGAAATGGAGTCTCTAATTGATTTTTAAGCTTTCTTTTAGTTTCACACCTATTTCTTTTTAATGAATTCCTAATGAAACAGGAGGGAAGGGAGCGGGGCACAACCTTTAAAAGAATGACACAGCCATTGAAGTAAGACATAACTGGTTAGAACCCATTAGGCCCAAGATGGCAGAAGATTTCCCTTCCAGTGGACCTTGAGCCTCATTGTACGTTCATTATAATGCATTAGCATGCTAAATGACACACCCACAGGCACCATGAGAGTTCCAAAGTTGACCATAAAAGATAAAAAAGTGGATGGTGGGTCAATTCCTGAGAATCCCTGCCCCTGCCTTGAAATAGTTGGAACATTCCTCCCACTCGTTAGCATGTGAAATTACCAAGCCCATAAAAATTGCAGGCCAGAATACTGGAGTGGGTAGCCTTTCCCTTGCCCAGGGGATCTTCCCAATCCAGGGATTGAACCCAGGTCTCCCACATTGCCGGCAGATTCTTTACCAGCTGAGCCACAAGGGAAACCCAACAATACTGGAGTGGGTAGCCTATCCCTTCTCCAGTGGATCTTCCTGACCCATGATTCAAACCTGGGTCCCCTACATTGCAGGTGGATTCTTTACCAACTGAGCTATCAGGGAAGCCTCCATAAAAACTAAACACCCCATATTCTGGGGTCTCTCATCTTCTGAGATAGCCCACACTCTCTCTGTAGAGTATGTTCCTCCCAGGGCTGTACTCACCTTTTGAAACAGCCTGCATTCTGTCTATGGAATATGTATCTCTCTAAATAAATCCACTTCTCACCTTTTACTTTGTATCTCGCTGAATTCTTCCTGTGACAAGACATAAACAGCCTAAGCTTCATTAAGTTCTGAGACCAGGTGTGTGATTTCAATGAAAAGACAGTGGTCCAAGTCCCAATCTGAGTTGTGCAGTTTCACTGTGTGTGTGCATGAGTGCATTTTAAGTTGCTTCAGTTGTGTCTGACTCTATGTGACCCTATGGACCATAGACCGCCAGGTTCCTCTGTCCATGAGATTTTCCAGGCAAGAATACTGGAGTAGGTTGCCATGCCCTCCTCCAGGGGATCTTCCTGACTCAGCGATCAAACCCACATCTCTTACATCTCCTACATTTGCAGGAAAGTCCTTTACCACTAGCGCCACCTGGGAAGCCCAGTCAGTCAGTTCAGTCACTCAGTCGTGTCGGATTCTTTGCGACCCCATGAATCGCAGCTCACCAGGCTTCCCTGTCCATCACCAACTCCCGGAGTTCATCCAGACTCACATCCATCGAGTCAGTGATGTCATCCAGCCATTTCATCCCCTTCTCCTCCCGCCCCCAATCTCTCCCAGCATCAGAGTCTTTTCCAATGAGTCAACTCTTCGCATGAGGTGGCCAAAGTACTGGAGTTTCAGCTTTAGCATCATTCCCTCCAAAGAAATCTCAGGGCTGATCTCCTTCAGAATGGACTGGTTGGATCTCCTTGCAGTCCAAGGGACTCTCAAGAGTCTTCTCCAACACCACAGTTCAAAAGCATCAATTCACTCAGCACTCAGCTTTCTTCACAGTCCAACTCTCACATCCATACATGACCATTGGAAGAACCATAGCCTTGACTAGTCGGACCTTTGTTGCCAAAGTAATGTTTCTGCTTTTCAATATGCTATCTAGGTTGGTCATAACTTTCCTTCCAAGGGGTAAGCGTCTTTTAATTTCATGGCTGCAATCACAATCTGCAGTGATTTTGAAGCCCAAAAAAATAAAGTCTGACACTGTTTCCACTGTTTCCCCATCTATTTCCTGTGAAGTGATGGGACCAGATGCCATGATCTTCATTTTCAGAATGTTGAGCTTTAAGCCAACTTTTTCACTGTCCACTTTCATTAAATCAGTCTTTAGAGTCTCTTCAGTCTCTAGATGCTTCATCTCCTTCCTATGACTTTCACGGGGAAAATCAGAGTCAACTTACAATTCTATAAATAGCACCATTTTTGAGAATATGAATCAAGTGAGGTGCATAGACTAAGTATGCCTATGTCACTCAGTTGTGTCCAACTCTTTGTGACCCCATGGACTGTAGGACAGATTCCTCTGTCCCTGGGATTTTCCAAACTAGAATACTGGAGTGGTTTGCCATTTTCTACTCTAGAGGATCTTCCCAACCCAGGGATCAAAGACTCATCTCTTGCATCTCCCACATTGGCAGGTGATTTCTTTACCACCGTGCTACCTGGAAAGCCCATACCTTCATCATAGATAATTTTAAATTGTTCTATTCTGTTAAGAAGTATAATATTTAAAGTGTTTTGCTTAAGCTAAAAAATAGTTTTGAAGATGCAGTTTAGCCAGAACAGGTTGTAAAACTATAGGATTTACCAGAGAAGTCACTTAAACCAGTTAAGTCACTTAGAGCAAAATGATGAAGGAGGAAGTTAATTGAGTGAATTAGTAACTTGGTTACTAGGGTAAATGTTTCCTGGTTGAAAAGAAATAAAGTGGTTAGACACAGACTTTGGACAGCCCAGGAGAGTGAAGGTGTTGAAACATGTAACCTCAAAGTATGCCACTCTGACATGCAAATTGTTTTTAGCTAAAGGCCCAGAAATCTCAGGAAAAGAAAAGCTATTCAACACTCTCCTCCCCGAAAGCTACCATAAGAAAGTGAAAGTGTTAGCTGCTTAGTCGCGTCCAACTCTTTGCAACCCCATGAACTGTAGCCCTCCAGGCTGCTCTGTCCGTGGGATTCTCCGAGCAAGACTACTGCAGTGGGTTGCCATTTCCTTCTCCAGGGGATCTTCCTGACCCAGGGATCCAACCTGGGTCTCCTAGAAGTAAATATAAATTTTCCCATTTGTGTGTGTTGGGGGGGAAGGGGTGGGAATCTACATTTGTAAAGGAACTTTTCACTAGAAAGGGTAACTGGACCAGGAAGAGAATCACTACTAGAAAGAACTTTTTTTTACCTGAGAGGCTTAATTGTGTAACAAGGCATTCATTATTTACCATGTATTTCTTCCTTTCACCTTTCCAGAAATTACCTCCTCACCACCACCACCTAGAAACTCCAAACCCCTGTCTCTTTCTTCACTTCAGGATAGTATGTGTCTTAGTTGTCTGGCTACTGTTTTTTGATTGATATATGTTGATTTACATTGTTCTGTTAGTTCTGGGTGCATAGCAAAGTGATTCAGTTATATATAGTCTTCATATATATATATATATATATATAAAAGATTCATTTATATATATATTCAGATATATAATATATTCTAGTTTGGGGTATATAGCAAAGTGATTCAGTTATATATATATGTATATATATTCTTCAGATATATATATAAGATTCAGTTTTATATATATATAAAAAGAAACTGATGAATATATATATTCTCCAGATTCTTTTGAAGGAAGTTGCCTTTTGAGCCTCATACTTTTGTGAGGCTCCTGTGCTCGTAATTAAAAAAAAAAAAAATGTTTTCCACTTGTTAATCTGTCTTATGTCAATCAAATCCTTAGACCAACCACAGAACCTAGAAGGGTGGAAAGGAAAAATTTTCCTCCTGTATATTATATATTTTTCTGAGCAGAAATAAGAGCAAGGAAGGAAGACAGTGGAGAAAAATTGATGTAATAAAGACCTGGAAGTCACACTACTCGCAATTCTGAATTAGCACATACAAAAGAAGAAAGAAACACTGTGATGTCCACTATGATTTTTAAAGAACAATTTATCCATAGCCTGCCATGGGCCTGAAAGTTTTAAAGCTGAGGGAGGAAAAAAGGGTTTTTTCTTCTTTTCCTGAAAAGTAAATGAGAAAAATCAAGATTTTGTTGTTTATGACACAAGAACAAAATTTTGTATCTAAACTTATTTGACTACATTTAAAGTTTGCTTAATTTTGTATAGCATGTTTTAAGCAGTATTTCAGTTTAGTAATGTATTTAAGAATGTCAAAGACATTCTTTGACATCAAAGACAGATGAGACTGAATTTTAATTAAGACTGGCAACCTAAATTCTCTGAGCCTCAGTTTCTTCCTTTGTAAAAGTGAAATAATAACTGATACTGGTGGTCAACGAGTGATCCGGCTGGTGGTCCAGTGGCTAAGACTGTGCTCCCAGTGCAGGGGGCCAGATTCAATCCCTGGTCAGGAAACTAATAGATCCTGTAAGCCACAACTAAGAGTTTGCATGCCACAACTAAAACAAATAAAAGATCTCACATGCCACAGCTAAGACCCAGCACAGCCAAATAAATTTAAAAAAATTTTTTTTTTAAGTAACTGGCTTACTGAGAGGATTAAGTAATAAAAGCCTTGACAATGTCTTATGAGTCAGGATACCCAAATGAGAATTGGTTTATGCCGGAGACTTTTAACAAGTCACCATGATCCATTAGCTCTCTTTAAGACTGACTGTCAAAGCACAGCTGTTCCTTTGCTCATCAAGTGTCATGGAATCATAGAAAGTCTAGAGGTCACCTCATCCATTCTCCCCAGCAAGACAGGAATCTGCTCTGCGGCATCCATTACTTGCACCTGGACGTTCTATTTCAAAGTCTCTACTTAGTAGAGCGGCCCTTCTCGTTTTAGTCACTCTATCAGGAAATGTTACCTACAGTCAGCCAACATCTGCCCTGCACTTCAGCTGTTGGGGCTTTGCTCTGTCCCCCTGAAATTCACATAGCCACTTCCTTATTTCAAGTCAGCAAATGACCCTGCTCCCTGTTGCAGAAGGCCTTCCCTTTCCCAGACTCTACCCTCCACCACTAGTCACACTGTTGCATTTTGGGGTCTATGAATAGAAGGAAAAGCTTCATGAGGGAGTACTTTTGAGCATAGGATTTGAATAGAGGATTTTTAGCAAATTTTTGTTTAGGAACAGGACAGAGGGCATAATGTAAACTGACACAAGGGTTGTTCACTTTATCAATCGTCTGCTACATAATAAAATCAGAACAGAGCTGCTATCTTCTTAAAGTGTCAACTGAAGAGAACAGAGACTCCCCTTGACACTGATCTAGACTTCAGTATAGAAATCAAAGAATGTTGGCTTCTTTAGCCAAATAGAGCCTAATCNAGACAGGGACAGAGGGCATAATGTAAACTGACACAAGGGTTGTTCACTTTATCAATCGTCTGCTACATAATAAAATCAGAACAGAGCTGCTATCTTCTTAAAGTGTCAACTGAAGAGAACAGAGACTCCCCTTGACACTGATCTAGACTTCAGTATAGAAATCAAAGAATGTTGGCTTCTTTAGCCAAATAGAGCCTAATTAGGAGCATGAGAAAATAGAACAGAAACAGGTTACTTGGTTATTAAGGGATGAGAAAACAGTGGATGAAGGACCATGGTGTGTGTGTCTGTGTGTGTGTGTGTGTGTGTGTGTGTGTGTGTGTCTCCTCTCTTCTCTCTTTGTTTTACCCACTCAGAAGAGGTCTTTTGGTAGACAAAAACATCAAGAATTAGAGTTCAAGAGAGTTTGGGTTTGCAAATAATCTAACCTTGTCTTCTTTTATAACCCTCTGGTGGTTGTATTTTCCAGGATCTGATTTTAATAATAATAGCTACCATTTATCAGCCACTTACCAGGAGGCACAGAATTGGTCTAAACAACTGAGCGTATTAACACTCATTCAATCCTCAAAGCAACCATTGGGAGAGAGACTATCATTATAATCAGTTTATAGATAAGATAAATCAGAGCGGGAATAGTTAAGTATTCATAAGTATCCAAGATTGCATGCGTAGGAAAGGCCCAACAAAGCTTCAAACTTCAGCTGTCCAACTCCAGAACTTGTGTCATGTCCCTTACACAGCAGCCTCTTCTCTGTAAGGGGGAATGTTTTTTGTCTAAGCCCTAGACTAACAAAATGACCAAATGATTGTGAGAAACTGTACTGTACTTCATGGAAGAGGATAGGCTATCCAACAAAATCTTTGCTATGACAATCTTCTGTTGGAGTTGTTTGTTTATGAAACAACCTAAAGTGAGCTGAATGGCCCTGAGTTTCATTTTTTGACTACTGAAAGAAATTGAATAAGGAACAGTTATCCTGAAACACTCTTAAAGATGCATATTTCTTCAGGTTCAAGTAAGGCAATCTTTATTCTTGGACCCCAGACTCAGTACATTATGAGGTTCTCAAGGAATTCCAGTAATATATCTTTGAAAGTGAAGTGAAAGTGTTAGTCACTCAGTTCTGGCCAACTCTTCGCAACCCCATGGACTGTAGCCCACCAGGCTCCTCCGTCCATGGAATTTCTGCCATTCAGTAAGTCATCCACCCTGCCCACTTCAACATGTTCTGACTATCAGTATAGACAGACTGGCAGACTCTTCCATGATTACTCTAACTCAGCCCTTGGGTAGTGGCTGCTCCATTACATCTGTATTCCTGTGTTATTTAGAATTCTCCTTATCTTTGCTACCCATTCCCTTGTTACATTGACCCTCTATTATGATCAATAACTCTTTATATTAAACTTCTGTTGAAATTACTTTGTGGGTTCTGCCTCCTGATTGGACCTTGACCCAATGTCCCTATTGTACAATTTGAATGTGGATCCCCCTCAACTATATAGTTTAGATAACTAAAGGACTCTGTTTAGTCAGGACTCTTCTTGTTGCAATAGAGAGTAATCTAATTCAAATTAACTTAAGAAAGAACGTATTGGTTCAAAACACCAAATCTCAAAAAAGACAGAAAGGAAAGGTTCAGGAAACAAACACGACCATGCCTTTGTCTTTTCTTTCTTTCTTTTTAATTGAAGTATAGTTAATTTGTAATGTTGTGTTAGTTTTAAGTGTTTAGCCAAGTGATTCAGTTATATAGACATACACATATACATACATACACACACACACATATATATATATTCTTTTTCAGATTCTTTTCCATTATAGGTTATTACAAGATATTGAGTATAGTTCCCTGGGCAATAGAGTCAGTCCTTGTTGCTTGTCCATTTTACACAGAGTAGTGAAGAAGGCTGAGCGCTGAAGAATTGATGCTTTTGAACTGTGGTGTTGGAGAAGACTCTTGAGAGTCCCTTGGACTGCAAGGAGATCCAACCAGTCCATTCTGAAGGAGATCAGTCCTGGGTGTTCTTTGGAAGGATTGATGCTAAAGCTGAAACTCCGGTACTTTGGCCATCTCATGCGAAGAGTTGACTCATTGGAAAAGACTCTGATGCTGGGAGGGGTTGGGGGCAGGAGGAGAAGGGAATGACAGAGGATGAGATGGCTGGATGGCATCACCGACTCGATGGACGCGAGTCTGAGTGATCTCTGGGAGTTGGTGATGGACAGGGAGGCCTGGCGTGCTGTGATTCACGGGGTCGCTCATGACTGAGCGACTGAACTGAACTGAACTGAGTGTGTATATGTTAATCCCAAACTCCTAATTTACCTCTCCCAATCCCCCACTATTCCCTTTGGTAACCATTAGTTTGTTTTCTACTTCTGCTTTTCTGCTTCTTTTATGTACATAAGTTCATTTGAATCACTTTTTAGATTCCTCATATGTGACATCATATGATACTTGTCTTTCTCTGTCTGACATACTTCACTTGATATGGTAACCTCTAGGTCCATCAGTGTTGCTGCAAATGGTATTTTATTCCTTTTATGGCTGAGTAGTATTTCATTGTATATATGTGCTACATCTTCTTTATCCATTCATCTGTCAGTGGACATTAAAGTTGCTTCCATGTCTTGGCGATTGCACATGAACACTGGGGGGCATGTATCTATTCAAGTTAGTTTCCTCAAGATATATGCCCAGGAGCAGGATTGCAGGATCATATGGTAACTCCACTTTTAGTTTTCTAAGGAACCCATACTGTTCTCCATAGTGGCTGCTCCAGTTTACATTCTCACAAACAATGTAGGAATGTTCCTTTTTCTGTCCTCCTTTCTACCCCATATCTTGCTTCTGTTTTTTTTCTTTTCCTTGCATGTGTTCTCATTATTTCAGGACACTTATAACTATCATCTAGAATCATGGCTACATTTGTGTCCAGGCTTTATAATTCTGTATGTGACTCCAACCCTAACCCTCAAAAAAAATTATTTTTTTCTGTCATCTCCAGTTAGAAAAATCTTGAGAAAGACACTTGATCTACCCTGAGCCACATGCCCATCACAGACCAATCACTATGGTCATCCTGGGTCATCTGCCCAGCTCTATAGCCAGAGAAGTAAGTACAGTGATTTTTTTTTTTTTAAAGAAAAAAGATGGTGTTTTGAGCTGATGAAACTATAGGTTTTTTTTTTTGTTTTTTTTTTTTAGTATTATAGACTCAAGCTTCATGAACTAAAACAGAGAAAGTATTTCTGGTTAAAAACAAAATATTATTCACAGCTCTTTAGTGGGTAAATAATGACAATCACCTTCTTCAACCAATTGACTGAGGTAATAATCGTTAGCACATTTTCCCAGCCCAACGAGACATACACGTGGCAAGTGTTGTTGGTTACCTATTGAAAGCTGGTCACTCCCATGTTGCTTACCAGTAGAACTCTGATTAGCTTCATCCTTATCATGGCCAAATAAGCCCTCTCTAGCCCCTCAAAATGAGCCTCTGTTAGCAAAACCCATTGTATAATTCCATTTTTCTTGCCATTGATTATTTAGGAATGGGTGTATGAGGCACTTCTAGCAAATGATTTGTGAAAAAAACTTCTGGAGTGAGTGGTAGCTTCTGGGAGTTTCTTCTCTACCTGTGAGGAAAATTTTCCCTTTTTCATGCCTCTACTTTGCTCTGTGAGGGAAAGATTCCTGAAGATGAGGCAGCCATCTTAGAACCATAATGAGAAGAGCAAGGTAACAGAAACATGCACACTGGCGATGGAGCAAGAACACATGGAAAGAGCTAGTCTTTGATGACATATTTGAGCTCTTAAATTGACCAGCCCAAAATCACTCTACTTTCAAAATTCCTGTGTGGAAAAATTAATTCCTTACTGTTTAGCCACTTTCACTTAGGTTTTTCTATTATATACAACTTAAAGCATTAGAATTAAAACCTGAGACGTCACTTAACATCAGCTTTACACCAGGAAATAGCATGTTTGCTTGGGAAATCAGATCCTTTTATCTTATGAAGAAATAAGGCAAATTAGGTGTAAAAAAAAAAATCAGTTGGAGTGGACTTCCCTGGTGGTCCAGTGGTTAAGAACTACTTGCTAATGCAGGGGACAAAGGTTCAATCCCTGGTCCAGGAAGATTCCACATGCCATGGGGCAATTAGGCTCGTGGGTCTTAACTACTGAAGCCCATGCACCGAGAGCCCTTGTTCTGCAGCAAGAGAAGCCACCCCAGTGAGAAGCCCATGCACTGCAATTAAGAGTAGCCTACACTCACCACAACTAAAGAAAGCCCATGCACAGCAACAAAGACCCAGCACAGCCAAAAATAATTTAAAAGCCACATTAACTAATTTGTTAACTTTAAAATATCAGCCAGAGTACCTCTAACCTCAGAATCACCCAATATAATTGGGTCAACCCACACACACAATCTGATGTGTCCACACAGATTTAGATCCAATCCATATAAGGCAAATGTGCCTCTCTTTACAAGTAGATACAACCTTCAAACGACAAAGAAAAAAAAAAAATTCCACCTTTTCAAGGCAATGTCATTTGCCAGAGAGACAGACATAGATGTTTGAAATCCATTATAGCCTTCACAGCCCATGTGGGCATCTCTCATTTGGAATGCCATCTGCTGAGCTCTTCCAAAACTGTTCTCGACAGGTAATCCTATCTGTGAGAAATGCATTCAACTGACATGCAGCTATTTGATTTCTCTCAACAGGAGTGAAGTGATATATATCTATATATAATATATACCCCACATCGATATCTTCCTTTTATAATTTTTTCTATGCTACACAGCTTAGCCCTTAAATGTATCCTGATTCTTTAATTTTTACCTTTTAAAAATGTCTTCTTGTTATGCAGATTACAATTTCCTAGGAGGCAACATGATGGGGTAAATGTGGGCTTTGTTCTCAGGATCATAGCTTAAAATCTTAATTTTTCCACTTACTATCTGTCTAACTTTGATCAAGTTACTTAGCTTCCGAGCCCCAGTTCCTCCCCTATAAAATGTAAATAATAACATATTCTTTCACAGTGGCATCACTTAATTTTATATAACATTTTACTCTGTAAGTCATCACATTTTTTAAGTATACTGACCTTAAGTCAGACAGGGATTTTGGATGGAAGAGAATATTATCCCCTGATTCTCAGGGCTGGGCTCTCAGTGGGAAGCAGTTGACTCCATATTTTTTCTCCTGATCTCACAGAAGAGTAAAGGGAGTTTCAGAGCCTTCTGCTTCATCAGTATTGATGACAGAGCTGAGAACCTCTTCCCACTATAATCACATAAAAATTGTGGATAAAATATTACTAAATCATTTTAATGTGAAAAAATGAATTTAAAAAAAAAGTAAGAGAAATAAAATGATGAGTTCTGGAAATAAAGCAAAAACTCAAAGCCAGAGTAATAAGAGCTAGAAGTTGCCAACAGCTCAGTGAGAGTGACAATCACTCAGCTGGGTCCAACTCTTTGCAACCCCATGGACTGTAACCCACCAAGCTTGTCTGTCCATGGGATTCTCCAGGCAAGAATACTGGAGGGAGTTGCCATTCCCTTCTCCAGGGGATCTTCCCAAGCCAAGGATCAAATCTGGATCTCCCACATTGCAGGTAGATTCTTTACCATATGAGCCGCCAGGGAAGCCCCCAGCTCATGGTCATGACAAGACAGGATACTGGCCTAGGGAATGGCTGCTGAGTGGCAGCAGCCATAGTCGGAGGACTCTGTAAGATTCCCATGTAGGATAATCTACCTAGAAACATCATAATGGAATGGTAGAACATTAAAGACAAAGGGAAAAATCAACACTAAGTAGAGACAGATTGCCTACACTGAATCAACAATTGGATAGACAATAAAATAGAAGTCAGAGGCAAATGGAGTTAATGTCTTAAAAGTGCTTAGAGAGGGGCTTTCCTGGCGCTCCAGTGGTTAAGACTTAATGCTTCCAATGCAGGGAGTGTGGATTCAGTCTCTGGTTGGGGAACTAAGATTCCACATGTTACAGAGTGCAAAGAGAAAATAACTGTCATCTTTGTATATGCCTGATAGCCAAGTTTCAAAATGTGAAATGCAAAAATGAACAGGGTCAGTTTACAAATCCAGAATCATAGTAGATTTTAATACATGTATCTAAAATCGATAGATCGAAGAGTCAAAAAAAATCAATAAGCTTCTAGAGAAGGCTTGAACTACAACAATTATCAGCTTCATATAAATACAGTTCTTAACCATGAAAATCATAATATACCTATTCTTTTCATGAACACATAAACTTCTTCAAAAGCAAATCATACATTAGGCCATAAAGAGAAATACTATAAAACTAATGTATTTTATCTAAATAAAATTTTAAATGAATTATTAAAAAGATGGTAAATAAATAGAACCCTAGTGTATTACAGATACTAAAAGGTATACTTTTAAATAATTTACTTTTCAAAGAAACATTTAAGATAGAAATAAAAAAATATGTAGAACCAAATGACAATGAAAATACCTTTTATTAAAATTTGGATACATCTAGGAGAGGCTAGCCTTAAATGTACTTATATCAGATAATAGAAATCTTAAAAAGCCATGAGATCAATGTTCAAGAATCTAGAAAAAGAGCAAAAGGGTAAATTCAAAGGTCACAAGATGGCAGCAAGAAGGAAAAATAAAAACAAGACTCAGTTCAGTTGCTCAGTCATGTCCGACTCTTTGCGACCCCATGAATCGCAGCATGCCAGGCCTCCCTGTCCATCACCAGCTCCTGGAGTTCACTCAAACTCATGTCCATCAAGTCAGTGATGCCATCCAGCCATCTCATCCTCTTTCCTCCCCTTCTCCTGCTCCCAATCCCTCCCAGCATCAGGGTCTAGAAATTCATGAAATAAAAAAAGAAGAAACAGCTGAGATAATCTTACATTCTGAAAGACTATTAAAATACAGAGGCATTTGGTAATAAACCAAAAATATACAGGAGGTACAAATAATGATATTAGTAATGAAAGAGACTCATAATTACAAATGAAGAAAGAACATTTAAACCCACAAGAAATTTTTATGTCGTCACGTGAAATTGCCAATATTCAAACTTTTGCCCTTATAAAACCCCAATTTCATGTTATTATGACAGAAATAAACTAAAACATTTGAAAACATAGTGAATAATTTTCCAGACAAATATAAAAAACCACAAAATTTTAAAAAGAAATTTTAAAGATATAATATACTTCCAGTCATTACAGAAATTAAATTATAGTTTTTAAAAAAGCCCTTCCCCCAAACAGAGTAAGATCCAGATAGTTTATACCCTAGTATTTGCATATTTTCAAGAAACAACAGTTGATGTCTACATATTTCCTTCAAGAAAATAGAAAAATGGAGGGGAAAAAAAATGGAATCTATCCATTCCACTTTAAGGTATCAACCCTAGAGAAATTCTCACNCTTTGTGACTCAGCCTGCAGTCACAAGACGTGACTGCTCCACCAGATGTTGAACACAGAGACCGCCCTCGTTCAGTGCGGGAAGAGATTACAGAAAGGCACACATATCAAGAGGAAAGGATCTTCGGGGCTCATCTTGGAGGCTGGAGACCATGCTGCTCTTTCCCCTGTATCTGTGGTGGGCTGAAGAATGGCCCCCAAAAGATAGCAGATTCTCATTCTGAAACCAGTGTCATCTTACATGGAAAAAGGACCTTTGCAGATGAGATGAAGTTAAGAATATTGAAGTAGATTATCCCAGATTATCCAGGAGGGCCCTAAACACAATCACAATGGTTTTATAAGAGAGAAGCAAAGGGATATTTGGCACATACAGAAGAGGAGAAGGCAGTATGCCCACAGAAGCAGAGATTGGAGCAATGTAGCCAAAAGTAGGGGAACATCAGCAACCACCAGGATCTGGAAGAGACAAGGGATAGATTCTCCCCTACAGATTTCAGAGGGACGGCAGTCCTCCCAGTACCTTAATTCTGGCCCAGAACAGCTGATGGCAGACTTCTGGCCTTCAGAACTATAAGAGAATCACTTTGTGGGTGTTGTTTTTGCTGGGGAGTGTCTTTTTCTTTCTGTCTTCTTTTCTTTTTTCAATAATTAGAGACTATTTTATCTTTTATATATCATAGTGATTATGAGGAAGAGCTTTAGAGTCGATTGTCCTGGATTTGAATCCCTGCTTTGCCATTTACTGGGTTTTCCTGGTGGCTCATACAGTAAAGAATCCGCCTGCAATGCAGGAGACCTGGGTTCGATGCCAGGGTCAGGAAGATCCCCTGAAGAAGGAAATGGCTATCCGTTCAAATATTCTTGCCTGGAAAATTCCGTGAACAGAGAAGCCTGGCAGGCTATAGTCCATGCAATCTCAAACAGTCAGACATGAATAAGTGACTAACCCTTTCACTTCACTTTCACTTTGCCACTATGATTGTAATCTTGGGCAAGTTTCAGTGCCTCATTTCCTCCAAAATAGGGTTAAAAATAATACTTACCTGAAATGTGTCAAGCTTTTTAAAAAATTGTGGTAAGATATACAGAACATAAAATTTATGATTTTAACTATTTAAAGTGTACATTTAGTTCTTAAGTACATTCACATTGTTGTGCAGCTAATCCCCAGAACTCTTTTCATCCTGCAAAACTGAAGGTCTATACCTGTTCAGTAACAACCCCCCCTTTCTCTCCGACTGGAAACCACCATTCTACTTTCCATTTATGTGAATTTAACTACTTTCTGTTGTTTTCTGACACCAAGTTTGCATCGATTTGTTATAGCAACCATAGGAAGCTAAAAGAGCATCAGTTCAATTCAGTTCATTTCAGTCGCTCAGTCGTGTCCGACTTTTTGCGACCCCATGAATCGCAGCACGCCAGGCCTCCCTGTCCATCACCAACTCCCAGAGTTCACTCAGACTCACGTCCATCAAGTCAGTGATGCCATCCAGCCATCTCATCCTCTGTCGTCCCCTTCTCCTCCTGCCCCCAATCCCTCCCAGCATCAGAATCTTTTCCAATGAGTCAAATCTTCGCATGAGGTTTTACCTTTTTCTCACACAATCTCAAATATACATAAATGTACATAAATAGTTCCTGCACACACATACATACACAGGAATTTTTTTCATTGTTTTATAAAAATGAGACTGCATGACATACTTTTCTTTGCTCTTTTCACTCCATATGTTCAACAAATTTACTCTCAGAATACTCGTTTCGTTCTTTGTCTTTGGGTAAACCTTTTTCAAGTACCTTGATAAGCCTTCGCTAGATACTGATGTCTGCAACGTGCTCGGAGTGCTTGTTCTACATTTTGACAGTGGTGCACAGTCTCTCGTGACCAGCTTTGGGGTGTGCTTCTCCCTCCTGCCATCTGCTTTTCATACCTTCCTCCATTCTTTAGCACCTCCACCAGAGAGGGGCAAGGAATTGGAAAAGAGGTGGAGCATTACTTGAAAATATATAAATAGAATAGGAAAGCCCAGAAAGCAAATCAACAGTCATGTTTACATGTGTGTTGGGGATTCTGAAAGACATTTTGGTGACTAATATTTATTAAGCTGTCTGTCAATTTCAAAGGTGGAGTGTTATTCACTGTCTCCTCTTGATTTTTAAGACTTATTGTCACATTTTTAGGTAATCCTGGCAAAGAGTAGTCCCTTAGTAAATGCTGGGAAAGTTCACTCAATCCACAAAGATTTATTAATCACCTACAATGTGCCAGGAATCCAGCCAAGTTCTGAATGAACGAACAACTCTGGTTCTCCTCCTTGTCCTACCAGTGCTGTTCTGTGACACTGCTGTCATTGGTAGTTAGGAGGAAGAAGGGAGAGAAAGGCAGAATGAAGGCATCAGTCCGATGTTAGTTTCCTTGGGCTGCCATAGCAAAATGCCACAGAGTGGGAGCTTAAAATAACAAAAGTGTATCATCTTCACACTTCACACTAGATGTCTGAAATCAAGGTGTTGGTTGGCAGAACCACATTCCTTCTGAAACCTGGGGAGACTCCCTTCTTCCTAGCTTCTGATGTTTAGTTGGCAATCTTTGGTGTTTCCTGGCTTGTAGCTGCCTAACTCCAGCACCTACCTTTGTAGTCACATGGTGTTATCTCTGTGTGTATCTGTCTTCACAGAGTCATCTTTTTCTTTTTTCTTTTTTAAATTGAAGTATAGTTGATTTACAATGTTGTGCCAATCTCTGCTGTACAGCAAAGTGACTCATTATACACATATAAACATTGTTTTTTAATATTCTTTCCCATTATGGTTTATCACAGAATACTGAATGTAGTTCTCTGTGCTATACAGCAGGACCTTATTGCTTCTCCATTCTAAATGTCATAGCTTGCTTTACCAACGCTGCACTGCCAAGCTTTCACTCCCCCCACCTTGGCAACCACAAATCTGTTCTCTGTGTCTGAGTCTGTTTCTGATTTGTAGAGAAATTCATTTGTGCCACATTTTAGCTTCAATATGTAAGTGATACCACGTGGTATTTGTCTTTCTCTTTATGACCTACTCTACTTCATGTGATAATCTCTAGTACATCCACGTTGCTGCAGATGGAATTATCTTGTTCTTTTGTATGACTGAGTAGTATTCCATTATGTACATGTACCACATCTTTATCCATTCACCTGTCAATGGATTTTTAGGTCATTTCCATGATTTGGCTATTGTGAACAATGCTGCTATGAACACAGGGATGTGTGTATCTTTGAATTACAGGTTAGTCTGGGTATACCAACAGGAGTGGACTGCTGGATCATGTGGTAATTCTATTTTTAGTTTTCTGAGGGTCCTCCATACTGTTTTCCATAGTGGCTGTACCAACTTACATTCCTACCAGCAGTATCAGAGGGTTCCCCTTTTCTCCACATTGTCTCCAACATTTGTTATTTGTTGACTTTTTGAAGATGGCCATTCTGACTAGTGTAAGGTGGTCCCTTATTGTAGCTTTGATTTGCATTTCTCTAATAATTAGTGATGGAGTAGGCAATAGCAACCCACTCCAGTACTCTTGCCTGGAAACTCCCATGGACAGAGGAGACTGATAGGCTGCAGTTCATGGGGTCGCCAAGAGTTAGATAGGACTGAGCGACTTCACTTTCACTTTTCCTTTCATGCATTGGAGAAGGAAATGGCAACCCACTCCAGTGCTCTTGCCTGGAGAATAATTAGTGATGTTGAGCATCTTTTCCTATGCTACTAGCCATCTGCATGTCTTCTTTGGAGAAATGTCTATTAAGGTCTGTAAATAGCAGTCTTCTTATAAGAACACCAGTCATACTGGGTTAGGGGCCCACCCTATTGCAATATCACCTCATCTTAACTAATTGTACCTTCAACAACACTATTTATTTTTATTTATTTATCTATTTGGCTGTGCTGGGTCTTTAGTTGCAGCATGTGAACTCTAAGTTGCAGCCTGTGGGATCTAATTCCCTAATTAGCGATTGAATCTGGACCCCCTGCATTGGGAGCTTGGAGTCTAAACCTCTGGACTCCCAGGGAAGTCCCTGAAATGACTCTTTTTCTAAAGGTCACATTCTGGAGTACTGTGGATTAAGACTTAGAGATGTTGGCAGTAGAGAGCCGGAAGGTTGGGCACAATTCCGCCCAGGACAGTTTCTGATTGTTAAGTGGTTCAATAAAATATTGAATCATGGATTTAATTAATCTGGAAGATTGTTGTCCTCTGTTTAAAAAAAAAAAAAGCAGCAAAAATTTCAACCCAAGGGCCAGAGTTAGTCTGAATCCCACTTTACCTTGTATGGTAAAATGGTATGATCTTGTCCAACCTAATTAATTCTTGGTACCTCAGTTTTCTTGTCTATAGCATGATGATAATAGTATGTATGGGACTGTTGTAAAATGATATAATACCAGGAAAGTCCTTATAATAATTTCTGCCACACAAAGGACCCTCATACATGTTAGGTTTTGTGTTTTTTTTTTTTTTCTCTCAATTAAAAATGACTTACCATGAGTTGACTGTTTTTAGAATCAATTTTCTCAAGAAAGGCCTGGTGGTGTTGGCTTGTGAAAAAGCCTGAGGGAATAAAGTGTTCCACTGTGTGAATGTACCTACAAGAGCCTCCTTCTAAGAGAAACTGGACCTAGAGTGAAGGAGCAGCTGCTCAGTATACTTCTCACTGCCTATTCTGCTAAGCTGTCTTTCCTGGCTTCTGGCAGACCATAAAGCCAGTAGACTTCCAAAGTTCCCAGAGAAATGTTTCTTCTCTCTTTTAGACCATCACCCTCTGAAGAACAATTGATTAAAATATGTCACAGGCAATATGTCACTGTTAGGTGTTTGTGTGTGTGTGATTGTATACATAATTGAAATTTTCTTCAGTTCCTTTTGGATGTCAACTTAAGATGCCCTATAGCCTTTATCAGAGAAAGAGCAATATATCACCGCAGTGCCCATCTTGCCTGCATGCTAAGTCATTTCAGTCTTGTCCAACTTTTTGCAACCCTGTGGACTNTTCCATGATTTGGCTATTGTGAACAATGCTGCTATGAACACAGGGATGTGTGTATCTTTGAATTACAGGTTAGTCTGGGTATACCAACAGGAGTGGACTGCTGGATCATGTGGTAATTCTATTTTTAGTTTTCTGAGGGTCCTCCATACTGTTTTCCATAGTGGCTGTACCAACTTACATTCCTACCAGCAGTATCAGAGGGTTCCCCTTTTCTCCACATTGTCTCCAACATTTGTTATTTGTTGACTTTTTGAAGATGGCCATTCTGACTAGTGTAAGGTGGTCCCTTATTGTAGCTTTGATTTGCATTTCTCTAATAATTAGTGATGGAGTAGGCAATAGCAACCCACTCCAGTACTCTTGCCTGGAAACTCCCATGGACAGAGGAGACTGATAGGCTGCAGTTCATGGGGTCGCCAAGAGTTAGATAGGACTGAGCGACTTCACTTTCACTTTTCCTTTCATGCATTGGAGAAGGAAATGGCAACCCACTCCAGTGCTCTTGCCTGGAGAATAATTAGTGATGTTGAGCATCTTTTCCTATGCTACTAGCCATCTGCATGTCTTCTTTGGAGAAATGTCTATTAAGGTCTGTAAATAGCAGTCTTCTTATAAGAACACCAGTCATACTGGGTTAGGGGCCCACCCTATTGCAATATCACCTCATCTTAACTAATTGTACCTTCAACAACACTATTTATTTTTATTTATTTATCTATTTGGCTGTGCTGGGTCTTTAGTTGCAGCATGTGAACTCTAAGTTGCAGCCTGTGGGATCTAATTCCCTAATTAGCGATTGAATCTGGACCCCCTGCATTGGGAGCTTGGAGTCTAAACCTCTGGACTCCCAGGGAAGTCCCTGAAATGACTCTTTTTCTAAAGGTCACATTCTGGAGTACTGTGGATTAAGACTTAGAGATGTTGGCAGTAGAGAGCCGGAAGGTTGGGCACAATTCCGCCCAGGACAGTTTCTGATTGTTAAGTGGTTCAATAAAATATTGAATCATGGATTTAATTAATCTGGAAGATTGTTGTCCTCTGTTTAAAAAAAAAAAAAGCAGCAAAAATTTCAACCCAAGGGCCAGAGTTAGTCTGAATCCCACTTTACCTTGTATGGTAAAATGGTATGATCTTGTCCAACCTAATTAATTCTTGGTACCTCAGTTTTCTTGTCTATAGCATGATGATAATAGTATGTATGGGACTGTTGTAAAATGATATAATACCAGGAAAGTCCTTATAATAATTTCTGCCACACAAAGGACCCTCATACATGTTAGGTTTTGTGTTTGTTTTTTTTTTTTCTCAATTAAAAATGACTTACCATGAGTTGACTGTTTTTAGAATCAATTTTCTCAAGAAAGGCCTGGTGGTGTTGGCTTGTGAAAAAGCCTGAGGGAATAAAGTGTTCCACTGTGCGAATGTACCTACAAGAGCCTCCTTCTAAGAGAAACTGGACCTAGAGTGAAGGAGCAGCTGCTCAGTATACTTCTCACTGCCTATTCTGCTAAGCTGTCTTTCCTGGCTTCTGGCAGACCATAAAGCCAGTAGACTTCCAAAGTTCCCAGAGAAATGTTTCTTCTCTCTTTTAGACCATCACCCTCTGAAGAACAATTGATTAAAATATGTCACAGGCAATATGTCACTGTTAGGTGTTTGTGTGTGTGTGATTGTATACATAATTGAAATTTTCTTCAGTTCCTTTTGGATGTCAACTTAAGATGCCCTATAGCCTTTATCAGAGAAACAGCAATATATCACCGCAGTGCCCATCTTGCCTGCATGCTAAGTCATTTCAGTCTTGTCCAACTTTTTGCAACCCTGTGGACTGTAGCCCATCGGGCTCCTCTGTCCATGGGATTCTCCAGGCAAGAATACTGGAGTAGGTTGCCATTTCCCTCCCCCCCAGGGGGTCTTTCCGAGCCAAGGATTGAACCCACATTGGCTCCTGCATTGCAGGCAGATTCTTTACCACTAGTATCACCTGGGAAACCTGGTGCCTATGTTGGACATTGTTGAAAGCAAATTGCAGCATTTGCTTGACCTTCAAATGACCTCCCTCCAGCCTCAGAAGAGCTAGAATGTAGATGTGATCCTCGTAGAAAGATCTCTGAGGAAAACAGAAGACCCCTCTTACAGCTGACAAGACATTCCATGTTTATGCAGGAAACCAAGACACCGTGCACCATCCTTGGTCCCTATGACATTGAGTGTTAGAGTCTTTAGATAGGTGGTGTGGACGGGTAATGGAAAGAACTGAAAGATTGCAGAGGGAGTCAGGCTTCAACAAACTTAAGACCCACTGTCTTGTCTCACTTCACTTAAACATCAAAGATTGTTTAGCTGGAAGGCCCTTGAGGGGTCACTAATTCAGCAGATAAGCCAAAGTATAATAAATAATTTGTTACAAATAGTAAGAGTACAGTTTGTGAGTGACTGACTGTTGGATTGATCACTAAATTCTACTTTGATTACTAAATTCAAAGCTCTTAGCTTACAATGGTTTTCACAGTGAGGTTCCAGGACTACCAGCAAGAGCAGCAGCATCACTTGGGATGCAAATTTTCAAGTCCTTCCTCAGACCTACTGAATCAGAAACTCTAGTGTGGGTCCTGGTAACCTATGATAAACCAGCACTAGAGGTTACTCTGGACTTCCCTGTAGCTCAGATGGTAAAGAATCTGCCTGTAAAGCAGGAGACCCAGGTTCAATTCCTTGGTCAGGAAGATTTCCTGGAGAAGGAAATAGCAACCCACACCAGTATTCTTGCCTGGAGAATTCCACAGACAGAGGAGCCTGGTGGGCTGTAGTCCATGAGGTTGCAAAGATTACTCTGATACCCACTTCTGAGAACCACTATTAAAATTGAATTAATTTAACTCAGTTGGCATCCAGGTGTGCTTTATCGAGGGAGAGTGAAAGGGATGAAGTTGTGTATAGCTAGTGCCCAGGGAATGGAGCCCCAAGAGCTATGCAAATATACATGCCATTTCAGGAATTCCATGTTAAAGAAAAAGTTATTCATGATACTTGTTAAAAGAAAGACTGTTCAAGGGACTACCACAATAGGGTGTGTTGGAGGGAAGATCTGGCTGTGAAAGTGCTGCACTCAATATGCCAGCAAATTTGGAAAACTCAGCAGTGGTCACAGGACTGGAAAAAGTCAGTTTTCATTCCAATCCCAAAGAAAAGCAATGCCAAAGAATATTCAGACTACTGCACAATTGCACTTATCTCACATGCCTGCAAAGTAATGCTCAAAATTCTCCAAGCCAGGCTTCACCAGTATGTGAACTATGAGCTGCCAGATGTTCAAGCTGGATTTACAAAAGTCAGAGGAACCAAAGATCAAATTGCCAGCATCCATTGGATCATCGAAAAAGTGAGACAGTTCCAGAAAAACATCTATTTCTGCTTTATTGACTATGCCAAAGCCTTTGACTGTATGGATCACAACAAACTGTGGAAAATCCTTCAAGAGATGGGAATACCAGACCACCTGACCTGCCTCCTGAGAAACCTGTATGCGGTTCAAGAAGAAACAGAACTGGACATGAAACAACAGACAGGTTCCAAATTGGGAAATGAGTACATCAAGGCTGTCTATTGTCACCCTGCTTATTTAACTTATATGGAGAGTACATCATGTGAAATGCCGGGCTGGATGAAGCACATGCTGGAATCAAGATTGCTGGAAAAAATATCAATAACCTCAGATATGCAGATGACACCACTCTTATGGCAGAAAGTGAAGAAGAACTGAAGAGCTTCTTGATGACAGTGAAAGAGGAGAGTTTAAAAGCTGGCTTAAAACTCAACATTCAGAAAACTAAGATCCTGGCATCTGGTCCCATCACTTCACAGAAAATATATGGGTACAATGGAAACAGCGACAGATATTATTTTGGGGGGCTCAAAAATCAGTGCAGATGGTGACTGCAGCCATGAAATTAAAAGATGCTTGCTCCTTGGAAGAAAAGCTATGACAAACCTAGACAGCATATTAAGAAGTAGAGACATTACTTTGCCAACAAAGGTCTGTCTAGTCAAACCTATGGTTTTCCCAGTAGTCATGTATGGATGTGAGAGTTGGACCATAAAGAAAGCTGAGCACCAAAGAATTGATACTTTTGAACTGTGGTGTTGGAAAAGACTCTTGAGAGTCCCTTGGACTGCAAGAAGATCAAACCAGTCAATCCTAAGGGAAATCAGTCCTGAATATTCACTGGAAGGACTGATGCTGAAGCTGAAATTCCAATACTTTGGCCACCTGATTCAAAGAGCTGACTCACTGGAAAAGACCCTGATGCTGGGAAAGATTGAAGGCGGGAGGGGCAGGGGATGACAGAGGATGAGATGGTTGGATGGCATCACCGACTCCATGGACATGAGTTTGAGCAAGCTCCAGGAGTTGGTGATGGACTGGGAAGCCTGCGTGCTGCAGTCCATAGAGTTGCAAAGAGTTGGACACAACTGAGTGACTGAACTGAACTGGACTGAATGGGATTGTTGCTAGACTGACTCAACAGGATTCTTGCTGAAGGCAAGCCAGGGTGATAAGATATTGAGGGTGGGGGATGAGGAATTTGATCAGATATCAAGGGTGCCAGATTTTCCACTAAACTGACCCAGCAGGATTCTTGCTAAAACTGGACCAGTGTCTCAAGGGCAGAGTCTGGGGTCAGGGCCTTGAGAGTTTAGAGGAGCCAGACTAGAGTTAGGTTAAGAAGAGAGTCTTTGTCACCCATTCAGATAAAAGCTGACCTCTCTCAAGCCCATTTTATAGATGAGGAACCTGAGGGGAAGAGGGGCTAAAGGACTTACCCACACTGAACAGACACTAAAAGGTGGCACAGACATGAAATCCTCACTTGCTCAGAGACTACCAACTCAGAATGTGGTGAAACTACACACCACAGAGTCTTGAAGGGGAAGATGACTTCTAAACGTGGGATGAAAACACTTTCTCAAGGGAGATATGGCCCAACCAGACCTTGGACTTGAAATTCCCCCATTAGGAAAATCTTTCAGAGATAATTCTTTTTTTTTTAAGTAAAAATTTATTTTGGTGAGGGCAGTTTTAGAAAGTAACATTTAGTATGACCATAATTTCATAGAAGAAATGACATTTTTCATAATGAGATGACATTTTTACACCAAAAATATATTAGATTTACTCTTTAAAGGACAGATTTTTTAAAATATTAAGTACATTTAGCTTAAAAAAATCTTTTTACTGTGTGTTTTCCTCTTATTTCCCCAAAGAGCAGTAAAATTTGTGATCAAATGCTCCTCTGAGGCTCAAACTCTCTGCTTTAGACCCCTAACTAACAGGGGCTCTGACTGCCTGCCGCACCCTGCAAGGTGCCATCACCAAGTAGGCATTTGATAAATGTTCTTTGATGATAAAAATGATGAGGACAGAATGGATTTATAATATTTATTACAGTTGGGAAACTACATGCTAGAAGTACAGAGGACTTAAATTGCTTTTCCAAGGTCACATAACCAGTTATAAAAAGAGTTGGTGCTGGAATTGAAGTCTTCTATCTCCTGGTTCAGAATCCTTTTTCCCTTAGACCACACTGACGTTGATAAAGGAAGTGTAATAGGATGTCTCTTATTTGCTTGAGGGAACGTATTAACTTACCCAGGCAAGAAAGATATGATAGAATCAAACATCAGGACGTATTATAAGATATAAAGATAATATCAACCCCAGAGATCTCAGGAAATTTGGAGATGTTAGGTTCAAGCGGCATGAGGTCAGCATAAGGAGGAGTGGAGACTGGGGGGTAGGGAATGAGGAATGTTTTCCTATGATAAAACACAACTGTTGGAGTAGCCAGGCTGCACTTATGCAGATGCTTATCAATTTCTGGAGTTCCAAACTGGCAAGGCTTGTTAGACAGGCTTTAGACTGAGAGGAAAGGGGGAAGGAGCCTCCATTTAACTTAGGTATCACCAAACTTATTTATGCTGTAGAGTATTAGGCTGAGAGTGTCTGTAGAAAATAGCATTGAAAAATTAAGCTTTGGTGTGCACATCGATGAAGTATTATAGTTATATTTCTGGTATATTAGAATGTGGAGTAACCACACTGTAGTACCTTAGATGAGTTTATGCAAGAAAAGGAAGAGGAAGTGAATTTACCATGACAAATGGTTTGAAGTAACTCATGGTGAAAACCAAAAGACTTCCTACCACCAAAATCTGTTATACAAAGTGAACCAGGTAAGTAACACAATGATATGTTTAAATTTTATTGTGTGAAAGTTTCTGCAGCAATATGTACTGTGTTACAGGCACTGACAATTGTGTAAGATTTGAGTTCTCTCAGCTGTTGAGCATTTGTCTTCAGAGCACTTTTCAGTTTCTAAGAATGTAACATGGGGCAGGAAGTAGAGAAATAAACCAGAAGTAAGGTTTTCATGTGCCCAAGGAGGTCGCCACAGAGATCTTATGAGATAAGCAGATGCATCTTTAGCACTACCTTCTGGGCTGCCTACTCATAACTACCCTCCTTGGTCTGCCCAGCTGTACACACCTCTGGGTGAAGTTACTCTCAGCCTCTAGGATATATTCAGGTTCAAATGCACTTCCATTCTCCTGCTGCTAACAGTCAGAGAAGCCTATTTCTTGTCGGTTCCTTAGCTTCCTTCTTCACATTTCATGGCATTCTCCATGAATTAACCTCATCCTAATTTAATTGGCCAGCAGATTCTCCCTTGTAAATCATCCTAGTTTAGCCGCTAGGTGCTTCAGATGTAAGAATATTGCTGCTGTTGCAACTGCTGCTAAGTCGCTTCAGTCGTGTCTGACTGCGTGACTCCATAGACGGCAGCCCACCAGGCTCCCCCGTCCCTGGAATTCTCCAGGCAAGAACACTGGAGTGGGTTGCCATTTCCTTCTCCAATGCACGAAAGTGAAAAGTGAAAGTGAAGTCGCTCAGTTGTGTCCGACTCTTTGCGACCCCATGGACTGCAGCCTACCAGGCTCCTCTGTCCATGGGACTTTCCAGGCAAGAGTACTGGAGTGGGGTGCCATTGCCTTCTCCGAAGAATGTTGCAATACAACGAAAATCACTTCTGAGTCCAAAGTATCCCTGAGTTTTAAGACTGGGTTTTGAGTTTTTCGTTTGTTTGTGGTGCTCAGCCCATTAGATGTGCTCATTATGGAGATTTTTCTGACTATTTCTAGGATTGAAATACTTGCCTCTTCCACATCTTGCTTAGGTGTGGCTTCTGGAAGCGTGTGTGTGTGCATGGTCAGTCATAACCAACTCTTTGTGACCCCATGGACTATAGCCCACCAGGCTCCTCTGTCCATGGGATTTTCTAGGCAAGAATACTGGACTGGGTTGCCATTTCCTCCTCCAGGGAATCTTCCTGACCCAGGGATTGAACCCACAGCCCTTGTGTCTCCTACACTGAGCAAGCGGATTCTTTACCAACTGCACCACCAGAGAAGCACCAGTTTCTGGGAGAATTGGTGTTAAAAGTGGGAATACAGTAGTCACACTGGAGTGGGTTGTCATTTCCTTCTCCAGTGCATGAGAGTGAAAAGTGAAAGTGAAGTCGCTCAGCTGTGTCCGACTCTTTGCGAGCCCATGGAGGGGGATGGAAAGAGGAGAAATGGTGGGGAGTAGCCCTAGCTAGGACTGCCACACACTGGGGTGCGATGGTGACCGTGAAGGTGTGGGTGGCATGATAACTGATTCCTTCTTCAGCGGGGCACAATACACCTTGTTCACCAGCTCAGCCTTATTCATTTAAGAGTAATCAGTTGTTTCACTGATCATGGTAGTGTAATGACATACAAATTCAGAAGAGTCCTACAACATTTTAACATGAGGAAAACACTAATTAGAACAGGATACTATCTTTTGGCTGACTAATTAACTAGTAGAAGGCATAAAACAGGCATTCTCATACAGCACTGGTGGTACAGGCTCCTGAAAATTTTGACAAGGTGGATCCATCATGTATTCATTTGCTAGGGCTGTCATAACAAGCTACCACAGACTGGATAGCTTAAACAACAGAAATTTATTTTCTCACAGTGCTGGAGGCTATAGCAGTCCAAGTTCAAGGTGTAGGCAGGAGTGGTTTCTTCTGAGGCCTCTCTTCTTAGCTTGTAGATGACCTTTTTTGTGTGTGTGTCTTCATGTCTTCCTTTAGTACATATCTGTGTCCAGATTTCCTCTTCTTATAAGGACACAGGCCATATTGGGTTAGGGACTATTTTAAGGACCTTGTTGAAACTTAAATTTACATCTTTAAAACCCTTCAAGTACAGTAATATTCTAAGATTACTGGGGCTTAGGACTTAAACAAGTAAACTTTTAAAAAGGACACTTACTGATTTTAAAAAGGATACTTTACTGAGTTTTAAGAAGTTATACTAAAGAAGTAAATACACTTCTTCAAATTATAGGATAATACATTACCTTTTTACAACCTGCTTTTCTTACCCATTATATATTTTGAACATATAAATACATGTACACCATCACTTTTAATCACTATATAATATTCTATCATATAGACACATCATAATTTATTTTAAAGTTCTATTTTTAACCTAATTTTTGAAGAAGAAATATATTCATATTATTGAAAAATCAAAACAATATTAAAAGTAAACACCAAGAAGTATTATTCTCATCCTACTCACCTTTCTTCATAGCTAACTCTTTTTATTAGTTCCTTATGTAGACTTCCAGTATTTTCTTATGCAAATAAAAAAATGCAAATATACATTCTTATTTCCCCTGCTTTTTTATACAAAAGGGAACACACTATTTACCCTGCTCTTCATCATAGCTCTGCATCTTACTTTTTTTTTATACTTAATATATTTCTAGAGCTTCTCCATTATCAGTACCACAAAAACATCCTCATTTTCTCCTACAGCCACAAAATATACAATTGTGTGGATGAACCATAGTTTATTTAACCAGTATCCTCTCTAGAAGGCTGCTTCTCATCTTTTATAAATACAAAGAGAAGTGCAAAGAATCAATTTAAACATATGTTACTTCCAACAAGTACAGGTGTATTGCTAAGATGATAAATTCCTAGGAGTGAGATTTCTGAGTTAAACTGCATTTGTAATTTTGACAGACACTATCAAGTTGCCCTGCACAGGTGCTGCACCATTTTGCAGTCCCATCAACAGTGGGCAGTGACTAATTTTACATAGCCTCCTGTAGGATGAGTTGCAAACTTTCGAATGTTTATCACTATCAAATGCCTCATTTTTGACCATTTACGTTGTTCCCACTTTTGCTACACTTGACAATACTAAAATTAATATTCTTATAGCTATCTGGCACATAATGCTCATTTGTGTCCAACTCTTTGTGACCACATGGACTGTAGCCCACCAGACTCCTCTGTCCATGGGATTCTCCAGGCAAGAATACTGGAGTGGACTGCCATTCCCTTCTCCAGAGGATCTTCCCAACCCAGAGACAGAATCTGGGTCTTCTGCATTGCAGGCAGATTTTTTACCCTTTGAGCTAAAGGGAAGTCCTTCTTATAGCTATACCTTTGCCCATATTTTAATTATTTCCTTAAAATAAATTCCTTAAAATAAATAAATTCCTCAAAGTTAATTATTTTTTTCCAGGAGTATCTGCATTTTTAGGACTTTGATATGTATAAACTATTTTGGGGATTCTTAAAGTCTCATGAATGTTTAAGCATGGACAGGAACATTCTCCACTCCTATAACATAATTAATGCTCTAAGCTTATATATCTAATAAATAAAACTTAGAAAATCAGTTTTTTAAGCATTTAAAATGGATTCTAAACAACTAAAATGTCTCCAATAATTTAAATTTTAATCACAAATGTAATATAATATGAAGGATTACTTAGACTATTTCACATGCCTTAAATAGCAGTGATAATATTTAAAAGTTATATTTAATATTTTAAAATAGCACCATTAATTTAATTCATTGAAAAAAATCAACCTCTGTATTGTTTCTGTACCTTCCTAAGGTTGCAATAATACAAAATTTCTATACTTTCCCAGATTTTATACTTTTCTGGTAATTTTATGAGAGCCAAAAGTAAAGAAAGAAAGAAAAGAAAAGAAAAAAGACTGCTTCAGACCAGGGCTGAATTGTCAATTTAGTTAATCTGTATCTTCTGAGATGATTCAAACCTAAATCATGTCATCAGAATATCTTCCCACCCTTTTAAAAATAGATTGCCTTTTATTTATTTATTTAAAATATTTATTTTTAGCTACTTATTTGGCTGCACCAGGTCTTTGTTGTGGCACTTGGGACCTTTGATCTTCATTGCAGCATTAGGGTCTTTAGTTGCAGCGTGCAGATTCATAGTTACAGCTTGTGGAATCTAATCCCTTGAGGGGTCAAATCCAGGCCTCCTGTATTCAGAGCACAGAGTCTTAGCCACTGGACCATCAGGGAAGTCTCATTAGAATTTCTTTTTTTAGAGCAGTTTTAAGTGCACAGCAAAACTGAAAGTACAAATAATTTCCATATATTCCCTGTCCCCCTCCAACATAACCTCCTGCACTATCAACATTTCCCTCCAGGGAGAGTGGTAAATTTGTTACAACTGTTCAATCTACATTGATACATCTTTAGCATCCAAAAGTCCACAGTTTACTTTAGGGTTTACTTTCCGTGTTAGACATTCTGTGGGTTTGGACAAATTTATAATGACACATATCCACCATTATAATGTACAGAGTAGTTTTACTTCCCCCCAAATCCTCTATGATCTGCTTATTCATTTCTCCCTCTCCCTCTCACCTAACCTCTGGCAACTACTGATTCTTTTTTTTGTCTCCATAGTTTTACCTTTTCCAGAAAGTCATGTAGTAGAAATCATTAAGATAGAGCATTTTCAGACTGGCTTCTTTCACTTAATAATATGCATTTAAGGTTCCTTCCTTTATAGCTTGATAGCTCATTTCTTTTTAACACTGATTAATATTCCACTGTCTAGATATACCACAGTTTATTCATCCATTCACCTACTGAAGGACATTTTTGTTGCTTCCAAGTTTTGGCAATTATAAATAAAGCTCCTATAATACCTGTTCAGACTTTTGTATGGACACACATTTTCTTTCTTTTTTTTTTTATGTATAAAACACACAATTCATTTATTCTGAGATACATGTTTTTTTCTCACTTTTTAACAAATTAGAAGTCAGTATGACAATTTACTACAATTAATGGAATCCTACAATTAGTAATTTTCAGTGGCACATAGTTTTTAAAATCAAATTTGATGAAATGCACTGTATATGTAATACAGTTAGGAGAGACAGACTCATATTCACATTAGTGTATTTCATGGTGGACATACATTTTCAATTCATTTGGATAAATACCAAGGAGCATAATTGCTCGATCATATGGTAGGAACATGTTTAATTTGTAAGAAACCTACAATTTTCTTCCAAAGTGACTGTACCACTTGTGTTCCCACTACCGATGAATGAGAATTCCCTTTCTGCATCTTTGCCAGAATTTGGAGTTATCAGTGTTTGGGATTTTTAGCCATTCTAACAGTTATATGGCATATCTCACTGATATTTTAATATGCATTTCCCTAATGACATGGATCTTGAGCATCTTTTCATATGATTACTTGTCATCTGTATTTCTTCTTGGGCAAGGTAAGTACCTTTGTGTAGTTAGGTTTTACTCATATCAAGGGGAATTTTCATGTCTACACTTTTACATGGATTTTAGCTTCCTGCAAGATGATCTCTTTTCCTGAAATGGTGTACAACTCACCCTTGACTAATGTGGGGTTAGAGGCGCTGACCCTCTGTGTATTTGAGAATCTGTGTATAACTTACAGATGGCCCTCTGTATCCGAGGTTTCTTTGTATCTTTGATTCCACATCTTTAGATTCAATTAATTATGGATGGTGTGGTCCTGTGGTATTTACTATTGAAAAAACATCTGTGCATAAGTGGACCCATGAGGTCAAACTCATGTCATTCAAGTGTCAACTATGTTTTTTGGTTAGCTTGATCAGCATCATATAAACAAGTATCATGTCCCCTATTAAGTCCTGGTCTTTAGCACTATTGGGGAACTAGATAAGCCTTATTAGGTCTTTGAAGTAACAAGTCCTTTGGCGATTGTACTGCCTCTTGCCTCTTTGGAATATGTGGCTAATCCACCATCTTTCAACCCTCTCTTGGACTGTCTTTTCTCATTCTTCCTATCCTTGTAGAGTTACTCCTTTTTCGCCATTATTATGTGGCTATCTCATAGTTCTATGACATTTTCTTTCCCTTCTTAATCAAATAGAGAAAAAATGCTTTATTAAGCATAAGATGCTGCAGTCAGCTGCTCCATTATTTTATATACCTTTGTATACTTTCCTTTATATAAGAAGGAAAAAACTTATTAAGCTATGACACATGCCTTAAAAAATCCTAAATCCCTGCCTGACTTAGGAATCAGTTCAACTATCCTCTTATTGCTCCAAAACTATTACAAGTGATTTGGCAAGTTTTCCTGCCCTCGGTTGTATTTCTTGTTGAGTAATAAGAATCTAAGAATCTTTTTGTATGTATCTTGGGCTTCCCAGGTGGCGCTAGTGATAAAGAACCCATCTGCCATTGCAGGAGACATAAGAGATACAGGTTTCATCCCTCAGTCAGTATAACATAACTTGATCTGCTTGTGGGTATCTCTCTTTCTCAGTTTCCATAAAGTATTTGGTTGTTGCATTGAAAGAAAATATGAAGAATATGTTGACATTCCTCCAAATATGAAGCCTTCACTAATATCAAAGGCACATTCCATTGCTCTGTTTCACTGTCTCTCTGTGTACACAATACCTCATTTCAGTGCCAAAATTACAGTAGGAACTTTTTAAAAGGCATTTCAAGTGGTGGTTAAATTAAACCTGTAAAATACCAGCAATGCACATTACTCAGTTGAAGTGAAAATGTTATAAACAGCTCTGACCAAGTATGAACATACAGCTCTTCACCAACAGCAACTGAAAAGGCCATACACTGTAGAAGCACAATTTCAGACACATTAAAATCTAAAAAAGAACAAGGCATCTTGAATCACAAGTGTGTATATATAATTTATTAATTGTGATGTTTAATATAAAAAAAGGACATCCACAGATGTCAACATTTTCCTACTAATTAAACTATATTTAGATACATTTATATACATTCAACTAAATATATTTAAATATGTTTTAAAAATTAAGCATATTCCATTTAATTTGCAATATTTAGGTCACAATTTCCTTTTATTCAATATATATAGATTTTTCTTTTTTGAGTACCATTACAGACTCATGGATTTTCATAGATCCAACTCTTTTCAGTTAGCCACAATTATCTTTTTTTCATTTTTAAAGTTCAAATGGAAATAAGTTAACCAAGACTAACTTTAAGTTGGCTCCATTGTACTTCTAACATTGCAGTGATGATTTAAAAGCACCCTTCCTTTCTGAAAACATTAAGATATATTAAGCCTATGTTAGTTTTCCTCCCTGTTGTAGGACATAGAATTAGCTACTTGTAATGGGTGACACCACCCTTATGGCAGAAAGTGAGGAGGAACTAAAAAGCCTCTTGATGAAAGTGAAAGAGGAGAGTGAAGAAGTTGGCTTAAAGCTCAACATTCAGAAAACGAAGATCATGGCATCCAGTCCCATCACTTCATGGGAAATAGATGGGGAAACAGTGGAAACAGTGTAAAACTTTATTTTGGGGGAATCCAAAATCACTGCAGATGGTGACTGCAGCCATGAAATTAAAAGACCCTTACTCCTTGGAAGGAAAGTTATGACCAACCTAGATAGCATATTCAAAAGCAGAGACATTACTTTGCCAACAAAGGTCCATCTACAGGCTATGGTTTTTCCAGTGGTCATGAATGGATGTGAGAGTTGGACTGTGAAGAAAGCTGAGTGCCGAAGAATTGATGCTTTTGAACTGTGGTGTTGGAGAAGACTCTTGAGAGTCCCTTGGACTGCAAGGAGATCCAACCAGTCCATTCTGAAGGAGATCAGTC
>SJYA01000400.1:191150-222661 GCA_006410615.1 Neotragus moschatus | reverse complement strand
TGAGTGCCAAAGATTTGATGCTTTTGAATTGTGGTGTTGGAGAAGACTCTTGAGAGTCCCTTGGACTGCAAGGAGATCCATCCAACCAGTCTATCCTAAAGGAAATCAGTCCTGGGTGTTCATTGGAAGGACTGATCTTGAAGCTAAAACTCCAATACTTTGGCCACCTGATGCAAAGAGCTGACTCATTTGAAAAGATCCTGATGCTGGGAAAGATTGAGGGCAGGAGGAGAAGCGGACGACAGAGGATAAGATGGTTGGATGGCATCACCAACTCAATGGACAGGGGTTTGGGTAAACTCTGGGAGTTGGTGATGGACAGGGAGGCCTGGTGTGCTGCGATTCATGGGGTCACAAAGAGTCGGACACGACTGAGCAATTGAACTGAACTGAACTGAATGGGTGCTAAAATTAAACACTAAAATCTGGGCACACGCTCAAGTTACAAATTGTATCATTTCATGTTGTCCTGGTGTAGCCAAGATGATAACACTGCTAGGCCACCTTAGTGCAGAGGTGGAAAAGATATTTCTCTATTAAATCTTGAGTTTATATGGATTTACCCACCTTAACAGGTGGTAACTAACTAACTCTCAACCCTTCAAAATTCTGCCCTAACATACAAATTTTTAATTTGTTTTCTATACAACAAATTTAAAAGTTTAACCCCTCACTTCACCATAATTTTATCATCCTCTCTTTTATAATCCTCATTTAGCTCATAAGTCGCGAGTTTGTAGTAATTCTATTAACATGACTAAATTTCCTCTAAGAAATTTTGTATGAACTTTCACTCTCCACACTCATGCTCATAGCAGCATCATTCACAACAGGCAAAAGGAGGAAGCAACCCCAGTATCCACTGACAGATGAATGGATAAACAAAATGTGGTATATACATAAAATGGTATATTATTCAGCCTCTAAAATAAGGAAATACTGATACGTCACAACAGTGAATCTTAAGGACATTATGCTAAGTGAAATAAGCTAGTCTCAAAAGGATAAGTACTGTATGAATCCACTTATACAAGTTACTTAAATTAGTCAAATTCATAGAGCTCGACGGTAGAATAAACTCTCTGAGACTCCATGGCCAGTCTCCTCTGTCCACAGAATTTTCCATGCAAGAATACTGGAACAGGTTGCCATTTCCTACTCCAGAGGATCTTCCCAATCCAGGGATTGAAACTGCGAGTCTTGTTTCTCTTGCGTTGGCAGGCAGATACTTTACAACTGGCGCCACCTGGGAAGTCCTATGTGAGTTAGCTAAATTAATCGAATTCATAGACCCAGATAGTAGAATAGTGGGTGCCAGGGCCTGGGGCTGGGGGAAATGAAGAGTTGTTGTTTGATGGGTATGAGTGTGTGTTTTAGTTGCTCAGTCATGTCCAACTCTTTGTGACCCCATGGACTGTAGCCCACCAGGCTCCTCTGTCCATGGGATTCTCCAGGCAGGAATACTGGAGTGGGTTGCCATGCCCTTCTCCAGGGTATCTTCCTGACCCAGGGATCGAAAGCAGGTCTCCTGCATTGCAGGCAGATTCTTTACCATTTGAGCTATCCAGGTTTTATTTTTGCAAGATAAAGTGTTCTTGAGGTTGGTTATGCAACAGTGTAAATGTACTTAACATTATTAAAACTTACGCTCAAAAATAGTTAAGATAGTATATTTTATGTTAAGTATATCTTACCACAGTTAAGATGTTTTTAAAATTTACACTTTCAACAGTAGCATATGAAAGTAACCATGTCTCCTAAAATTACTTTTATAATGGAAAAAGCACTAGCTTTATTTCTCTAAGTTTTAGTGGAATTAATTGAAAGGTTAGCAATATTAACAATATATCAAATAGCTCTTTTAGTAAATTTTACACAATCTTATTGTGTGACAGCTTCCCCCCACCCCCACCCTCCATCTTAGATTTGCTTTGTTTGAAATATCAACAAAACCTCACGTATTTTTGTTCACAGATATTCTGTGTGATGAAGACACGAAAACACCAACATTCATATTCCATGCGGAGAAGGCAATGGCACCCCATTCCAGTACTCTTGCCTGGAAAATCCCATGGACGGAGGAGCCTGGGGGGCTGCCGTCTATGGGGTCGCATAGAGTCGGAGACGACTGAAGCGACTTAGCAGCAGCAGCAGCAGCTTTTCAAGAGATTAGGCTCTGAAACTGCCCGATTCTGAATTTGCAAGATAACTTTTCCCCGGATGAAAAACTTTTCCCACAACAAAGAGTACCTCTGGATCTGCCGCTCTGGTAGATTGAGTGCAGCGGCCCTAACACGTATCTACAGGAAAACCCACTGTCGGAGGGATCCCTCCAGCTTCAGAGTGACTTTGGGTTTCACGTCCCAAGGCTCAGAAAGACCCTACCCCTGGAGACTTTTGAGTTTCGAGTGACCCTGGCATGATTTTGTGGGCTAGCCTAGAAAACTAATCTAAAAGGTGCAGATGCACATGACCAACATAACACTACTTTTAAGAGAAATAGCTCCAAGTGGCAAACATCTTAGTTATAGACACCCTTTAAAAAAAGAAAGAAAATTTATACTGTTTTAAAAATTAATTTAGGTATATGACCCTTTCATTAGAAACTTATTGAATGGACAGGACTTGAGTCTTATTTTTAAATAATTTGTAATATATAATTTAAAAAAAAGTAGATGCTGGCACTATGAGAGCATGCTTTGTTCATTTTGATCTCTCACTTCAATTCCTTAAATATACTGTAAATTCAAATTGATTAATAGGTAAATGAATAGGAAAGACTTTATGTTGTTATCAGGAAAGAACTGAAATAGACAAACATTTTCTTTTGTAGATTGGAAGATAAATTTACTAAGGTCAGATTTTCCTGATCATGCAGGATTTTAGAGACCATGTGCAATCATTTCTCATTTCCATTCTTCAGTCAATCAGACCTACTTCTGGTACATCTTTGGATAATGGTCTAACTTTCCATTCTCATCACCGCCAACCCAACCACCAACTCTATCCAGACCAGCTGTCTCACAACCTGCTAATTGAATAGTTTTAATGGCCCTTTTATGTATCCTATCCAAACCCACTCCAGTCCTCTACTTTGGCACATTCATTTTAGGACCTTTGCATTGTTGTCTTAAATGTGCTGATTTTTATATTGAAAATTATCCTACTCATCATAAGATGCAAATATTTTATGTATTTTTTTGCAATTGAAATGCTGGGACTGTGTTGATCCATTGCTATTTCTTAAATGGTGCCTCTGAGCAGAAAAGTTTCATTCTTTAATTAATCGAGCTGACACCTTTATAGCACATTAATTGAGCTTATATATTTATATTACATGTTAAATATGCACATCAAATACATTTATAATCTTCTTCCAGTTGACCAGCCCATGTCCTTTGCATTTCACCCTTTTCTTCTCTACTTGTAATTGTAGGACATAGAAGAATACTTTTGTTGGGTAAATGCCTGGATTTAATCTACAATTAGGGCTTCATAAGTGGCCCTTGTGGTAAAGAACCCACCTGCCAACGCAAGAGACATAAGAGCTGCAGGTTCAGTCCCTGGATCAGGAAGATTCCGCTGGAGGAGGCAGTGCCAACCTACTCTAATATTCTTGACTGGAGAATCCCATGGACAGAGGAGCCTAGTGGGCTATAGCCCATAGCGTCAAAAGAGTTAGACACAACTGAAGTGACTTAGCATGCAGGCTTGTAAGTTATGATTAAGAGGAGAAAGACCATCTCCTCTTTACAAGTTGCTTAAGTAAACATTTATTGAACATCTGCCCTGGGCCAGACAGGATGCTAGGTACTGAGGACACAAAAAATGGATATATCGTGTCTATTCTACTCAGAAGATACTTTCTTAGTGTTCTTAGAAGACCTGTCTGAGAGTATTAGTTGAAGTGTGAATGCTGGAGTTCTCACTTCCCCAGGTTTTAAGTTTGGGTTGGCCCCAGGAATTTGCAATTTAATAAATCCTCCCAGTGATTCTGATGCAGGTAGTACATTGATAAAACTTCTAAATACCACATTAAACCCTATTGAATGTTGAATATTTGTGCCTGTAGTTCTGGATTGTTATCACAAAGTTTTTTGTTTTTTTAAAGATACTATTTAAAGGAAAATGTTTAACCAATTTCCTTTCCATAATGCTTTTTATCTGTCACTTTTAACTAAGAAATCTTCTCATATTCCGAGATTACCATGAGAAGATTTAAAATATGAGTAGTTTGCTAAAAATCTAGACACTTAACATATACCTTCTCTTTTCCTTCCTCTCATTAAACCATAAAATTAAAATCTTTATAACACTATTATGGTATCACTTTGTAAAAGTTCAGATTTCAGATTTGCTACTCTGAGTCAGTTTTTTTTTCTACAGATACTTTTCCTGCAAGTAGGATCTCCTGCTTCCAGGAAGAAAGGAACAGTTAGTTTTTTCTAGTCCAACAAAAGACCCAAATTAGGATTTACTTGAGATGCAGATTCTAGCCATATGCCCACTGCTTTGAAACAGACTATGAAACGAAGTCTTAAAGCAAAATATTAAATAGTCTCACCAAGTGAAATTTTAGAGCCGTATTCTCATACACATAATTTGGGTTTTTTTCACTAATGCTTAGGTTTGATCAGGCAGAGTGCCCCCCACCCCTATACCGTAATTCCAGTCTTAAACTTTTTTTTCCAACTCTTTATGAAATCTTTCTTAAAACCAAACTGATAATGACCTCCATCCTTGCACACCTTTTCTGTATTTCAGTTGCTGGCTGCTTAGTCTTTTAAAACTGATTAAAGGGGTGCCTTAGCTCCCTATACAGAGAAGAAACCCATTCCCCCACCTTACTTCTCTACAAACTCTGTCCATGCGTCTGAGGAGATAATATATACATATTCATATACATGTACATATACATGGAAGTCCTCTGTACATATATACATATATATAAATTGACAGTTACTTAGCTGTCATATATTATATATATGGTTATACGTATAATACTGGCATATACATGTCAATTTTTGAGACCATCAAACAAATCTTCCTGGATTTGATGTTTTCCAATAAGGAGGATACCTGTCCACATTACATTTAAATAAAGCAGAACAGTCCCACCACATCTCACTTAGAGCAGCTACAATGCCTTTGAGCCAATTTAGTTCTTAACAGAGAATCTTACAAGATCAATCACTGTTTGTTGTTTCTCTATATGCTCAACCAAAAAGAAATCTAAGAAGACAGATCACAAAAAAAAGTGTATTATTCAGGGACTATACATGTAATTTTGGGAGCAAAACATGAAGACATATTTAATTATTTTCCTCTGGAAAATGATATGTATTTAACTATAGGGCTAGCTCAGGTACTGTTCTTTTCTTAATGTCTGAGATTATCTTGTTGGAATAAGGGTTTTGGGGGTTGTGAGGGTATTTCATGTCTGTAATGACTGGAAGAATTTCACTAGTTCCATGTCTACTGACACCAAATATATAAAAATGCATCTCAGAAATTTTGCTGCTGACTCCACTTGCCAGCCACCGACATTCTGCATTTTGAACTGATTGAAGAAAAGGGTGTGTTAGAAAAGGAGCAAGGATGAGTAGAATGATGATTCAGATAGTGGTTGCCAAGAGCCTTGGGCTTCAATCCTCCCTGATTTTTTCCTCTTAATAGAAAATGAATACAATGACTTTCACTTCAAAATTTTATTCAAATTTTATTTCACTGTACTTTTTTTTTTCTCAACCTCCTAAATGTTTATTCCATAATAAAGCCTGGAACCTAAAATTACATAATGAATGATAAACTTTGCCTTATGTGTGGGGGAAAAAAAGCACAGGATTTCATAAGATTCCTTTACATCCCACTCTTGCAGCCAGCTTATTTTTGCAAGTATGAAAGACTGGAGCACAGGGCCTTATTGAAGATTGCAGCACAGAGTTGCTGTGTATAGTTGTGTAGGTTGTACAGTTCACAGCTTGCACAATCATATATGGCAGCCCTAATAGAAGAGGCTCATTTTCCTACATTTCCTGAGCATTGTGTTTGCAGATTAGAATGAACAGAAACTAAAGAAATATGTTTCATCAATGGAGATCCCCAACTATGTCCACCACAAACTGGCATGCAAACCATTTGCTTTTAGCACAAGAGGGAAAAAAGATCCAGACATGCCACAACCAGGGCAATTGCATTATTAAAACAATAAATAAATAATAAACAAAAATTTTTAAGTCACCATGGAGATGTATTTTATGTTATTGAAGACATAAGGCTTTTGGTTAGGATTATGAAGTCCTAGTGGTAGTGAGTCCATTCCATCTAAATTAGGCATTTTGTCACTGCCTGTATTAATTTCTAAGCATGGCTACTCGCTCCATGTACTTGATTTATCTTAGCATATGGTTGAGCTCACAGATTTCCTTCTTTTGTCAAATGTGTGGTTACCAATACTGTACAAGTTTACACCTGAGCAGAATGTGTTAAACAGAAACTTTAAACAAAATTTCTCATAACGATTTAAATTGGCTTTATTATTAAGCAAGGAAAATTAGCAGGCTTTACATCTTAATCATCGTATAGATTTTGTAACTAAAAACTAATAAGATCATGTGTTAAAGTCTTATTGATCCATTAGGCAACTAATTCCAAATCTGAGTATAATAGCATAGAAACATAATCAAGTAACAAATAGCATCCTGCATCATAAATTCTTTGTTTTGTGAACAGGTTCAAAACCAGCCTTACGAATGGCTAGGACAATAGCCATAAAGATGTTGGAATTTAAAACATGCTTCTTGATATTGTCTTAAACTTCTCTAGCATTGTGGCCATAACCCCTTAAAGTTCAATGTTACAGATTGGTTTCTTTTGTTACCAAAAGCTGTTCAAAATCCAGATGTCTTTTGGAGGCTTGCCACTTGTGTTATGAAACTAATTAATGATAATAATAGTAATACTTGTGTTATGAAACTAATAATAATAATAGTAATACTGTTTGTATGTGTATTTAGAGCAAAAATTCTAAAAATGTATTCTGGATTGTAAAGGATTCTATGGACAAATGAGATTAGAAAATGTGGAATTGAAGTCAACTGACTTCCGTTCTGAAATTTTGAAGATGCCAGTGTGCACTGGGAAAGTTTGGGGAAGATTCTAGCATGCAGCATTCCCCCAGCTTCTTTTCCTTTTTCTAATTGAAGTATAGCTGATTCTCAGTGTTGTGTTAGTTTCGGATGTTCAGCAAAATGATTCAATTATATAATTGCACCACTGCATGCGTGCTCAGTCATGTCTTCCTCTGCGACCCCATGGACTGTAGCCAGCCAGGCTCCTCTGTCCATGGCAAGAATACTGGAGTGGGTTGCCATTTCCTACTCCAGGAGATTCTGACCCAGGGATCGAACCCTCATCTCTCACGTCTGCTGCATTGATAGGTGGATTCTTTACCGCTATGCCACCCAGGAAGCCCCTCAGTTATATATATTTTCCTTTGCAGATTCTTTTCCCTTGTAGGTTACTACAAAGTAGTAAACAGAGTTCCTTGTGCTATACAGTAGATCCTTTTTGATTATTTTAAATATAGTAGTGTGTATATGTTAATCCCAAGCTCCTACTTTATCCTTCCTATTGCCTTCCTCCTTTGGTTACCATGTTTGTTTTCTATGTCCCTGGGTCTGTTTCTGGGGTTTAGTTTTCAGTGAGAGGAGTAAGAAAATTTAAAGCTTATTTCCCTTTTTGCTTCTTCTTGTGGCCCCCTCTTGGCTGCTGTGAGATGGCTGATGATGACCTTCATCTAAGCAGGCTAAGTGAACTCAGGGTGTAGCTCAGGAAAAAGGACACTTCAAGTAGGCATCTCTGGCCAGCTTCAGTACTGACTCAGGAGAACAGCACTGTCCTTACAATTTCTTCCTGCAATGGACATGGAAGTAAATTTGGAAGGCCTTAGGGAGTGCTTCTTGTTAGAGGATTCATAAGGGTCCCAAGGGCAGAACTAGGTTTGATGGAGCTTGAAAATTACCCAGTTTGGAGATTGGGGAACTTGATAAGAGAAAGAATATAAAATTAGAAGCAAAAGTGACTATTTAAAATGAGGAAAGGAATTATAACAAATTAAAAAATTTAAAACTGTCAAGTACTGTGAATGTTACAAGACCCAGAAAAACAATGCCAGTTTTATTAACTGCCTGACACATGTCTCTTTTTAAAAAATATTTTTTGCTGTATTCTTGTTGTTTGCCTCTTCATATGAAGATTTCAGATTCTGAAATAACATTTTGTATAGAATAAAAAGCTAATCCAGAGAAATTCCCTGGTTGCCCAGTGGTTAAGATTCTGTGCTTCCTATGCAGGGAACATGAGTCTGATCCCTGGTCAGAGAACTAAGAGCCCGCATGCTGTAGGCAGCCAAAGAAATAAATAACAGTCCTTGCCTCACTGAACCTTAATAAAAACAAAATTCTAATCCAAGCTTTCCTCTAGCAAGTTTGGAATTTTTTTCATTACTGGTCAATTAGAAAAGTTTCTTTCAGCATTATAACTTATTGGAAATAGCGTGTAGCATTTTAGGAATTATTTGCAAAGTTTGGACTTTAGAGCATTTCAAGTTTTCTGTTAGTGACTAAGTAATCTTTGAGTTGAAGATGCTCATTGAACAGTTTGGTACCAGCATCCTATTGTAGTAAACTAATAATGAATGATCTTTATGTTGAGCCAGATGAGTTAACACAGTGGGCAGTAGGCATATTCCTGAAAATGATTCTTACGTTTTGATGGCTGGTGGTAACTCCACTATACACAAAATCACCTGCAAACTCCCTTAAAATAACTCACTAAATCCAAACTGATTGTATCCTCAATTAGCCTCCTCTTAGCTTGATCCTCCAAATATACATGGCCACTCCAACAAAGCTCACCTTGTGTCCTAAGAGTGGGAAAGTCAGAGCAGAAAAGAACAGTAGTATTAATTAATTGCAAACTTCACTGTGCAATTCTACAAAAATGTATGACCTCATGAACACTAGTTCCAAAAGTTCTTAGAGGGGTCCATATAAGTGCAGGAAGCTGAAGTTGAAGCTCCATTAGCATCAGGGTAAATTTGCCTCTGAGTTTCACACCCTTTCTTACCCAAGACCCTCCAGTTAGACAGTCAATACTTTAACTTGGAACAGTTTACTATGCATACATCTAAATCCTATAGAAATGAAGAGTGTGTCAATATGCCAGCTAAACAGTACATCTCACAGCTTTCCTTGCAGTTTGGGGTGGCAATCTGAGACAAATTCTAGTCAATGAGAACTTACTGAAAAGTCACTGAATTGAGGCTTCTGAAAAATCTCTTTCCAAGTTTTTGCTGGCATATGCCTTTTGCCCTGTCATTTTCTTCCTGCTTGGAACTCAGGTGCAATGCTGGATGTCGAGCAGCCATCTTGTGATCACAAAATAAAAACATGAAGGCAAAAACCATATGTTAAGATGGAGGTGCAGAAAGATAGAAGGTGCCAAGCTTCAAGTCACTCTCTACCTTCAAACTCACTGGTAAATTAAAAAAATGGATTGTGTTTTCTGTTATTTGCTGTAGAGTGCAATCTTGAATTAAAATGCTTCCCTTAATGTTGACTTGAATTAAGGATCTAGGAGACAGAATTTCTTTTGCAAATCTCTGTGGGACTTTGAACATTTAAAAAGTTGGTTGCCTATGCAATGAAAAATGCATGTTTTCACAAGTCTTTCTCATGTTTCTTATTGACATTTCATTTATTTATTTTTTCATTGATATTTAAAGTCAGGAAACATTTGAAGTTTTAAAGTTATACTATCAATGTTTGAGTTGATTTTTCAACTTTATTTAAATTCCCTCAATGTTATCTGGTTACGTGGAAATTTAACTTAGTATGTGGTATTGATTTAAGATGATTTTCATGATTGACTTGTATTTCATTTACCTTTATTTTGTCTTTCTGTAAAATGGAAATAATTGCTGGTTCCCACTAAACATAAATGAGGTAAATGCATTTGTTGTAATTTCTTTGTATGTTCTCAGTAAAGTATTAAACATTACTTCTATGAGGCATTTTGCTTTGGCTTTCATATGGATATTAGGATCTTGAAAAATAATATTTTAAGTGTGTCCAGAATTATTGCTTAAGTTAACAGACTTAAGACTTGTCAGAATAATACATTAAAATTAATTGTAGTTTTGCTGCAAGCCTACCAGATATTCTTCACCTAAATCAGACACAGGGATAAATGAATTTCACTTGACCTTTGCACCATGGTTAAGTGCTCCTTATAATTCAGTGATATCCATTTCTATATTTCATGTTATGCATATGGATGGTTCGTGCTTCTCGCCCTGTGACTTTGCAATTCAGTACAGAGTTCACAATATGTTATTTAATCTCCTCTTAGTGGAAGTTTCCTCTTGTTGTAGAATGTCCATTGTAGAATATTGGTAAATTATTAAATCTCTACTTATAGTAAATTACTTTTTCATTCAACAAATATTTAATGAGTACCTCTATAGAATAGATATGGTTTTCGGTACTGGGGATGCATTATAAATAAAGCTGACAAGGTTCTTGCTCCCATGAAGTTGACATTTTAGCAGAAGCAAGCAATGAACAATGTTCTTTTAAAACTAGGAATGAACCTAGGGAATGGTGGTGAGCTGGTTACCTAAAAATCATAATTAGAGGAACCCAAAATCCAGCAGTTCAATAAATATGTCCCATTTGGCTGAAATGGTCTTGTGCCCGCTTCTCCTTACACTTCAACTCATGGCACTGGCACAGTTCTTATAAAAACTGTTAACGCTGATAACTCTTGTCATGAGTAACTTTGAAAAGGACTTGTGAAAATATGGTAGACTCTCAGTTGTATTGAATCACAGAATGTTAAAATTGAAACGGAGTTTACATATAATGTAGAAACTCTATTATCTGCTATCTGAATTATCAGCTCAAACAATAGAGGATCTTGAACCCTGAAGGAATGGCATTATCAGGAATACATGATCAGAAATACATTATCCAGGCCAAGATGTCTGTTTCCTAGAATGGTGCCAAATTGGGGAGGTTCTTTGAGGTGGATGCCAAAATTTAACGGAGACTGCAAGAGATGAGCAGATTGTTGGAAGAAAGTATTGAAGATGAACTTTAATTTTTTTTCTGCTGTTTTGATTAGAATTAACCTTAACTGAACCAACCAAAAACAGAAAAAGAAATAATTAAATTTAAGGACTTTATTCTCTAATCATTTACTTTTCATCAGTTACATGAGAGAAATATAGAAGTAACTATGAAAGGTGATTACAGAATAATGGACTGTTTATTTAAGGCCACATAACCTACAAACTATAACTAAGTATTCCTGCCCTTATCCCTTCGCGGTTTCAGTTCAGAGTGACGTTTATTGCTAGGCTTTCCAAGTCAATGGGAAGTCAAAAAGTAAAAAAAAGAAAAGTCAGCTTCTTAATGGAGTCTCTGTGGGCAGTTTTGGTAGGATTTTTTTTTTTTCTTCCAGTGTTATTGAGATTTAATTGACATATAGCACTGTATAAGTTTTAGGTGTAGAGCATAATGATTTGACTTACATACATCATGAAAGGATTTCCTCAGTAAGTTTAGTGAACACGGGCAGGATAATTCTTTGTTGTGCAGGACAGTCCTGCACAGTGTAGGATGTTTAGCATCTTTGGCTCCTGGCCATGAAATGACATGGACACCGCCGCCACCCTACCAACCCGGATAACTAGGATAATCAAAAATTTCCCCAAACATGCCTACAAGGAAGGGGAGCTGTATTATTTTCCTGATTGAAAACCACTGGTAGTCGGGAAAAGATTCAAAGTGAAATCCCCGGATGTGGAACTGGGGACACCAAGGGCCAACTGGGCCAACTGTGCTATACAATTTTATATGGGACTTGAGCACCTGCAGATTTTTGTAACCACAGGTCTCTTGCAACCAAAACCAAGGGATACCAAAGGAGCCGGTACATCACTTCTGCTGGGGTCCAACCCCGGCAGGTCCAGGGAATTCGAAGCGGGGACGGCGTCGGCGAGGAAAAAACTCATTTATTTAGAAATATAAGATTAGGAAATAATAGTATAGTAGGAAAATTAAGTGGAGAAAAGAGGCTGAATAACTTGGTATACGTGGAAAGCCAGTAAAGTTCCAGACAAGGAGCTTGCACCATCTACGTTGGGCCACTGGCGTTCGTTTGAATATCAGAGAGTGCCCCACCTTGGGCTCTCTCTTTTACGGATCTTAGCAGCCAGGATAAGTAAGTAGACATGGCGAGCCTCCACGCCCCAGATGGGAATTCAGCCAGAAATTAGAGTAAAGAAGAGACACGGGGGAAGCCCAGCATCGGTGCANACACTTCCATATGCTATGTGCTAGGGTCACTGTTTGTGTTCATATTTATGGGAGCACAGAGGAGGGGCACCTAACTGAATCTGGTGGTTCTCATAGGCATCTAAGGGTTATTCTTATCAAAACAATCCAATAATGCCATTCTTACTCAAAATATTTTAGAAATTCTCTTCTGAATTACTTTTAGAGCCTGAGTCACTTTCTTTTGAATTTGTTCAATGTAGGAAACTTTCTTTGGAAACATCCCAAAGTCACTTGTAACCAAGCCATGTGAATAAGATGAGTGAACAAGCTGGACAATATTATTTTTAGTTAAAAGCAGTTTCACAAAACACAAAATTATGAGCTGACACTTCATAGTTATTGAATTAGGAAAAGAACTTAGTCCAAGTTATAATAGCAGGTGCCACTTATTTCATTGTTTTTCATATTCTTCTTATTATTACAAGGCTGTTAGCAATCTATTTTAAGTACTGTGGATACAGAAGTGAAAAGCAATTCCTGCTTCTAAGGAATTCACTATCTAGTGAGGGAGGGAGGCAAATGAACCAATGATTGCAATACAAACATAGAAGTGCATGCTAGAAAGGATATAATTATGCAGCTATAGGAATGCAGGGCACTAGCTCAGTCTCACGCTGAGGAATGTGAAAAGTTAGCTGAGGGAAGCTGATGTTTTATGAGTTTTGAATGTACAGTGTTCATGGCTTGGAGGAGGAATGAAAGGTACTGTATGTTGGCAGGAGCGGTAACAGAGACAAGCTATGAAGGATTGGAAGTTTGCAGTCTACAAGCCTCCAGTTCTCTGGTGTCTGTTAGGAAGGAGCAGGAGATGACACTGGTGAGACAGGCAACATCATTTGTCCTAACACTTTTATGCACCATGCTTAGGAACTTGGACTTTGAATTAAAGAACGATGGCCATAAAGGACTTAAAAGAAAGAAGTCTGATGATATTTGCCTTTCAAATCATTCTAGCAATAGATTGGAAACTGAACCAGAGGAAAAAGAAACCCAAGATAAAGAGTGGTTAAGATGCCAGGAAAGAGGAGAGAAATGAAGAGATGCTAAATAGAGAGGTAGGAGTGGGGATTTAAAGGAGAGGAAGGATTTCAGATTTTTTAAAAAAAATTATAAAGTAACAGAAATTAAACAATAAGGTTATAGATCAGGAAAAGAGATTCATTGTCAATGGATCACAACAGAGTTCAGAAACCAGCATGTGCATGGGGATTATGTAAAAGTAGCATTTTAATTTAGTAGGAACAGGATGAAATATTTTTAAAAGTGTTGGTTAGAGGTGTATATTGGTTTCACAATTAACAAATTACCAAAAACCTGGTGGCTTAAACACCACAAATTCATTATCTTACAGTTCTATAGGTCAGAATGCTGACATGGGGCTCACTAGACTAAAATCAAGACTGTATTCCTTCCTGGAGACTGTAGGTGAGAATTTATTTCCTTGCCTTTTCCATTTCTGGAAGCCACCCTCATTCCTAGGTTCTGGGCCTCCCTTCCATCTCCAAAGCCAGCAACAATGTATTTCTCTAACCATTCCTCTCTATATAGTCAAATTTCTCTCTGACCACAGCCAGGAAAGGTTTTCCAATTTTAAGGAGTCATACAATGAATCCAGGATAATCTCCTCATTTCAATCCATAACCGTATCACATCTGCAAAATCTCTTTTGCTATGTCAGGTGACATTTACAGATTCTAGAGTTTAAGGTATAGACATCTTTTGGGCCATTATTCTGCCTATCACAGGTGAAAAACGTCAACTGAGATCTCTACTTCACACCATAAACAAAAAAATAAATTACATATGGATTAAAGATCAAAACACAAAAATAAACAAAACTACCAAAGTAATAGAAGAAATCACAGGAGGGTATCTTTAAATAAGGAAGACTTTACTGGACAGGATAAGAAATCCAGTTCAGTTGCTCAGTCGTGTTCGACTCTTTGCGACCCCATGAATCGCAGCATACCAGGCCTCCCTGTCCATTACCAACTCCCGGAGTTCACTCAGACTCACGCTCATCGAGTCAGTGATGCCATCCAGCCATCTCATCCTCTGTTGTCCCCTTCTCCTCCTGCCCCCAATCCCTCCCAGCATCAGAGTCTTTTCCAATGAGTCAACTCTTCGCATGAGGTGGCCAGAGTACTGGAGGTTGTTGTAAATAAAGCTATCAACAGACTTGGCACAATAAATACTCAAAAAGTGTATAAAGTGAAAAGCAACACACACAAAAATAACATTTAAAAGCAAAGCATCAAATTAGGAAAAAATTTGGCCAGGTGTATAACAGACAAAGAAAATATCCATAGTATGTGAAGAGTATTTACAAACCAATAAGGAAAAAACTCAATCAGATAGAAAAAGGGGCAAAGGATAAAAAAGATGATTAAAAGAAGAATTCAAAGTAACCAACAAACAAAGGAGGTGGGAAGCTAAATGTCTTTAGTTATTAGAAAGTATTATTTAGGAATTTCTATATATATGGTAAATCTTCAAAGAAAAGCAAAGGAATGATAAAATATATTCAGGATAATATTTTTGTGGTGGGGGGTGGGGTTAAGGTGGAGAGGAGCACACTGGAAACTTTAACATTATTGATTAATATCTAATTTCTCAAATTGAGTGTTAAATTCATAGGCATTCATTTTTATTTTTAAATGTCATAACTTACGTGTAAATTATACTTGTTTTTTGTGTGTATGTATCATGGGGTCAGATACAACTGAGAAACTGAGCACACAGTGCACATCCAATGATTCATGATTTAAAAAATGGAAAAGCAGATTTGTTTTTTATTTTTTATTTTGAAGCAACTTATTTGAAATAATTTCAGCCTTACAGTTAATTGCAAGAATGTGCAAACTCCCATACATCCTTTGTCCAGAAGCCCTGTATAAGTTGGCAATTGTCCCAATAATATTTTTTATAGCAAAAGGGTTTAGTCCAGTTTCACGTGTCTGTAATATTGTAATTTATAAGAAAGATATATTTGGTCTTCATCCCAATTGTTTGACACAAAGGTCCTAAAACCCTTGGAATTTTCTAAGCCACAAAGTTATCTTGATATTTATAAGAATCGCCTTTCGATTGTATTCGAGATTATGTTAATGAAGTGAGTTGGAAAGCCTAGAAGGAAGGGGGATGTTTGTAGGGGAACGAAAGTTGGAAATTTCCCCCTGACTTCCATGAGGGAGAGCGACTGGAGATTGAATCAATTACCAATGATTTAATTAATCATTTCCACTGCTAGAAAACTCAAAAGGACAGAATTCAGCTGGTGTACACAGGGAGATGTGGGAAGAATGGCATACCTGGAGAGCGTGAAGAACTCTTCGCTCCTTCCCATGTCCCTTACTTATCCTAGACATCTTTTCCACCTGGCTGCTACCGCATTATATCCTTTTATAATAAACTGGTGTACATGAGCAAGTGTTTCTCTGAGTTCTGCAAACTACTCTAGCAAATTAGTTGAATCCGAGGAGAAGGCTGTATAAACTTCTGATTGACAGCCAATTGGTCAGAAGTACAAATAACAACCTGGATTTGTGATTGGAACCTGAAGTAGGGGAGGCAGTCTTGTTGGACTGAGCCCTTCACCTGTGGGGCCTGATGCTGTCTCCAGGTAGATGATGTCAGAATTAACTGCTTGGTGACGCTGCAAAAGCACATATTCTGTATGTGCTCTAGGCAGTTGTCATATTTCTCTAGTCTCTTTCACCCAGAAACAGTTCTTCAGTCTTTCCTTGACTTCCATGACCTTGACATTTTTGAGGACTATAGGCCAGTAATTTTGTAGAATACCTCTCAGTTTCTGTTCACTTGAAGTTCCTTATGATTAGACCAAGATCATCTAGGAACATCATAAAACTGAAACTGGATTCTTCTTATTGAATCCCAATGTGTAGCCTGTGATGTCAGTCTGTCCCATTTCTGGTGGCATTAGTTTGATTAGTTGCNGGAGGAGAAGGGGACGACCGAGGATGAGATGGCTGGATGGCATCACTGACTCGATGGACGTGAGTCTGAGTGAACTCAGGGAGTTGGTAATGGACAGGGAGGCCTGGCGTGCTACGATTCATGGGGTCGCAAAGAGTTGGACACGACTGAGCAACTGAACTGAACTGAACTGAATCTTTGTCTCAATAATTATCATTCATTTTTAAGCCAGTGTAGAAAAGCCTTGTGTACTGCTGAAGCAACAAGTTAAAACATGTTGCAGTCTTCTCTGCTCAGACAGTTCCTCCTCTGTTTCCAGGAATGGTAGGAGAAAACAATTGGTCTCCTTAGTTTGCAGCGCTACTATGTTGCTAACCTGTGATTTCAATTATCCATACTCCAGGAGAAAGAACACAGTATGGATAAAACAACTGGAAGTATGCTAAGGCTTGCTTTCTCACCAGCTCAGCTAAAGTTCATATGACAAACGCCACCTACTAACACGCTAGGACCTGGAGGGCAAATGTGTTCCTCTGCCTTCTCAGATGACTCATCTTTCTTTTTCTTCCTTTCTTTCAATCTTTATTTTATATTGGTTAATTAACAATGTGTTAGTTTCAGGTGTACAACAAGTGATTCAGTTATACATCTATCTATTCCTTTTTCAAATTATTTTTCCATTTAGGTTATTACAGAGTGTTAAGCAGAGCTACCTGTGCTATATAGTAGGTCCTTATTGGTTATCTGTTTTAAATATAGTAGTGTGTATGTGTCAGTCCCAAACTCTCAATCTGTTCCTCCCTCACCTCCCTCCCTCCCCACGCCCACAAGATCTTTCTCTAAGTCTGTGAGTCTGTTTCTGTTTTGTAAATAAGTTTATTTGTATCATTCCTTTAACTTTCTTCATATAAGAGATATCATATGATATTTGTCTTGGTCTGACTTCTTCACTTAGTATGATAATCTCTAGGTCCATCCTTGTTGCTGCAAATGGCATTTTTTAGTTCTTTTAATGGCTGAGTAATATTCTATTGTATATGTGTACCACGTCTCTGTGGTTTCCCCAGTGGCTCTGTGGATAAAGAACCTGCCTGCAATGCAGGAGACGCAGGTGATGTGGGTTCGATCCCTGGGTCAGGAAGATCCCCTGGAGGAGGGCATGGCAACGCACGCCAGTATTCTTGCCTGGAAAATTCCAGGGACAGAGGAGCCTGGTGGGCTACAGTCCATGGGGTCACAAAGAGTCAGATATGACTGAGAATGCAGGCACACACCACATCTTTATCCATTCATCTGTCATCGATGGACAGGTTGTTTCCATGTCCTGGGTATGATAAACAGTGCTGCAATGAACACTGTGGAGCATATATCCTTCAAGCCATGTTTTTCTTTGGATATGTGCCCAAGAGTGGGATTGCTGGATCACATATTAGTTCTATTTGTATTTTCTTAAGGAACTTCCATACTGTTCTCCATAGTGGCTGTACCAATTTACATTCTAACCAACAGTGTAGGAGGGTTCCATTTTCTGTATGCCCTCAGATGACTTTTCTTTAATGGCTCCTTTAAAAACTCCTTATTAGTAAATAATGAAATTAATATATAGAGAAAATACTGTCTGCTTGATTGTCAAACCAAAAATGATTTTCTTCTCTCATCTTTCTTCCTTCTTCTTTTTCATAAAAGGAATGGAATGGACTACCTGCTTAAATGTCAGTCTCACAGCAACAAAGAGCCTGACCACATTTCAGAGCCTCTGAAAGACGTCTAGAGGACACATTGGGGGCAGCAGAGAAACCCTCGCTTTCTCTAACCTTTTATTTCTTCTAGCCAGGATTCCAAGTCACATCTGTCTGATGCTCTTAACGGCAGATTATGAAAAATTAGGTCTTTCAAATGAGAACAAGAAAGAAAAAAATGTCATCATGTATATTCATTTGATTTGGGAATAAAAGGGTGCCCTATAATTTAGAAGAGACGGGGATGACTCATTACAACTATGAAGGTTATTAAGGAAATGAATAAATCGGTCATACCACTACAACTGTACTTGTCATCACAGTAACATTGCCAATTTCCCTTTACAGTTGGTAATTGCTATTCTATACCTTCTTATATGGAATATAAGACCTATTCTGGTGTAACAATAAATATTAGAATAGTCTTCAAATCCATCATTAGTTGAGGCTATAAAAAGCTGTAGCTAGAGCAGGTGCAAGCTACCTCAGAACCATGGAAAGAGTCATTCAAAATTATAGCACTGAAAATACTCTGAACTGTCCAATGCAATAAAAGTATATATAAAATTTAATAGTCAATGTAAAAAGCTATAATACTTGAAAATTAAGACTATTTTGATAATGTTAAATTGATACCCCAAACTAGAAAAGTGGTACAAAGCCTAACTCACACTTATATTTCTTCAGTTTAATAAGCGTATAAATGTTTAACAAAGAGAATAAAAGCAATATACATTATAGCAGCTTTGTTCGAATCTATTTAGGAAGTAAGATCTTAAGCTTCTCTGTAGTTTTCCTTATTAGCTGATTGATTTTTGATTGATTTCAGCTAACACTTTGCTTAACTATGTCAGGTTGCTTTGATCGTCAAACTTGGAGTTATCTTTCTACTGTGGTTTTAACTATTCTGTAGATTTTGTTATCCCTATTGTCACAAAGTATGCCTACATCCAAGCCTGTTTATCTTATATTTCTTCTTCAAGCAAGAAGGTCAGGAAAAAGGAAAGGGTAAAAAGCTAAAAAGCACACTTCCTTTCAGCTCCAGTCTGTAATTGAAAAGCTCCATGACATTCAGAAATTTAAAAGCATAGTCTTTGGGGATGGAAATATATAAAAGGCACTATCCAGAGCAGTCTAGAGCATGGACTTTGGCCTCAAGCCTCCCTGGGTTTCAAGTCTGGTTTCTTCCCTTAATACCTGCATACTTTGGACAAGCTCCCTAATCTCTCTAAGCCTCAGCTTTCTCATTTGCAAAATAAGGATAGCAGTAATACCTGTCTCATAGAGTTTATTGTTAGAATCAAATTAGATAATGCATATAAACACTCCAAGTGGTATTCGGCATATGATAAGCATTTAAAAATGCTAGCTAATAAAACACTGATGCTATTAATATAGGAACATATTTGTTTTAAAAAAATTCACTAAACCCTTGCTAGAGGATGCGTCCATATCCTTTGGGGGCCTTATTCAGCAATGACTTTGAACCAAAAAAAATTTATACTTGCATCACTTTGGTAGTTGAGAAGAGACAGTTTCTGAACAAACTTCTGTCCAATATCTCTGATGCTTCATTGTCTTTGAGCTGTTCTGTTTCAAATTTGATTTCTCTTTCCAGTGACTCTCCCTCTGCCCTCAAAACACTGACAATTCTGCATGCCAAGGAGTCCTACAGCAGTGTTTGAGGTGCAACCCAGGGTTTTCTGTCCCTCTGACAATGAAAAAAATTTCCTATTTCTTTGGTTCATTTCCTCTCTATATACATTATTGTTTTCATTGTTCAGTTGCTAAGTTGTGTCCAAAACTTTGCAACTGCACGGACTGCAGCATGCCAGGCTCCCCTGTCCTTCACTATCTCCTGGAGTCAAATTCATGTTCATTGCATTGGTGATGTTATCTAACCATCTCATCCTCTGCCACCCCCTTCTCCTTTTGCCTTCAATCTTTCCCAGCATCAGGGTCTTTTCCAGTGAGTCAGCTCTTGGCCTCAGATGGCCAAAGTACTGGAGCTTTGGCTTCAGCATAAGTCCTTCCAATGATTATTCAGGGTTGATTACCTTTAGGATTTACTTGTTTGATCTCCTTGCAGTCCAAGGGACTCTCAGGAGTCTTTATCAATACCACAGTTCAAAAGCATCAACTCTGTGGCACTCAGCCTTTTTTATGGTCCAACTTGCATATCCATACCTGACCCCTGGAAAAACCATAGCTTTGACTTTACGGACCTTTGTTGGCAAAGTGATGTCTCTGGTTTTTTAGTCTGCTGTTGTCTAGGTTTGTCATAGCTTTCCTTCCGTGGAGCAAGTGTCTTTTACTTTCATGGCTGCAGTCACCTTCCATGATGATATATGTTAACCAGGATATAATTCTTTTGACCCAGATCTATAACATTTATTCTAATTACTTACATGTTTATTCAGTTCCCCCAACTCATTATGTTACCTATAGAGTGCATGCATGCTAAGTCGTTTCAGTCATGTCCGACTCTTTGTGATCCTATGGACTGTAGCCCGCCAGGCTCCTCTGTCCATGGGATTCTCCAGGCAAGAATACTGCAGTGGGTTGCCATGCCCTCCTCTAGCAGATCTTCCTGACCTACTGTGTCTCCTGCACTGATAGGCAGGTTCTTTACCACTAGTGCCACCTGGGAAGCTCTATTTACTGACTACTTACTACCATATTTCATTCAGTCTGAAATACATTGACTACTGGTGGGAGATGGAGGAATTGGAATAAGGGGGTCAAAAGGTACAAACTTCAAATTATAATTAATGAGTATTGATGATATAATGTACAACATGATGACCCTAGTTAACACTGCGGTCTGGCTTATATATACCTAGGAAAGGGAATGGAAACCCACTCCAGTATTCTTGCCTGGAGAATTCCATGGACAGAGGAGCCTGCAGGCTACAGTCCATGGGGTCGCATAGAGTCAGATATGACTGAGCAACTAACACATACCATGGATATATATAAAAGTTACTAATAATAGATCCTTAAAGTTCCCATCACAAAGGGGAAAAAAATGGAGGCTAGGAATGCAGGAGTGGAAGCAGGAAGCCTACCTAATTACAGGCATTGCTTTAGCTCTATGAGAGGTGATGCTGGCCTAGGCTAGGGCAGTAGGCTTGGAGGAAAGGGGAAATGGTAAAATTTGGAAAATATATTTAGTGCACAGTAGAGAAGGCAATGGCACCCCACTCCAGTACTCTTGCCTGGAAAATCCCATGGACGGAGGAGCCTGGTGGGCTGCCGTCCATGGGGTCGTGAAGAGTCGGACACAACTGAGCGACTTCACTTTCACTTTTCACTTTTATGCATTGGAGAAGGAAATGGCAACCCACCCCAGCCTTCTTGCCTGGAGAATCCCAGGGATGGCAGAGCCTGGTGGGCTGCCATCTATGGGGTCACACAGAGTCGGACATGACTGAAGCGTCTTAGCAGCAGCAGCAGCAGATCAGGACTGAATTATGTGAAAGTGAGAAGTGGGAGGGATGTGGATTAAGAGGTGATTCCCAGGACTTTGGTGGCAGCAACTACTAAATGATGGGACCATTTGCAGAGATGGGAAGACTAGGAGAAGAGCAGGTTTGAGGGCAAAAATCAAGCATTTAGTTTTGGACACAGTAGTTATTAGACAGCACAAGAGAAGCTGTTGAGGACTAACTGGATATTTAAGATCAGGTCTCAAATAGAGGTCAGAGCTGGAGACACATATTTTGAACTTATCTATGTACATGTTATTTAAATCCATTCAATGTGATCCTCAACACTGGTCCCACATTAGAATCACTTGGGGTGCTTTAAAACCTATAAACTCATAGCTCTGCCCCCCAGAGGTGATGGTAGAAAAGGGATTTGGTGTTTCTTTTTAGAAGTGTCTCCGATGATTCTAATATGTAGCCAAGCTTGAGAACCAGGCCCAAAGGGACTCAGGTAGTTGATTATAAGAGAGAAAAGAGTGGACTCATGGATTGAAGCCTTGGTGGGCTCCAGCATTTAGTGGATCAGAAGAGAAAGCAAAGGGTCCAGCAACAGGACTGATCAAAAGAAGTTGTCAAGTTAGTTGTCAAGTTGTCAAGTTAGGAGGGAAACCAGGAAAATGTCCCAGAAGTCAAAAAAATACAGGGGTTCGAGGAAGATGGAGTAATCAGATGAGTCAAATACTACTAGAAGGATTAATAAGGTAAGGACTAAGTATTAACTATTAATTAGGTACAAAGAAGTGTGTTACAAATAAAGCAAGTGATAACAACCACTCCTCCAGTCTTTCTTCTTTGTATGTGTGTGTGTATTTTAATCGCTCAGTCGTGTCTGGCTCTTTGTGACCCATGGACTATAGACCACCAGGCTCCTCTGCCCATGGGATTCTCCAGGCAAGAATACTGGAGTGGGTAGCCATTCCCTTCTTCAGGGGATCTTCCCAACCCAGGGATTGAACCCAGGTCTCCTCAATTGCAGGCAGATTCTTTACTGTCTGAGCCACCAGGGAAACCCCTCTTCATTGTATATACACAAGGCAAAACTGGGAGTTGTAGTATATTTGATAAATAAAAAATAATTTAAAGTGGTGAAGGTAATATAATACTACTGAAAATTATATTCTGAATACCTTCTTTTTTTAAAGATGGCAAATATAAATAAATAAGTAGCCACAGAAAATTCGGGCAACTGAGAAAAGGCAAAAATATATGACCACATTCTCTTGTGCTAAACATTATTTAGCATGCATTCAGTTTTATTTACTGAATTCCTACTCTGCAGCAGATTCTATGCTGGGGATGTAGAAATCTACAAAAATCCACAAAAATCTCTGCCCTTAAGTAATTCAGGGTCTCGTGGGGGAGGTGAACACATGAAAAATGGCTACAAACCAAAATAATAAGTGATGTAATAAAAGTTATATAGAGCAGATGGTGGGAGCAAAGAAGACAGAGAACTTATTGCATGTTGAATGATGATTATGAACAGCACCTTAACAAACTAGGAAATTGCTCATGCTTTAATGTTAGTGATAGAAACAAGATGGAAAATTGAGTGTACCCCGTGATTACAACTATATAAAAATATGATCCCCGAAATTTTCCCAGTCAAGAAAAATCTTGAACTGAGTCTTGAATAGTGGGCCAAATAAATAAGGTCAGGAAAAGGTGGAAGAAAGAAGAGAATTCTGAGCTGGAAGAAAGCAAGTGAGACAGAGTGCACAACCTGTTTGGCCACTGTAATACCTTTGGTGGTGTTGGAGTGTGGGTTGCCCGTCAGGGAGTAACCAGACTTAAAACTGGAAAGACAGGCAGGTGATAACAAGATAGAAAAGAGTCACACAGGTTGTGCTAGAGAGTTTGAACTTTATTCAGTCACTTCTGAGTTGCCATGGAAGAATTTTAAAGTGGAAAACACACTCAGATTTGATATTACAACTATAACCACAGCAGCTTAACTGAAAGAGGCTGAAAGCAGGAAGACTAGTTAGAGATGTCTTGCAATAATCTAGGTGGGAAATATTAATTAATAAAGACAATAGCAGAAGGATGGATGGACGAACAGGGATGAATTGAAAGGACTCTTTAGGAGATTGAGTAGACGTAGGGAATGGTAAGGGATGGGAGCATCAGGAATGTGGAGTGAAGGAAAAGAAGAAAGACTCTCAGATCTCTGGTTTAGATAATTATCCCTTTTCTTATTCTCAGCTGAGTTTCAACCAAGGCAAAAAAATATAGGACTAAAATTGAGGGACCTGTGGAACATCTAAGGGAAGAATGATAAGTTTGAATACCCTGGAGCTCAAAAGAGATGTGTGGGCTAGAGATACTGATTTAAGAGACATCATTACCTATGTGATTTGTGAAGTGATTGAGACTGAGCAAGGATGTTGTATACGTGCTGTTTGTGTGTTTTCCTTTCTAGTCATTTTATTCTAAATTATATCCTCATTTAATTGTAATAATTAGATTATGCAATTTCCTTTTTCACCTCGCATTATAACAAAAGTTTTTCTTATGTTGCACTAGAGTTTTCAAAACAGTCAAAACTGTGGCTAAATAAAAATATACCAAGAGGATATGCTATAGTTATAGTTGAGCTTATCTCTGTGATAAAAATGTCTGTTCATAGTTTTTCTTCCANTAGATTATGCAATTTCCTTTTTCACCTCGCATTATAACAAAAGTTTTTCTTATGTTGCACTAGAGTTTTCAAAACAGTCAAAACTGTGGCTAAATAAAAATATACCAAGAGGATATGCTATAGTTATAGTTGAGCTTATCTCTGTGATAAAAATGTCTGTTCATAGTTTTTCTTCCATGTTTTGGATTTTTTCCTTAGGCAAGATTCTCAGAAATGAGAATATATGTATGTTGTTCTATATTTAATGTTTGTTGCACATATACATCCGAATTATTTTCTGAAATGGTTGTACAGTTTCTCCTTAATAACAGCAATGTATGAAGATACAAATTTAATTAGGTACTTGCTATAATTTGGTATTATGTATTTATTGAATGGGGCTTCCCAGGTGGCACAGTGGTAAAGAATCACTCATCAATGCAAGAGACACAGGAGACTTGGGTTCAATCTGTGGGAAATGGCAACCCACTCCAGTATTCTTGCCTGGAAAACTCCATGGAAAACAGAGACTGGCAGGTTATAGTCCATGGGTTGCAGAGTAGGACACAACTGAGCACACGCGCAGGATATAGGATTTGTGGAAAGTGTATGGACATCCTGGATTCTGAAGTCAAGTGGGCCTTAGGAAGAACACTGCGAACAAAGCTAGTGGAGGTGATGGAATTCCAGTGGAGCTGTTTCAAATCCTAAAAGATGATGCTGTGANGGAAAGGTTGAAGGCAGGAGGAGAAGGGGATGACAGACGATGAGATGGTTGGATGGTGTCACTGACTCTATGGACATGGGTTTGAGCAAGCTCGGAGAGTTGGTGATGGACAGGGAAGCCTGGCGTGCTGCAGTCCATAGGGTCGCAAAGAGTTGGACATGACTGAGCAGCTGAACTGAACTGATATTTTTATTATATACATTAAACATCTTATTGCAGTAAGATAAACATACAGCAAAGTATACATATCGAATTGTACAGCCTGATGAATTTTCAGAGTGAACATACTAAATAATCTGAACCTAAATCAAGAAACAGAGCATTATCAGCATCTCAGAATTCTCTCTCATATATCCCTCAAAGGCACAACCACAGTCTTGATTTTTGACATTCTAGGATAGTTTGAGCTGTTTTTGGACTTTTGATAAATAGAATCACATAGTGTGTAATCTTTTGTGTCTGTCTTCTTCTGTTCAGCATTATGTTTGTACAGTTCATCATGTCACTGGGTTTATCTGTGGTTCCTTCTCATTTCTGTATGGTATTCTACCGTGTGGATGTTCTACAATGTACTTGTTCTGATAAGCATTAGGGTAGTTTCTGGTTTGGGGCTATTATAAACAGTGCTGGTTTATGAACATTCTTGTTATGTCCCTTGATGAATATATGTATGCATTTCTATTGGGAATGACTTAGGAATGAATGATGGATCATAACATGTCTTTGTTTTCAGCTTTGGTAGTTACCGCCCTGTTTTCCCAGGGTACCACTTTTCACTTCCTCCAGGACATGAGAGTTCCTGGTGCTCTATGTGCTGTCTAACATTTTGTCTTTTTCATTTTAGTCTTCTCATAAATGGTGTCTTTTTTGGCTTCAATTTGCATTTCCTTGTTAACCAAAAGTGTTAACCATCTTTTCGTAAATTTTTTAGCCATTTGGATATGCTGTTTTGTGAGGTTGCTGTTCCAGCTGTCTACTTTTCTGCTGTATTCTCTTTTCCTTATTGATTTGTAAGAGGTTATTATTGTTGTTATGTTGCCATTTTACATATCCTGAATATGAGTCCTTTATCAGGTGTATGTCTTGCAAGTATTTTCCCACTCCATGTTTGCTTTCACTAGTTGAAGAACGTCTTCTCATGATTAGAAGTTTTTAATCTTTTTAATCTTAATATAGTTCAACCTGTCTATTCTTCCATATGGTTAGCACATTTTATGTTCTGTTTAAGAGATCTTTGCCCACCTGTAAGTCATGCAGATATTTCTCTATGTTTTCTTTTAAATGCTTTATCTTTTATTTTCATATTTAGATCTGCAACCCATTTGAAATGTATTTTTGTATTTTGTGTAAGGTAGGGGTCAAAATGCATATTTTTCTATATGGATATCTATTTGACACAGTCTAATTTATTGCAAAGATTACCCTTTCCCCCACTGCACTGAATAGTAATATTTAAGGGTTTTTTTCTCTTCAGTTTAACACATGGAAAGTGAGACCTCATTGTTTAACTCATTTATTGATTATTTGGGCAATTTGCCATTTCTCTATTGTACTAATTAAGACAGGACAGATTCCGCTGCGGTAGCAAATGAAGCACCGAATTTTAGAGGCTTAAAATAACATGGCTTTAGTTTTCCTCATGCAAAGCCCAGTTGCCAGTGGGCCAGTTTATAAGGCAGCCAGTCTCCCTGCAATGACTGAGAGATCCAGGTCACTTCCATCTTGGGACTTCATAGTAGTATGTGGTCTCTACAATCTCTGTTAGAAGAGAAGAGAGAGTGATGGTGGCACTTTGACTCTTACATTCTTGGCCTGGTTGGGAGACACCTTTCAGCTTACGTTCTGTTGTCTGCATCTGTTAACATGGCCTCACCTCAATGAAGGGAGCCTGGGAAGTATAGTTTTCCCATGTGCCCAGGCTGGAGAGGAAAGACACACTAGAGAGAGGGTTATCCTACCACATTCCCTTGACTAACTCGTCATATTTTCCACTGTGGAAATGGTTTGTGTCTATTAACACTTTTGTGTCTATTAACACTATTTACTTGGGGTATCTAATGTGTATATTAAATTGAAATGACCTTTAAGATTTCTTGCTTTGAATTCTCTTTTAACTTAGTAATGCTTCTCTAATTTATTACAAGCTTGCTTACCACATTTCACTCATCCTGTTCTCTGGTCTTTTTATGTTATTTTATTTAGATGTACTTTTTATAAGCAGCAAAGATTCTGATTTTCAACACAATCTGAGAGGCTTTTTCTATTAATAGGGGATCTAAATTTAATAAGTGGACTGATCACACTTAGTCTCAGGATTGCCATGTTTTTGTGCCTTTGTTTTCATCATGTGTATGCTCTTTCTTTTCAGTTTTGTCATTTGCGCTGAAGATTTGGTGTTGTTTGCTCTTATTCTTTACTGTGATTTTTTGAAAGTAGACATTCCTCTGATTTTGCTAGTGGGTTCCTGAGAGCTTTCCACAGATACTTTAAAAAATCTGTGTTTGTTTAATTGTAAAAGTAATAAGTCAAATAATAACCTTTATAAACTATGGAAAAAGAGGCATCAAACATTTTTTATTTCCCTTTCCCCTGTTAATCTTATATTTTGTTTGTGTTAACTATCTAATCTGGGGTAGTAAACTCAGTCATTTGAAAAAATAGTTTTTTTCCCTCATAAACTAATTGCTCTTCCTATAAAACATTAGGACAATACCCTAAAGTACAAAGGGCAGCAACAAAATCTGCATTATTTACCACACAAAGACAACTGCTGTTAATATTTTAGTATATTTCCCTTCAAACTTTTTACTTTATACATTTTATATGATTGAGATTATATTGTATATATGATTTTATATGCTGCTTTATTCACTGAAATGTTCTTATTAGCAACTAGTTGTTTTTGGTTATATAAAGTCTTCACAATCATTTTAAAGACCTTATCATATTAGATGAGCCATAAGTTATTACCATATCATTACTGTGCATTTAGATTATTTTCAACTTCTAATTATCATAAATAATGTTGAATAAAATTATCTTTGTGCAAAAGGGGAAAAAGCACATTTTTTGTCTAATTTAGGATTATTTCATTAGGACAGATTTCCGGAATGAACTTAGTGGGTCAAAGGACTACCTTTTTTTTTGATCATGCTGTACAGCATGCAGAATCTTAGCTCCCCTGCCAGGGGTTGAACCTATGTCCTGGGTCTTGGGAGCAGGGAGTCTTAACCATTGGACCATCAGGGAAGTCCCAAAATGAATATATTTTTTAAAGGATTTTTGGTTCATATTGCTAAATTGCTTCCCCAAATAAATCACATCATTATAAATGAAATCTCAATATAGCTGTATTGTTGCTATAGTTCTTTTAGCATTTCAGACTTAGCATCAATTCATTTCTCATTATTGGTGTTTATATTAACTTATACTATAGCTGAAGCCTGTTTTGCGCACCTCCACCAATTCTTTCCAACCCCTATCTTCCAAATCATGAGTTCTTTTGATGATTCAGTGACTCATTTTATGATTCATCAAACTGCATCAAATACATGGAAGAATGTGGGGGTTTTTTGTTGATTACCAATTAAGTCAATGCTTTATGTAACTTAATTTGGTTTCGTTTCTGCATATTGCATAGCAGGTGACTTATTTCCACTGAGGAAAATTATAATTTTTTTAAGTTAAAAAAATTATATATTTTTGGCTGTTCTGGGTCTTCATTGCTGCACATGGGCTTTCTCTAGTTGCAGTCAGCGGAGGCTACTCTCTAGCTGTGTTGTATGGTTTCTCATTGCAGTGGCTTGTTTTGGAGCATGGGCTCTAAGCACTTGAGCTCACTGGTTGTGACACACAAGCCAAGTTGCCCCACAGCAGGTGGGATCTTCCCAGACCAGGGACTGATCCGTGTCCCCTGTATTGGCAGGCAGATTCCCAATCACTGGCACACCAGGAAATTCCCAAAATTACTTTTTGACACTAGCTGTGTCCTTTCCAACCCATCCCAATCTACAGAGCAAGGAGAAAATGAAGGAAGTGAAAGTGAAAGTCGCTCAGCTGTATCCGACTCTTTGCAACCCCATGAACTATACAGTCCATGGAATTCTCCAGGCCAGAACACTGGAGAGGGTGGGTGTTCCCTTCTCCAGGGGATTGTCCCAACCCAGGCATCAAACCCAGGTCTCCTGCACTGCAGGCGGATTCTTTACCATCTGAACCACCAGGGAAGCCCAAGCCTAGGGTAAGTTGAAAAATGCAGTTCTAGTAGGGGTTGGAAAAATGTGTCGAGGCCTCTAAACAGGGAAAAAGGGGCAAATAAGCAAAGATTTAACTAGGTGCTCAAGACTATCCTAAATTGAAGATACAATAAAAAATAGAATAGAGTCTTAAGTTGGTGTATGGAATAGATCCAGACTCTGATGGATAAGTTTTGAATCTTGAAAAGGAAATAATTTAGATTACTTTGATGCACTTCAAGGCCCAGCTAAAATTGCTCCTCATTTAGACACCTCAAATGTGATCTCTCCTGCCTCCAAATTCTCCCATTTTTCTAGAAAATACATCATTTTCTACCTTGGATAGTAGTAATTTGCCAGACTACTCTTTGATCATTACCTCCACATTACATGTGTGACTCACCTCTGTGCTTTCATAGCACCTGGCAAATTGCTTTATCCTAGATAGGTGTTCAACAAATAATTCCTGAAACCAATGCTTATCAGTTGGTAACTGTTTTCAAAACCAATGGATATACAGATTATAAACCATTCCCAAATAACTTTATTAAGTGCTCAAAGTGAGCAATAGTTAAGTAGATAAATATTTACCTGAGGACTTTTTCACAGTGGCAGTTTTGGAAATTTCATTGTGTATTTATTGATTTTAAGATACTGTTCTCTTCATTTCCCCTCACATTAGCAATATGTTACATTTAAAAAAAATACTACCTTTTATTTTCTCATTAAACAACAAATCCCATTAGAATGTGTTCGTGTGTGTGTGTGTGTATGTGTGTGTGTGTGAATACTTAGAATCACAAATGCTAGGTTGTTTTTGCTAAAATTTTTTTCTAATTTTTTTATCATAAATGTGCAGTGTAATTTTCACAAACGAGACACTTGCTTCTAAACAGCACCTGGATTAAGGAACAGAATATTACTTTCATCTCAGAAACCCCTCTTCTTGCTTCATGATGACTTTTTTTTATGGTGACTTTTTGACTTTTGGAGGGAAGGGGGAGAAATTTTCATCAATATTTGATGTTTTTATATTGTTTCAAAGTTTCTCAGTATGTATGAGATTATATACATCTCACATTATTTTTGTCATGTATCTAAGGAAGATTTGTATTTTTTATTTACTAGGAAAGCATTAAGTGATTTTTGTTTGCATTAAGTGATTTTGAAAGTCTTGAAACCATACAATTGGAAAGATAGTCAAAAATCAAGGATATCTGATATTGATGTTTATGAAAAGAAACATCAATTTCTTTGCCTACAAAATAATTTGCAGGACTTCTCTGGTGATTCAGTGGTTTAGATTCCCTGCTTCCAATGCAGGGGATGCAAGTTTGATCCCTGGTGGGGGAACTAGGATCCCATATGTCATGTGGTGCAACCAAAAAGCAAATTCCTACTGCAAAAACCAAGTCCAGAGTAAATAAAGTTTTGGAAGTCTTTGTTCTTCCCTCTATAGTGATGAATTTATATTTCAGTTCAACTAGTAAGACTTAGGGTCTGAGTGAAGTGGAACACTAGATTACAATTGGTGTTACATGTTTTCTTAATCACTTCTCAGTAGATTGCTTTATTAAGAGGTACACTGTTGATTTAAAATTTGCTATGAGCACTGTTTGCTTGTTGTACTTTGTTTTTGTAAACATTTCATAATACTCATGCCCTTGGAAGATTGCCTCTAGTGCACTTTGGGGGAGGTAATATTGTTTGAAGCTGATTGTAGTTTTTTAACCTCAGGCTAAATGAATCAGTTTTGAGAATCTAGTAATTCCAGTTTCGGTGATGTATGGATCAAGACTAGCCTTCTCCAGTGAGTTGACAAACCTGAAGGAAACCCCTTTCACAGCTAAAGAGAGCAGAGGAAGAGTAACCTAGCCTATTACCCACAAAATCCTGAAGCTATCGCTACAGGGATTTGGAAACCATCATCTTCAAGCAGCGGCTTTGTGAATTGTGCAGGACAGGTAGAACAAACTCAGTGAAAATAGAATTCCTCATAATCTAGTGCAATGGAGTCACTTGTCTAAGCCTCTACCAGAAAGGATACTACTCAGGTGGCAAGTCACGAACGCAGGGCCGGTATCCTGAGAACTCTCGTCTGTGTGCATATGTTCAGACAAAGAAAGAAGTCAGTGGGAATGCAAATTAGTACAGCCACTATGGAGAACAGTGTGGAGATTCCTTAAAAAATTGCAAATAGAACTGCCTTATGACCCAGCAATCCCACTGCTGGGCATACACACTGAGGAAACCAGAATTGAAAGAGACACGTGTACCCCAATGTCTATCACAGCACTATTTATAATAGCCAGGACATGGAAGCAACCTAGATGTCCATCAACAGATGAATGGATAAGAAAGC
>SJYA01000400.1:149479-191116 GCA_006410615.1 Neotragus moschatus | reverse complement strand
GTCGGGAAGTCCAGTAGTCTCGAGAATCCTTTAAAGATACCAAGAGCTTTGATTTATGTAGGAGTTGGTGGGATTTATTTTGAAAATATCTGTCAGTATTTACGACTCAGAGCCTTGACATTTGTTAGTCAGGTGGTTTGTGCCCTGAATCCAGTGGTTCAGGCATAGCTTTCTTTGTCATTTTGTTCCTGTGAGCATGTGTGAAAGTGACAATAGGCTCAAAGATTGGCATGAATTTGCTCTGGAAAATTCTTGGGAAGATTTGATTTATGGCATCCATTAAGCGTTCTGAATACTTTGACAGACATTTCCTCTTTCCATCTCACCCCCAACCCTGAGTTCTGATTATTAGAAGATAAAAGTTTATTTATTGACTAACCCAAATTTAGTACATCTGGTGATTTTTCTTTCTTCACTTGAAAATTTGTAAATGAATGTCTTAAAATCTATTTTGTGAACAGCAGTTGGTGCTTTTAGCATGCTTTTACTTTTGTCTGTACTTTCATTAAGATGCTAAATGGTAGTGTTAGGAATGATAGTAGAATGAGTGATAGTCGAGGATGTCTTGGGAAAGACTTTTTTAAAGGCTGTACCTTTTTTAAATTATTCATTTCTTAAATATTTATTGAGACATTTTTTGTGAGCCAAGCACTGTACTTGTTAATGAGGACGTAGTGTTGAATTGTTCATTTGTTAACATCCGTAATCAGTGTTAGTAATTTTGAGTCTGTAGAATCTAGATTATGAACTTCAGAGGTTACTTCAACTCATTAAAAAACTTTTATACTATTCTGCACTTTTCCTGATGTTTTAAAATTTTGAAAGATTGGAATAATTTAGCTTGAACTTCAAAATAAGGCGAATTTTTTCCAGCAGTTTGGATTTTTATGTAACCTAAATATTAGTCTCAATTTATGAAATAACAAGACNTTCAGAGGTTACTTCAACTCATTAAAAAACTTTTATACTATTCTGCACTTTTCCTGATGTTTTAAAATTTTGAAAGATTGGAATAATTTAGCTTGAACTTCAAAATAAGGCGAATTTTTTCCAGCAGTTTGGATTTTTATGTAACCTAAATATTAGTCTCAATTTATGAAATAACAAGACATGCTATTGTGTAAGTTATACTTCACACCCAAGTACCTGTATCGTGACAGTGGCATATTGCTTTTTTTTGACCAACCAGGAAATAAGTTAAAACTTTTAATGCTCTGTAGGGTTATGTATTCATCTTGAAGCTGTTGTTTCAGATTTCACTAATGCAAACACTGATTGCATATATGAAGCCCTAGGAATCAAGGTGTTACCATTGTCTATTGAGTGGGATCCCAGTTTTTATTTTAACAAGTGCTTGGCATCTTTTCCAGGTAACATCAGTCTGTTGTATAAATTGATGTAAATTGAGAGCTTTTTTTTTTTTAAATTAATTTTGGCTATGCGAGGTCTTTGTTGCTCTGCGGGCTTTTTTCTGGTTTCGATGAGCTGGTGCTACTCTTGATTGGGGTCCACAGGCTTTTCATTGCTGTGGCTTCTCTTGTTACAGAGCATGGGGTCAGTAATCCTGGTGCTTAGGTTTAGCTGCTTCGCAGGATGTGGGATCTTCCTGGACCAGGGATTGAGCCCATGTCCCCTGCATTGGCAGGAGGATTCCTTACCACTGAGCCACCAGGGAAATCCAAATTTGATAGCTTTAATTGCTGGTGACTGATAGCTAGTGAAAAGCATTACTATTAATGGAACTTGAGTGTATGTATCAAGGAGAGAACAAACTTTGTTTCTTGAAAAATTGGGCCAATTTAATGTAATAGAGAATATAAAATTTTAAACTTAAAAGAGATACACATATGTATGTACACATATAAAGTTACATATGTGATGAGCTCCTTTTAAGCAAACTTTGAAAATGGGCCATTTTTAAAGATATTCCATAAGTATCTTATCCATAAGCCTAAATCATAAGATTTAGGAATTTATTGGAATTCAGGAATTTGTATGGTAGAGTGTAGACTATTAATTGGAGAAGGAAATGGCAACCCACTCCAGTATTCTTGCCTGGAGAATTCTATGGACCAAAGAGCCTGGTGGGCTACAGTCCATGGGGTCGGGAAGAGTCAGACATGCTGAGTGACCAACACACGCAGACTGTTAATAATTTCTTTCCTTGAAGTTCAAAGCTTTTCCTTTATCAGTCTTAAAATTCTTTGAGAGGTGCTCAGCAGTGTAGCTCTAGGTTTCACAGTGGATCTTTTAAACCTGTAGCTAAATTATCTATCCCACTTTATCTTCTAATAATTCTGTGAATAAGGATGTGAGAAGTTAAGAAATTTTCAGATAAGGTCAGTTTTGTTTGCTGAGGCCTAGGTATGTGTTGGCTAGATGAATAGAAATTTTTTTTTTTTTAATATCAGTACATAAGTACTTTTGAATGGGTTACTGCTGTGAGTCAAATAAATGGTTATACAAAAGACTTGTCTTTTTTATTCCACTTTTCCAGATATAAATAATTTGCTTTTTACTTTTATATAAATAGCAAAAATAGTTTGGCCAAAAAGATAGTATCATAGACATAAACTTGCTCTCTGTTTCTGTATTTACCGACTGCATCTTTAGACAGAAGAATTAAAAGTGTTTGATTCCAGATGATTGCGTAATACCTGTAGGAAGATGTTGAAAGTTATATATCAGATGGCGCTTTAATTTTTTGAAGTCACCTGCTGCGGCAAGACCGAGTTGTATGCTTAAGGATTCTAGCTCATGAGTGCATAGGTGTGTGGTAGGCGCCTCCCTTACAGAGGCATCTTTACGTATTAGAGAAAGGTAAATTCAAGATAGAAGCCTGGGAATCTGCCCCTGAGAAATAGGTTATGTTTTAACCTTTTTGGTCTCAGGACCCCCTTTACTCCCTTAATTATTCAGGTCTCTAAAGAGATGTTGTTTATGTGGGTTATGTCTTGGTATTTACTATATTTGTAATGAAATAACTTCAGAAACATTTATCTAAAAATAACAATTTGATTACATGTTAATGAATTTTAAAATGATGAATAAATATTCTAAAACAAAAACTTCAGTGAGACTAGTGGAATTGTTTTATATTTTTACAAACCACTTTAATTTCTGGCATACTGGAAGGTAGCTGGATTTTCTTTTTTCCGTCTGTTGAGATATATTTTGATTGAGGCGTGTGTTGAGAACCCAGTTTCACATAGATATGTACTTAGAAAAGAACTATTTTGCTAGCCTTTGGGGAAGTTATTCTTTGATATTACACCAAAATTCAACAGTTGGCTGTTGTTTTTAAAGGTTACTTGCAATGTGGAAGTACATTTTATCCCAGAAGTGTCTTGAGGACACACAAGAAATATGTGGACCATACATTTAGACTCAGCAAGAGACTAGTTGAAGGGTGGGGAAGAGTATAGCTGTTTACAGATATTTCGAAAACAAATAGAAGAGAATGTATTTATTATGCTGTTGCAGAAGATAAGCTAGCAGGTGAAAGTTGCAAAGGCATAGAATGAATTCTATATTTTTTGACAAGAATGTAAGAACTGTGTAACAACTAGACTTGAACAGCAATGGAAAGACCTGTCTCTTGAAATATTTATGAGAATTTAAAGCAAACTACACTGCTGGTGCAGAAGACATAAGAGACGTGAGTCTGATCCCTGAAGATCCCCTGGAGAAGGAAATGGCAACCTACTCCAGTATTCTTGCCTGGAGAATCCCATGGACAGAGGATCCTGGCGGGCTACAGTGTATAGGGTTACAAAGAGCTGGGCACGACTGAGCACGCGCATGTACATGGACTTCTGGGGTGGGGTGGAGATAAATCCAGTAGATTCTTATTCTGTGTGCTATTGGATTAAGTGACTTAAGGTCCCATCCAATTAAAAAATGCAAACGTTCTGTGATTCTTTGAAAATTTGTAAATGTAGTTAAACTACTTATATATCCATGAATGTTTTTGAAAATCTTCAAATTTCAGTAGTATGAAACTACTGTTGACTTTATTGCTGTTTTGCATTTTTATTGTGCTTTTGTTCTGCAGATTTTCCTGTATTTTCTGGAATCAACACTGTCAGTCTTCCTGAAATCTTGATAAATTCCCTGCAAAATATAATAAGCTTTGAAGACATTTTAGGGAATCAGATGCTGCTTATGATGTAGTTTAGTAGAGTTGTACTACTGGGGGCTGATTTTCAGTTTTAAAAGAGAAACTATCAGCATTCTGTAGAGTCTTTTATTTTTAATTGTTTATGTGATTTCAGAAGTAATGTGCTTAATCTAATGGTTTAAAAGCTAGAGAGTCTGAAAAAAGGATACCTAAAGGAAAAGTAAGTGTTTAAATTGATCTGTCCTGAATAAAAAAGTGCATAATATAACCAGAACATAAAAAGAGCCTTTCTCATCTTATTCAGAGAAGTATGCATGTAATAGTTATGATTATCTGTAACAATTCATATTTTAATTTAGTATGGAATATAGTCTCTTCTGTGAAATGTATTGAAAGGTTAGATTTTAGGTACTCGCAAGTTTAAGGGTAAACTCCTTTAACTTTCCTGAGGTCAGCTTCAGTGAAGTAAGTGACACAGAGCTTGAGACTTCATGTATTTGTTTCATTTAGATTTAAAGCTCATTTTCTATAGAAGAACTATAGGAATAAGTCATTTAGTTTTGTAAACTCCTTCGTTCTCTAATAACTTCCACATAGAATAATTTAAAGGAACGGTGTTATGAGGTAGGAGAAGCAGTATGCTGCAAAAGAGAAAGTGCATTAATAATTGGAAAACAAGTGTCCCTACTTTGCCCTTAACTAGCTCGTTGATGTTTGGGCAAGTTGCTTATCTGCTTCAGTTTCATAACATGAGAGTTATAGAGCTGAAAAGGACCCTGGAAGCAGTTGGATTCAAACTTCTTATTTTACCGGTGAGGAGACTTTGCCCAGACTTTTACTCTAGGAGAGTTGGGACCAAGATGCGGTTTTCTGATTTTCACCTTACTGTTTCCCATTATACTTTGTGGCTCCTCTAAATCTGTAAAATGAGGGGGGTTGAATTGAAATCCTTCAGAGGTCTTTAACAGCTGAAAAATATTCTTTGACATCAGTTTAACTATAATTAATGGGAGGAAAGTTTGTAGCTTTTATTTATTGGTAAAATAAATGTTTTTTTGAGGAAGCAGTGTGATTTTTTTTCAAGGTTATGTTCTAATTTGTTAAGAGAAGGTAGTCATCTTCATTATTACAGAAAGATTTTTGTTTATGAGCATAGTTAAGTAGTAGTGTGCTAGGTGATCTTGTCTTTTTATTGATCTGCATTCTAAAACACTATTATGAATGTGTTAAAAGGTGTGTAAATTATGTAAATAGCAATGTGGTGTCCTGAAGTGACGGAGCTAGATGATTGTTCCTCAGAAATTGTTTCTAGGGTGTTTCCCCTGCTCCCCCTGGTTAGGTGTCTCTGTTCCTTAGTGTCCTGTTTGTGCATGTGTGCTGAGTCGCTTCAGTCTTGTATGACTCTTTGCAAGCCTGTGGACCCTAGCTGACAAGGCTTCTCTGTTCATGGGATTCTCCAGGCAAGAATATTGGAGTGGGTTAGCAATGGCACCCCACTCCAGTACTTTTGCCTGGAAAATCCCATGGGCAGAGGAGCCTGGTAGGCTACAGTCCATGGGGTCGCTAAGAGTCGGACACGACTGAGCGACTGAACTGAGCATTCCCTCCAAGGGATCTTGCCCACCTAGGGATCGAACCTGCGTCTCTCATGTCTCCTGTGTTGGCAAGCGGGTTCTTTACCACTGGCGCCACCTGGGAAGGCATAGTGTTCTGTCGTGTCCTACAGACAGTTCTTGGCTGTTTCATAGCACCTCTGTCATTATACCTTTTATTATAGGCTTTTTTTTTTTTCCTACTCTACAGAAAGATCTTGAATTCAGAGACTGTTTTGTTCATTTCCATATTCTCAGTGCATAGTAGGATGTCTTCTATAGAGTTGGCATCTAATAGAAAGTTTTGTCAAAGGACTGTTAAAGTTTTTTATTTTTTTAAACTGAATGATTTTATATTTAATATATACACATTTCAGACCCAGGAAGACACTCATTTTTGTAATTTATAGGCAAGTTATATTTTAGAGAGTGATAATGGTAACAGTAATAGCTAAAGTTTATTGTTTGTACATGTAAATTCATTTAATTCTCATTAACTCTTTGAGGTATATACAGTTATTCTCACTTTGCTTATGAGGAACCAAAGCCCAGAGAAGTAAGGAAACATGCCCAGTATGACACACAGTAGTAAATGTTAGAGCTGAGATTTTAATTGTCTGCATTTTAACCACTGGGATATATTGCCCAAGATAAAGAAATTTCATTTTTAGTAATTGCTTAGTTTTTCCTTAACAAATTTTAATTTACTGATCAGTCATTTTGGCTCATTCAGTTTACTGATAAACTTTTATTTTTTTGGCATGAATTTTGTATATGGAGATAGGCTTTAAAAAATGAAAAATTCAAAATCAGTTTGTGCAAATCTTAAATTTTATAAAAAATGTTAGAAGTATACTAATGAAGAAAAATCTTATTTTCATGTTTAATAATTAAATTGGAATACCATTTATCTTAATATTTTGGCCGCATAAGTTCACCACAATTGTAACAAACAAACATTAGAATTTGAATGGAGAATTTTCGAAGTCCACTTACCGTGAAGGATTTTAACCTGGTGCATGAGGCACTCAACAAAATTGAGATGTTTTAGTGGCAGATGATTTATTGTTCATTATGGAAGGGAAAGGAGGCTTGACTCTCAACCTGGTTCATCTTACAAGAAGTGTTTTTAAAAAACACTTAAAGCTTTAATTACTTTATTGCATACAAAACAGATCTCTTGATAGCATGTATTACTTAGTATATCTAATGAGCGACAGAATTTGAATGGTTTGATAGGAATTCAAGGCATGGTGTAGAAAGATGCAGAGCTGAAACAAGTGGTGGGTTGTGAAACACATCTTCTCAATGTGGCTTCATTATTAGGTTTGAAATTTGTGAATTTCAAAATGACAGGTTATATGCCTCTGTTTAAGTTAAAATGCTTGTATTCTACAAGATGCAGTATGAAGCCAAATATGAGCAGTTAGGGGATGACATGGGGCTTCCCAGATGGCTCAGTCAGTGGAGTCTGCCTGCAGGGCCGGAGACGTGGGTTCAATCCCTGGGTTAGGAAGAGCCCCTTGAGGAGGGTACAGAAGCTCACCTCAGTATTCTTGCCTGGAGAATCCCATGGACAGAGGAGCCCAGTGGGCTACAGTCCATTGGGTCCCGAAGAATTGGACACAGCTGAGCACGCACACACACGCATTAAGAGTTGGTTGTGCTCATAAGTTTGTATCTTTCCTCGGAAGCTAGTTTAGTTGGTGAAATGACATTCTTCTAGGTTTACATTAAGCTTTACCCTGGTACTTGCTGTTATTGTTAAACGGCATCCATTGCGTTAACTCTGCCCTGGACGGTGTGTCTGTGCTTCCTGTCGGATGGTAAACACAGCTATGGCGCCTCTGGAGGATGTCGGGGTTTGTATGAAGCCAGTCAGAGTCATCCTGTCTTTATTAAGACCTGAGGCACTTTTTTTTTTTTTCTTCTTTTTTGACAAATAGGGTATTTTTGCTTTTTTAAGCAAAAAAAGTTTTTCTTTCTGTGCACAGATTAAAAAAAAAATCAGTGAAATTACTTTGTGTATATATTATTTTATATCTTTTAATATATATACATGAAAGTGAAAGTGTTAGTCACTCAGTCCTGTCTGAGTCTTTATGATCGCATGGCTCCTCTGTCTGTGGAGTTCTCCAGGCAAGAATACTGGACTGGGTAGCCATTCCCTTCTCCAGGGGATCTTCCCGATCCAGGGACCGAACCCAGGTCTCCTGCATTGGAGCAGATTCTTTACCATCTGAGCCACCAGGGAAACCCATATATATTTATGTATGTGTATAAACTCATTTATTTAAAAAATACATATACTTAATGGTAGGACTTGTTTTAGGAACTTTGTAAATTGTAACTCATTTACTTCTAATGATCATGCAGTAGGTATTGTTGAGTCCCTGTTTTACAGATGAGGAAATGGAAGCACAGAGAGGTTAACTAATTTAACCAGGGATACATGAGAATATGTAGTAGAGTCAAGATTCAGACGAGGCCCCTGAGTGCATCTCTTAACAATTTATGCTATTCTGTCAGCATTATTCCATTGAATTTTATCCACAAAGATACTAAATAGATGTACTCATTGTATTTTATTTAACTATTCTTCTTTTGGTAGTATGTTAATCATGATTGTTTTGCTTACCTACGATAAAAACTTATCACAAGCTTTGGTAAGTTAAAGAATTTACTGGTTCACATAATTGAGAATAGTAACTGTGGAGAAGGATGGAGTAACTTTGGAAGCAGCTTAGATCCAAAGTCTCAAATAGTGTCACTGAGCCTCTTTGACTCCATATCTGGTTTTTTCTAGCCTCTTGCTTCTGGAGCCTCAGTCACATACTTTTTGGCTTAGGAACTACACTTGAAAGACAAACTTTTTCCTGATGTCCACATGCCAGTTCTGGGTTGATGCTGATGTATTATGATTGTCAATTCCTTAACCAGTCATTGGTAGCTGGGAGATGTAGCAAGGTGGCCACTGTGGCTGTAGATAGGATGAGTTGGGGAATCCACAGAAAGCTGTGATTAACAGATACCTGAAGATCACAGATTAGGTGGGTGATAGTTTTCCTGAATAGTGGATCATGGTGAACAAAAACATCTTTGACTACTGTATTTAGTTGTTTAGGTTATTTCTTTTCTTTTTCTTTAACTTTTCTTTTTGGCTATAATAGATATTAATATAGTGAATATCTCTGAGTAAAAGTTTTTCCCGACCCCTAAGATGATTCTCAGTCATGGAATATCAGGGCAAAAAGTGTGAAACAGTTAAGGGCTTTTGATAACTATTACCAAATTATTATTTAAAGAATTGTATTCAGCTCGTATAGCAGTGATGTATGAGTTAGGCATGTCTTTTTGAACCAGGGAAGGTTCAGCTCATCCTGGGGATTGCTAGGCTTAAATATTGTTAACACAGTGCCTTTTAGTTAACAAAAGTTTCCCTGATGGCTCAGAGAGTAAAGAGTCTGCCTCCAATATAGGAGACCCAGGTTTGATCACTGGGTCAGGAAGATCCCCTGGAGAAGGAAATGACAACCCACTCCAATATTCTTGCCTGGAGAATCCCATGGACAGAGGAGCCTAGTGAGCCACAGTTTATGGGGTCGTAAAGAGTCAGACACGACTGAGTGACTGACTAACACACGCTTTTTAGTTAACAAAAGGATTGAGATCCTCACACTGAACATGTCTAATCCAGTTTATCAAATGCTTTATTACTAGTTTTTCATTCTCACTATTTAAAAATCTTTAAAATTGAAAGATGGTTGCTCCTTGAAAGGAAAGCTATGACCAACCTAGACAGCATATTAAAGAGCAGAGACATCACTTTGCCAGTAAAGGTCCATATAGTCAAGGCTATGGTTTTTCCAGTAGTCATGTCCCGATGTGATAATTGGACCATAAAGAAGGCTGAGCATAGAAGAACTAATTCTTTAGAATTGTGGTGTTGGAGAAAACTCTTGAGAGTCCCTTGAACTGCAAGGAGATCAAACGAGTCAGTCCTAAAGGAAATCAACCCTGAATATTCATTGGAAGGACTGATGGTGAATCTCCAATACTTTAGCCACCTGATGTGAAGAGCTGATTGATTGGAAAAGACGCTGATGCTGGGAAAGATTGAAGGTAAAAGGAGAAGGAGGTGGCAGAGGATGAGATGGTAAAATAGCATCACTGACTCAATGGACATGAATTTGAACAAGGTCCAGGAGATAGTGAAGGACGGGGAAGCCTGACATGCTGCAGTCCATGAGGTTGCTGAGGCTTTCAGGATCCTGGTTCCTCCAGCCAGGATCCACTCCATGCCCCGTTCAGCGGAAGTGAGTTCTAAACACTGGACTGCCAGGGAATTCCTAGATTTTCTTGACTGTAGGATGGAATAAGAAATAGTAACTGTTTCATAAGGTTGTGAGAGTTAAATGTGAAATTTGTGGCATGGGAGGAAAGTTATGACCAACCTAGATAGCATATTCAAAAGCAGAGACATTACTTTGCCAACAAAGGTCCATATAGTCAAGGCTGTGGTTTTCCCAGTAGTCATGTATGGATGTGAAAGTTGGACTGTGAAGAAAGCTGAGCGCTGAAGAATTGATGCTTTTGAACTGTGGTGTTGGAGAAGACTCTTGAGAGTCCCTTGGACTGCAAGGAGATCCAACCAGTCCATTCTGAAGGAGATCAGTCCTGGGTGTTCTTTGGAAGGAATGATGCTAAAGCTGAAACTCCAATACTTTTGGCCACCTCATGTGAAGAGTTGACTCATTGGAAAAGACTCTGATGCTGGGAGGGATTGGGGGCAGGAGGAGAAGGGGACGACAGAGGATGAGATGGCTGGATGGCATCACTGACTTGATGGATGTGAGTCTGAGTGAACTCCAGAAGTTGATGATGGACAGGGAGGCCTGGTGTGCTGCGATTCATGGGGTTGCAAAGAGTTGGACATGACTGAGCAACTGAACTGAACCATTAGGTATATGTTAACTATTACTATTATATTTAGATTCAAGGATACTTTAGAATTAAAATTTTTTCTCCTTTTTTAAAATGTCAAGAATAGGGAACAGGAACTATCTATATTGAGATCTTTTGGCCAGAGCACACTTGACATGGATTGTCTCCATGGCTTATTGAAGAATTCTGGCAGGGTCGTGTATGACAGAGGCAGATTTTAAGTGATAATTATAATTATTAATCTCATTTCTTTTCACTATATAATATTGTAGCATTTATTTTACGTAAAATTTTTCTTTGATTTCTTTATTTTACATTTTAGAGATTTGTTTTACTGGACAAAAGCACATGATTTTTTAAAATATCATTTAATGTATATTGTCATTATTGTTTTCCCTATTGGATAACTAAGATTTTGAAGTTTATTATTTAGATTCTCAGAAATTAATCAGTTGTCAGAGTTCTAGACTTTTATAGAAACCTGTTGCTATAGTTTGTTTAATCATTCTGCATGTGTTTTTGGACCTAGAGCCTAGCACTGGGAAAAACAAAGATATATAAGATAATAGTCCTTGCCTCCTAGGAGTGTGGCCAAAGTCTAGTGAGGAAGACTGTAATTCATAACATGTAATTTATACTTAAAACAAAAACCACTATGTGGGTCAAATGAAACAGTTCATGAGTTGCCAGTTTTCAGCTTCTAATATAAACAGAACTCTTGTATAATGGGGCTTCCCTGGTAGCTCAGATGGTTAAGAATCTGCCTGCAATGTGGGAGACCCAGGTTCAATCCCTGGATTGGGAAGATCTCCTGGAGAAGGGAATGGCAACCCAGTACTTGCCTCCTTGGAGTTTGGCTAAAGTCTAGTGAGGAAGACTAATTCATAACATGTAATTTATACTTTAAAAAAACTTTGTGGATCAGATAAAACAGTCTAAAGTTGCCAATTTTCAATTTCTGATGTAAACAGAGCTATTCTATAACATGGCTGTAACATATCCTATATCACGGTGTTATATCCATTGGTCATTTGGTTCCTAGAAACAAACTGTAGCAACACAAATTTATTATTAGAAGGATATAGGGCTGAGTATCTCTTAGAAGCTAGTTAGACTTCAGGGGACTGAACTGGAAATTCAGGAACCATGGTTACACTGTTCTTCTGTGGATCATAGAGCAGCCCTTTCTAGGACTGTAAAGGAAGGTTTCTTAAAAAGGAAAAGTGAGAAGGAAGGTAATTGTGTTTCTGTCAGTAGGTGTGAACAGAGTATTCCTTAGGGAAGGGAATTAGCTAGGTTTCCTCCACTTTAACTATTTTCAAATGGTATCATCTTGTTTCAGTTGATAAGTCTTCATTGCTTGTGAGATTGAACTTAATATTTATATCAAAAGCTCAGTCTTCAAAAAATTAGTACCATCTAAGGTTCAAGCACTCTAATTTTACTATGATTCAATTGATTTTATTTTTTAATGTTATGTGGTGCTTTAGTTTTCATTATAGAAGCATAATATTAACACAGAAAACACACACAGACAAACTGATGCTCAGGGAGCTACTGTAAACCATGATGTGTGTGACTAGCACTCAGGAAGAACACTGGCGGCGTTTTAGAGCTTTCTTCTCGCACCAGCCGTTTACTGCGTTCTCCCTTCCCTCCAGAGCTAGCGCTGTGCTGTGCTGTGTCCCTTAGTCGTGTCTGACTCTCTGCAACCCCGTGGGCTGTAGCCTGCCAAGCACTATTCTGACTGAATTATGCTTGTTTTTGAACTTAATATAAGTGGACTCACGCAGTATGTATTTTGTTTGTAGCTGCTTTTGCTTCACCTGTTTTTGAGTTTCATCCGTGTTAATCCCTTAACTATAGTTCACTTTCATTGCTGTGAATATTACTTTGTATCCATTTACCGCAGTTTGTTTACACAGTCTGTTGATAGATGTGGATTGCTTCTGCTTCTTCTTCTTCTTAATAATGCTGTGTGAACATATTTGTACCTGTCTGTTCATATACTATTAATTTCTAGAGTTTAGATCTAATCGCAAATTTGCTGGATTATAGGCCTACTATAGTATTGATAGATACTGCCAGTTTCCCAAAGTGGTTATAACAGTTCACATTCCCATGAACAGTCTATGAGAGTTCCCATTGTTCTGTATCCTTACTGACAATTGGATTGTCATTTATTTTTGGTGTTCTGATGTGAGGTGGTATTTTTGGTTTTCATTTTCATCTTCCCAGTGAGTTAAAAGGTTTACCGTTTTTTCATAAGTTTATTGACTTTTGGATATGTCTTGTGAAGTGCTTATTTACATCTTTTGAACAGTTTTCCTTTGTGTTCTCTTCACAAAAGCTAAAATTAATTGAAGGAATTCTTTTTGTATTTTGGATAAGTACTCTTTTTTTTTATTACCTCCCTCAGGTTTCTGTGGCCTCCTGCCTCCCTTTATGGTATTTAAGAAGTATCTCAAATTCATACAAAATGTTTTCCTTTCTTATCTTAATATGGACATTTACAAGTGTAAATTTCCTTGCAAGCATGCAGTTGATTGATCCCGTAAGTTTTCATATGTTGTGTTTTTGATTTTACTCATCTCAAGTGTTTTCTGATTTTCCTTTTGATTTGTCCTTTTGGTCTATTATTGATTTAGGAGTATGTTAATTTCCTATATTTGTGAATTTCCTGAATTTCCTTCTGTAATTGATTTCTAATTTAGTTTCATTTTGGTGAGAGAACATACGTTGTGTGCTTGCAGTCTTTTTAAATTTGTTGCTGCTTGTTTTATGGCCTAGCCTATGATCTGTCTTAGGAGTGTATCATGTGTACTTTAGAAGAACATGTATTCTGTTGTTGAATGGAATATTCTCTAGATGTCTGTTAGCTCTAGTTGGTATATTGTGTTTGTTTTATGTTTCTTTGTTATTCTTCTGCTTAGTTCTGTTTGCTATTAAACATGGAGTGTTGAAATATTCCAACTAGTGTTGAATAGTGTTTTTCTCCCATTGTTTCTGTCAGTTTTGTTTCATGTATTTTGAAGCCCTGTTATAAGGTACATATGTATTTTTACAGTTCTTTTAAAATGTCTGTGGACAAGCCCTTTATTTCTTTATTTTTTGATTTTTACAAAAGTCTATTGATTTGTTTTTGGTGGCACTGGGTCTTTGTTGCTGAGCGTGGGCTCTGCAGCTGCAGAGAGCTGGGCCCACTCTCAAGTTGCAGTGCGCGGGCTTCTTCTGCAGTGGCCTCCTTTGTTGCAGAGCACAGGCTCCAGATGCGTGGCCCTCAGTAGTCGTGGCATATCAGCCTCAGTATTGTGGCTCTTGGGTTCCTGAGCACAGGCTCAGCAACTGGTGCGTGGACTGGCTTAGCTGCCCTGTGGCATGTGGAATCGTCCTGGACCAGGGATCAAACCAGTGTCCCTTGCATTGTAAGGTGGATTCTTAACCATTCTTAACCAACTTCTTATAAGAAGTACCTCTTCATTTCTAAAACCATTTTAGAAGCTGTCTGATATTAGTGTATCTGCTTCAGTTTTTCTGTCGTGGTTCTTTGCACAGTGTCTTTTTCCATCCACTTATTTTTATCCTATTTGTGTCTTTGGATCTAAAGTGTATCTTCTGTAGACAGCATTTAATTCGATCTTGTTCTTTTTAGATTGACTCTTAAAATCCTGGCCTCTTGATTGTATTGCTTAATGCATTCACAGTAAATGTTTTTTGGGTATGGTTGGATTTATGTCTGCCATTTTGCATTTTGTTTTCTGTATGTCTCATGTCTCTGTCCTTCTGTACCTGCACTACTATTTTCTTTGCATTGAATATTTCCTAAGGTAATATTTTAATTCCTTTCATGATTTTTAGCTTCTTTTTTCATTCTCTTAATGATTTTGAGGTTTATGTTATAGTCTTATCAGAATTGACTTCAGATTTACGTTAACTTAATTCCTACATTATATAGAAACTTTGCTCCTATATAGCTCTACTCCATTCTCCTCTGTTTTGGTTATACATGTTGCTCTGTGTTCAGTTCAGTTGCTAGGTTGTGTCTGAATCTTTGTGACACCATGGACTGCAGCACGCCAGGCCTCCCTGTCCGTTACCAACTCGAGGAATTTACTCAAACTCATGCCCATTGAGTTGGTGATGCCATCCAACCATCTCATCCTCTGTCGTCCCCTTCTCCTGCCTTCAATCTTTCCCAGCATCAGGGTCTTTTCCAATAAGTCAACTCTTCGCATCAGATGACCAAAGTATTGGAGTTTCAGCTTCAGCATCAGTCCTTCCAAAGAAATCCCAGGACTGATCTCCTTCAGAATGGACTGGTTGGATCTCCTTGCAGTCCAAGGGACTCTCAAGAGTCTTCTCCAACACCACAGTTCAAAAGCATCAATTCTTTGGCACTCAGCCTTCTTCACAGTCCAACTCTCACATCCATACATGACCACTGGAAAAACCATAGCCTTGACTAGACGGACCTTTGTGGCAAAGTAATGTCTCTAATTTTTAATATGCTGTCTAGGTTGGTCATAACTTTTCTTCCAAGAATCAAATGTCTGTCGGGGTCCAGCTATGGTGGATCCAGGGTGATTTGAAGGGGAGACGGATAGGCGAGGAAAAACTTATTCATATAGAAATATAAAAAGAGATTAGGAAGAAATAGTATAGTAGGAAAATTTAGTGGAGAAAAGAGGCTAAATAACTTGGTTTACAGGGAAAGCCAATAAAATCTCAGAACAAGATATTTGCACCATCTACGTTGGGCTACCAGCACCCACTTGAATATCGAAGGGTGCCCTGCCTTAGGCTCCCTTTCGCGTTGATCTTAGAAGCCAGGGCAAATAAGTAGACGTGGTGAGCCTCCACGCCCCAGATGGGAATTCAGCCTGAAATTAGAGTAAAGAGGAGACACAGGGGAAACCAGTCTTTCCAATGACTGGCCCAGCCTCTGTTGTCCATCAAGGCCTTTTATACCTTTTTCTGTACATAGAGATCAGTGGATAATATAAAATTATGCAGCGTTAGCAGCCCAGACTCTTATTAAAACCAGGCTTTTCTCTCTGCATCCCTAGTTGTATACACAAGTCTTAGGTGATTTACATCATCTTCCAGCCAAAAGGCCAATTAACATTTTACGGCCCTTTTTTGATAAGGGTTTGTCAACCAGAAGACTTATTTGTGTTGTTCTTCCCGAAGTCTGGTGCCACTCTCAGAAAACACTAAATAAAGTTACGTTCTTACATAGCAAAGATTCAGCAATTTATAACAAGTAAAAGGAGTACAATGAATTATAACAAAAGAAAAGTAATTAACTCAAAAGTCTAGTGTTGCTAACATCAAAACTACTGTATACCTTTTTCTATATCCCGATTACATTGATTAATATCCTCCCAGGTGCCTAAAAGATAAAGAATATGGAGGCCTGGCAGCAATCATTGAGTCAACAGTGAAATCCGTCACCAATATAATTTTTAGCTCTTTAGAAAAGGCTCTTTGTCTTTAAGATGTTTTTAAGCTTTGTGCCTCTTGTGGTTGGGGGGGATGTAAACAATTCACAAACTGTAAAAAGTCTGCAGGAACCTGTTAGGCAAGTTAGAGAGTTATCAGAGAGGATTTGAACTGAAACATTCTTTTCAAATGCAGAAGCCTGAACCCCTAAATTAACTTTTTTCAGAGAGTGTCAGAAGAGTGGAAAAGCACAATACAATAAGGCAGGGAGATTCTGATTCTTGGGGTACATGCTCAGGAAATACCAGGGGGAAACCCTGAGGCCTGACTTGCGTTGTGCATCAGGCCTCTCCACATGACCTTGTCATGGATGGGATTCCTCACGCTGGCTCCCGGCAAGTGTCTTTTAATTTCATGGCTGCAGTCACCATCTGCAGTGATTTTGGAGCCCCCCAAAATAAAGTCAGCCATTGTTTTCCCATCTGTCTGCCATGAAGTGATGGAAGCAGATGCCATGATCTTCATTTTCTGAATGTTGAATTTTAAGCCAAGTTTTTCACTCTCCTCTTTTACTTTCATCAAGAGGCTCTTTAGCTCCTCTTCACTTTCTGCCATAAGGGTGGTGTCATCTGCATATCTGAAGTTATTGATCTTTCTCCCAGCAATCTTGATTCCAGCTTGTGCTTCATCCAGCCACCATTTCACAAGATGTACTCTGCATATAAGTTAAATAAGCAGGGTGACAATAAACAGCCATGACGTACTCCTTTTCCTATTTGGAACCAGTCTGTTGTTCCATGTCCAGTTCTAACTCTTGCTTCTTGACCTGCATACAGATTTCTTAAGAGTAAGGTCAGGTGGTCTGGTTTCCCATCTCTTTCAGAATTTTCCACATTTTTTTGTGATCCACACAGTCCAAGGCTTTGGCATAGTCAATAAAGCAGAAATAGATGTTTTTCTGGAACTCGCTTGCATTTTCCATGATCCAGTGGATGTTGGCAATTTGATCTCTGATTCCTCTGCCTTTTCTAAAACCAGCTTGAACATCTGGAAGTTCATGGTTCTTGTATTGTTGAAGCCTGACTTGGAGAATTTTGAGCATTACTTTTCTAGTGTGTGAGATGAGTGCAAGTGTGTGGTAGTTGGAGCATTCTTTGGCATTGCCTTTCTTTGGGATTGGAATGAAAGCTGATCTTTTCCAGTCCTGTGGCCACTGCTGAGTTTTCCAAATTTGCTGGCATATTGAGTGCAGGACTTTCACAGCATCGTCTTTTGTAATTTGAAAGAGCTCGACTGGAACTCCATCACCTCCACTAGCTTTGTTTGTAGTGATGCCTCCTAAGGCCCATTTGACTTTGCATTCCAGGATGTCTGGCTCTAGATGAGTGTTCACACCATTGTGATTATCTGGGTGGTGAAGATCTTTTTTGTACAATTCTTCTGTGTATTCTTTCCATCTCTTCTTAATATCTTGTGCTTCTGTTAGGTCCATACTATTTCTGTCTTTTATTGAACCCATCTTTCCATGAAATGTTCCAAGGGAACTTTCTTGAAGAGATCTCTAGTCTTTCCCATTCTGTTGTTTTCCTCTATTTCCTTGCACTGATCACTGAGGAAGGCTTTCTAATCTATCCTTGCTATTCTTTGGAACTCGGCGTTAAATGGGTAGATCTTTCCTTTTCTCCTTTGCTTTTTGCATCTCTTCTTTTCACAGCTATTTGTAAGGCCTCATCAGAGAGCCATTTTGCTTTTTTGCATTTCTTTTTCTTTGGGATAGTCTTGGTCCATGTCTTCTGTACAGTGTCATGAACCTCCATCCATTGTTCATCAAGCACTGTATCAGATCTAGTCCCTTAAATCTATTTTTCACTTCCACTATATAATTGTTAGGAATTTGACTTAGGGCATACCTGAATGGTCTAGTGGTTTTCCCTACTTGCTTCAATTTAAGNTTGGGATAGTCTTGGTCCATGTCTTCTGTACAGTGTCATGAACCTCCATCCATTGTTCATCAAGCACTGTATCAGATCTAGTCCCTTAAATCTATTTTTCACTTCCACTATATAATTGTTAGGAATTTGACTTAGGGCATACCTGAATGGTCTAGTGGTTTTCCCTACTTGCTTCAATTTAAGTCTGAATTTGGCAGTAAGGAGTTCATGATCTGAGCCACAGTCAGCTCCTGTTTTGGTGAGTGTATAGAGCTTCTCCATCTTTGGCTGCAAAGAATATATAATCAATCTGATTTTGGTGTTGACCATATGGTGATGTCCATGTGTAGGGTCTTCTCGTGTGTTGTTGGAAGAGGGTGTTTGCTTTGACCAGTGCGTTCTCTTGGCACAACTCTATTAGCCTTTGCCCTGCTTCATTCTGTACTCCAAGACCAAATTTGCCTGTTACTCCAGGTGTTNGGGGACGACGGAGGATGAGATGGCTGGATGGCATCACTGACTCGATGGGCGTGAGTCTGAGTGAACTCAGGGAGTTGGTGATGGACAGGGAGGCCTGGCTTGCTGCGATTCATGGGGTCGCAAAGAGTTGGACACGACTGAGCAACTGAACTGAACCTTAGCTAGATTTGTTTTCTATAATCTATAAACATATGGCCTATGAATGATAATTTCATTTCATCTTTTCCAGTCCTTATATATATTTGTTTTTTCCAGCCTTGTGGTGACAATGACTTCTAGTCATATGATTTCTAGTAAGGTGTTGAATAGATTTGTTATCATGGGAATACTTGTTACTAATTTTAGAAGTAGGGGGAGAATTTTTCAGTATTTCACACTTTATTATATGGGTATTATGGATCTGCCTTTTTTCAGATCAAGGAAATTCCTTTCTATTACTAGTTACTAATTTTTTTTCTGTTGTTTTTTTAAATCACAAATGGATATTAAATTTTATCAGATGCTTTTTCTGCATTATTTGGACAATCTAATTTTTTTCCAGGTTTTTTTTTTTAATGTGATGGATATTATTTTATTGCTCTTGAAGTGTTAAACCAACCTTGTTTTCCTGGACTAAATCCAATTTAATTTTGGCTCTTATTTTTCTACAAATTAATTACTGATCTTTGTTTAGTATTTTTCACCTATGTTCATGAATGAGATAGATCTGTTATGTCTTACAAATATGTTCTCTAGATTTTAGAACAGCTCATGGGAGCTATATTTCCCAATTTGGGGCATTTTGATAACAGTTTGTGTCTTTCATGTGCTCAAAATAAATTTTACTGACTATATAACACACGTTATATTTTCCTATCTTGATTATCTGAAATATGTTACTGTGTTTTCTTGTGGCATAAACTGCTGCCTTTGAAAATTAGATGTTAGCCTTCTGGGCTAAATTCTTAAGTATACATGGTACTCTTTCAGTAAACAGTTTTATTTTCTTTTTTTTTAATTTTCAAGAAAGCTTTCTTGAATTGTGGTTTTTACTATTTATTCTGGTATGGTAGTGCTCTTTAAGGACTTTTGTTTTCTGAATCTTGAATCCCTGTTACCTTATTAAGTAGTTGCTTTGTCTTATCCTTTTAATCTCTTCATTTCTTTTGATTTCAGAACTGTTTCTCCTTTTTCTTATTTCCTTAAAGCATTATCTTTTTTCTTGGATTCATTCAGGCTTAATCTTCAGTTCTGAAAATGTTAGGTTTTATATCAAGGTAACATTGACTTCAAAAAATGAGTTGGGAAGTACCTTTTCTTTTACCATTTTCTCAAGTAATTTATGTAAGAAGGGTGTTAGAGCATCATTAAAATACTTGGTAAAATTCACTGAAGCTTTCTAGGCTTGGAATTTTCTCTGTGAAATTTTAAGTAGATGGCTTCAGTTTCTATAATGTCATACTGCTCTTTAGAATTTTAATTTTCTTATCAGTTTTGGTAAATTGTGTCTTCATTTTATGTAAAATTTCAAATGTGTCTGCATAAAATTGTAAATAATACTCTCTTGTAATCTTTCTTTGTCTAGAGTCTATTGTGATGTCCGCTTTTTCATTCTAGATGGTCACTGTCTGTGACTTGTCTCTCTTCTTGACCCATCTTACCAGTTTATGCCTTTTCATGGAACCGTCTTTTAGTTTTGTTCACTGGGCTATGGTTTATTCAGAACTATCTTGCTTAAACATGAGGTATTTCTAAATTTTTTTTCTCAATAATTTCTATCTTAACTCCACCATAGTAAGAAGTAAATTTGTAAGATTTCAGTTCTTTAAAATTTGAGACTTACTTTATGGCAGACATATAGTCTCTCTTGGTAAATATTCCTTATATAGGGCTAAGAGTTTTTTTTTTTTTTGGCTGTGGTTATTAGATGTCATGTAATATGTGTATCAGTTATATCCAGTTTGTTTCCTTTTAAAATGGTTATCATTACTTTTTAACTTTGCTCTTATTCAGAGAAAAGTTTGTTAAAATGTCCAAAAAACAATTGTAGGTTTGTTGTTTCTCTGTATAGTTTTTGTCATTTTTGCTTTATGTATTTCAAATATGTTATATAGGTGCTTAGAAATGAAGCATTTTTGTTTCTGCCTGCTAAAACAAACCTTTTATTAACTAACACTAAATGTCTGATAATGATAGTAATGCATATTTCCTAATAGAGTACTTTATTAAGCTGTTTCCCTGGTGGGTCAGTGGTAACAAATCCGCCTGCCAATGCAGGAGACATGTGTTCGATCCCTGGGTTGATAAGATCCACTGGAGAAGGAAATGGGAGCCCGGTCCAGTATTCTTGCCTGGGAAATCCCATGGCTAGAGGAACCTGCTGTGCTGCAGTCCATGGGGTCACCAAAAACTGGCACATGGCTTAGCGACTAGACAACAGACTAGTGTTATGACAGATAATGTTAGCTTCAGGTCTTAAATGTTGGCATGGTATACCTTTTTCTATCCTATTATTTGCAACTTTTGGTTATAGAAATTGTAAGTCTTTTGTAAGTGGAATAAGTTCTTTTTTAAAAATGGATGTGACCATGTTTATGTTTTAATTGGAACATTTAGTAAGTTTCCATTCATTATACTTACTGATATATTGAGTTTAAATAGATATTTGTAATAAGTGATTTCTAGTTATACTGTTTCTTTGAACTAAGTTTCATTCTCCTTTTCTGCCTTTGGATGATGATGATGAATATTTTGGCCATGTCACTGTGAGATATTACTTCCTTGACCAAGGATCAGATTGATGCTCCATGCATTGAAAGGGCAAGGTTATCTTCCACAGTTGGCTTAATAATACCCTAATCTGTTTTTCTGTGTTTGTTTATTGGTTGGTTGATTCTTGGTGGTTTTATGTATTTAAGTGTTTGTGCTAGAAATTGAAAATGCTTTCTTGATTTGTTGAAGTATATAGTATGCCTCAGTACCTTTTCTTCTTCGTCAGCATAGCAACTTCAGAAGGTATTAACTGTGCCCTTCCCTCTGTGGAATCTATGCAGTTTATTGCTCTTTGGTTAGTTCCATGTGTGCTCTTGAGCACCCAAAAGATATTAGTGTTTTCTATAGTTACGTTGAGTTTTTATTTTCTATGTGTTTACTTTTTTTTTTTTTAGCTGAGTTGATTTTCTATTTTTCTAAAGAATACTCTTATAATTTTGGAGTGTGTCTGGTGAGGAATTGTTTGGGATTGCTTGTCTGATAATGTCTTTTTTCCATGTTTATTCTTGAAAGAGTTTTTTTGGTTGTTTTTTTGGCTGGACATGGGGAATCTAGGTAGGGACTTAATTGGTTTGGCCAAAAAGTTTGTTTGCTGTTTGCTGTACGATGGTTCCAGTAGCAATTTTGTTAGATCTGTGTTGTAACAGCTGTCACATCAGTGCTCATTTTTTAAAATAGCCTTATCAAAATAGGTGAATTTTTGTGTAGCCTTTTTAGTATTGAAGATGGAAGAAAGACAACATTTTTGGCATGTTGTGCTTTATATTTAAAGAGAGGTAAAAATGCAACACTGAGAAAAAGATTTGTGTAGTGTATGGAGAAGGTGCTGTGACTGATGGAGCACATGAGAAGTGGTTTGCAAACTTTTGTGCTAGAGATTTCTTGTTGTTGATGCTCCTCCATTGAGTAGACCAGTTGAAGTTGATAGTGATCAAATGGGGACATTGAGAACAGTCAATGTTATACCACACTAGAATAGCCAACAGACTCAAAACATTCAAATCAACCAACCATTGAAAATCATTTGCACCCTTGGTTATGTTAATCACTTTGATGTTTGGGTTCCACATAAGTTAAGGGGGTGAAGGAACGGGAACCTCCTTGACCATATTTGTGCTTGTGATTCTCAACTTAAACATAATGAAAATGTTCTGTTTTTAAAAGAAATTGTGACAGATGCTGAAAGTGGAAGCTGTACAATAATGTGGAATGGAAGAAATTGTGGGGCAAGCAAAATGAATCGCCACGAACCACAGTGAAGACTGGTCTTGAAGGTAGTGGTGTGTATATGGTAGGATTGGAAGGGAGGACTGTTATTAGCTCCTTCAGGAAAACCAAATGTTTAATTCCAACAAGTACTGCTCCCAGTTAGGCAAACTGAAAGCAGCACTCAACACAAAGTGTCTAGAATTAGTCAACAGAAAATGCATAACCTTCTATCAGAATAAGGCAAGATGATGACCAGACAAAATCTGTTACAGGCTGACTGAGAAGTTCTGATTGATCCACCATATTTAGCAGATATTGCACCTTTGGATGTTCATTTATTTTGGTCTTTACAAAATTTTCTTAATGGAAGGTTGTAAAAGGCACATGAAATAGTTCTTGCTTAAAAAGAGAAAAAGTTTTGGGAAGATGGATTATTAAGTTGCCTCAAAAATGGCGGAAGGTAGCAGAACAAAACAGTGAATGTTGTTAAATAGGTTGTTCAATAAAGTTCTTGGTGAAAGGGAAAAATATGTCTTTTATTTTTACTTAAAAACCTAAAGGGACCTTTTGGCTAATCCAGTGTTTTCATTTAGCACATTGAGTGTTACACCATTGAGACCTGGTTTCCATTGTTTGTGTTCAGAGATCAACTGTCAGTCCTGTCGTTGCTGCTTTGATGGAATGAATCCTGCTTGTAGTCTCTTTGCCTTTCAGGTTTTGGGGGGGTTTATTTTTGGTTTTCAAGCAGTTTTACTGTGATATATCCAGGTACACTTCTCTCTTGTTCTAGTTGGTGTTTGTATGACTTCTTAGGTCTGTGACTTGGGACTGCGCTATCCAGTGCCACTAGCTATGTGTGTCTATTTATTTAATTATCGTTAGTTGAACTTATTAACAGTAGTTAAACATTAACTATTAGTTAAAGATCCATTTATTCACATTTCAGGTTCTCAGTAGTCACATGTAGTTATTGGCTGCCTTATTGGCAGGTGGATGGCATTTCCATCATTGCTGAAAGTTTTCTTGGACTCTTGAGGGGCTTTCATAAAGTTTTGTAAAATTCTCATCCCATATCACTTCAAATAGTGTCCTGTCCTGTTGTCTTCTCTTCTTTTGGGACTCCAGTTTACATGTTTTAGACCTTCTTATCTTGTGTCCTATGTTTCTTAAGCCTTTTTCTGTATTTTCCTCATCATATTCCTGTGTGTGTTTTTAAAATTGTATTTCTGAGCTATTTCCTAGTTCATTAATTCTCTCTAAAGCTATATCTGATATGCATCAAGCTTATCAACTGAGTTGGTTTAGGTTCTTTTGCTTGTTAGTTCTAGAAGCCAATTTGGTTTTCTTTCTAGTTTCAGGCTCTCTGCTGAAGTTCTCAGTCTTACTCTTCAGCACAGTTATTTAAAAGTCTGTGTCTGATAACTTAATTATCTAGATCCCATGGGTCGTGCTTCATTTCCTTTTCAGTTATGTGTTATTTTTTTGGGTTTCTCTTTTTAAAAAAATTGGCAACTATAGAAATATTTTGGGGCCTTTTAATTGAATGACAGCAGTCTTCTGTGACAGGATTTATAAGTCATTTAATTTTGGCAGAAATATAGGGGCATTATAAATCTCAGGTTTCTTGATCTACTTTTAAGGATTAAGATTAGAAGCTGAACTTCATTTAATCCCAGTCATTCTTGCTCCAAATTGGGATACCAGTTCAAAGTTTGGAGGTGGTTCTGGATTTCATTTTTTCTCTGGCTAGCTCAGTGATAGGACTTTCCTGATGGCTCAGTAGTAAAGAATCTGCCTGCCTGTGGGGAAGATGTGAGTTTGATTCCTGGGTCAGAAAAATCCCCTGGAGAAGAAATAGCAGCCCACTCCACTGTTCTTGCATGGGAAATCCCATGGACAGAGGAGCCTGGCAAGGCTGCAGTCCATGGAGTCACAAAGAGCTGGACACAATTTAGCGACTAAACAACAAGCTCAATGATGCTGGCTGGCAGAGTTTTGATTAGATTCTCAGCATCTAAGTCACTAACTTTGGAATCAACAGATGCCTCCAGAGGCAGGAAGGCCTACATACCACACTCACCTCTCTGGAATGTCATTTCCTGAATTTTGTACTGAAGCTAAACTCTACGTAACTATCAACAGGCAATTTAAACAACAGAAAGAAAACAAGGGAGAGAGGAAAGGAGTGAAGAGAGTAAAGAAGCTTCAAATTTACCCCAAATTCCCAAACCAAATAACTAAAAAAATAAATGCAGGCAAAAGCTTTCTGGACTACCATTCAGCCATAAAAAAGAATGAAATCATGCCATTTGCAGCAACATGGATGGACCTAGAGACTGTCATACTGAGTGAAATAAATCTGACAGAGAAAAACAAGTATTGTCTGCCTTATGTCTATAAGCAGACTTTTCTTTTTAAAATTTAGTCCAGTTTTTCAGGTTTCCTCAGTCAGAAAATTGGTGTGATGTACCTAATCATCATAAATAGAAAGTTCTCTTTTTCTATAATTTTTTAAGTTTAATGTTTATTACAGTATAGTTGATTTACAGTGTTGTGTTAGTTTCCATTGTAAAACGAAGTGAATTAGTTATATCCACTCTTGTAGATTTTAGTCCTGTGTTGGTCGTTACAGAGTTTTGAGTAGAGCTCCCTGTGCTACACAGTAGGTTCTTATTAGTTATATGTTTTATGGTGGCTCACGACTCAGCGACTTTGTTTTCACTTTTCACTTTCATGCATTGGAGAAGGAAATGGCAACCCACTCCAGTGTTCTTGCCTGGAGAATCCCAGGGACGGGGGAGCCTGGTGGGCTGCCGTCTGTGGGGTTGCACAGAGTCGGACATGACCGAAGTGACTTAGCAGCAGCAGAAGGTAAAGAGTCTGCCTGCAGTGTGGGTACCTGGCTTCGATTCCTGTGTTGGGAAGATCCCCTGGAAAGGGAAATGGCAGCCCACTTCAGTATTCTTGCTTGGAGAATCCCATGGACGAAGGAGCCTAGCAGCTGTAGTCCGTGGGGTTGCAGAGTCAGAGGTGACTGAGCCATTTCACTTTCACTTTAATTTTTTTATGTATAGTGGTGTGTATATGTCAGACCAATCTCCCAATGTATCCTTCTTCCTGCTCTTCTCCCCCTTTGTAACCATACATTTGTTTTGTACCTCTGTGACTGTTTCTGTTTTGCAAATAGGTTCATTTGTATCTTTTTCTTTTTTTTAAAGGTTCCACATGTAAGCAACATCACAATACTTGTTTTTCCTCTGTCAGATTTATTTCGAAAACTCAGTATGACAGTCTCTGGGTCCATCCGTGTCGCTGCAAATGGCATGATTTCATTCTTTTTTATGGTTGAATAGTATTCCAGAAAGCTTTTGCTTGCATTTATTTTTCGTACTTTATTTGGTTTGGGAATTTGGAGTAAATTTGAATCTTCTTTACTCTCTTCACTCCTTTCCTCTCTCTCTTGTTTTTTTTCCGTTGTTTAAATTGCCTCTTGGTTATGTACAGTTTAGCTTGTGAAACAGTCATCTGGAGTTGTAGGTTTAGGTAGAAGGAGAAATATTTTTGCTTTTAATGCATTCAAGATGATTGTAATTTTTAAAGCATTTTGGGGGCCACTGTTATACCAATGTAAGTTACGTTTGGGTTTAAATAATGTTTTTAGTGCATTACAGTGTTTTTAAATAAGCTCCTTCTTTCATAAAATAATTATTAAGAAGCTGATTAGAGTGACTTTAACATTAAAGTCTAACAAATCATGTTTGTCATTCGTAAGAATTCATGACTTATGTTAGTAATGTTTCTGACTAGGATAATTTAATGCCCAATGCTGTTTAATCCCAGAAACAGCCTGAGCCTTTGATAGCTCATGGTGAACGATGTTTTATTCATGATCTCCGAAAAAGATTTAGCTTTGCAACCAGGCTTGATCACTCAGAGCTTTTGTGTGTCAGAGTTTTATTAAAGTGGAGAAGGGACAGAGAAAGCTTCTGACATAGACATCAGGAGGGTAAAGGAGAGTGCCCCACTTGCTGTCTTATCAAGGCCTTTTACCAGACCCACTCCCACAACGTACATCTTAAGATAACAAGATTAGTCAGAAGGTTCTTGTTAAGGAGAGACAAGTCCTTCTCCAGTGAAAGATACATTGTTGTTATATAATCATTAGTACAGAGCCCTAGTTGCTCAGAGGTTAAAGCCTCTGCCTGTAATGAGGGAGACGTGGGTTCGATCCCTGGGTTGGGAAGATCCCCTGGAGAAGGAAATGGCAACCCACTCCAGTATTCTTGCCTGGAGAATCCCATGGACAGAGGAGCCTGGTGGGTTACAGTCCACGGGGTCGCACAGAGTCAGACACGACTGAAGCGACTTAGCAGCAACAGCAGCAGCGCTGGGGTTAAAGAAAGTTAGTCTTAAAGATTGTTGTCACAACAACTCAGTTTAAGAAAATACCTTTTTTGTAACTAACACAAAGCAGTGTAGAAAAAAATATTTGTCCCTTTCTCTTCCTTGAGAGTCCAAGACCCTTTCTCCTCCTTGAGGGCCCCAGACTCCTTATCAACCCACCTAAGAATTAACTCTCACCTTCTTGGCCTTTGGAAGGTGAGAGTTGGCCTTTCCTGTTATTAGCAAGGATATCTTGATAAAATTCAAAAGTAATGTGACATATAATCCTATTATTACTCAAATATAGCTTTTTGATCCTGGAAAAGACTGTTTTCTAATGAATTACATTTGATGAAATGGAGTTGTGTCTGGTTTAAGAATCTGGTTTTAAGAAGCCATAGTTAATGATTGCACCTTTCATAATTCAGTAACTAGGGTCATTTTTGTTTTCTTTAATTTTCATTTGTTTATTTTTAACACCCAAGACATTTTTGTATTGGTGTATATCTGATTAACAATGCTGTGATAGTTTCAGGTGAACAGTGAAGGGACTCAGACATACATATACATGTATCCATTCTCGCCCAAACCCCCCTCCCATCCAGGCTGGCACATACATTGAACAGAGTTCTGTGTGCTATACAGTAGGTTTTTGTCAGTTATCCATTTTAAATATAGCAGTGTGTATATGACCTTCCCCGAGAACTTAACTGTCCCTTCCCCCTGGCAATAATGAGTTCATTTTCTAAGCCTGTGAGTCTCTGTTTTGTAAGTTCATTCATTTGTACCATTTCTTTTTTAGATTCCACATATAAGGGATGTCATATGATGTTTCTCCATCACTGTCTGGTTTATTCTCACTCGGTATGACACTGCCTAGGTCCATCCGTGTTGCTGCAGATAGCCTTATTCATTCTTTTTAATGGCCGAGTACTGTTGCATTATGTATCATATGTATGTGTACACACATACATACGTACACATACGTGCTACGTCTTCCCTTTCCCCTCTTCTGTGGATGGACATGTAGGTTGTTTCCATATTTTGGCTGTTATAAACAGTGTTGCGATGCACACTGCGGCGCATGCGTCTTTTCAGGCCATGTTTTTCTCTGGATATATGCCCAAGGGTGGGACTACTGGCAGCTCTAATTTTAGTTTTTTAAGGAGCCTCCAAACTGTTCTCCATTGTGGCTGTACCAGTTTCATTCCCACCGACAGTGCAGCAATGTTCTCTTGTCTCCACACCTCTCCATCTTTTGTTTGTGGATTTTTTGATGTTAGCCATTCTGACCAGTGTGAGATGATATCTAATTGTAGCTTTGATTTGCATTTCTCTAACAACTAATGATATTGAACACCTTGTGCTTATTGGCCATCTGTATGTCCTCTTTAGAGAAATGTTTATTCAGGTCTTCTGCCCATTTTTTGAGTGAGTTATTTGTTTTGATGCTATTAAGTGTCATAAGCTATTTGTAAATTTTGAAGACTAATGCCTAGCAGTCACATCATTTCCAGATATTTTCTCCCAATCTGTGGGTCTTTTCTCTTTTGCTTATTGTTTGAGGTCAGGTAGGTCCCGTTTGTTTATTTTTGCTTTTATTTCCATTATTCTGGGAGATTGATTTAAAAAGATGTTGCTGTGGAGTATGTCGGAGAGTGTTTTGCCAATGTTTTCTTCTGAGAGTTTTATAGTGTCTGGTGTAACATTTAGGTCTTTAATCCATTTTCAGCTTATTTTTGTGTGTGGAGTTAAGGAATGATTAAACTTTTTTTTTTGTACATGTGGCTGTCCAGTTTTCCCAGCACCATTTGTTGAAGAGACTGTCTTTCAGTCATTATGTAGTCTTGCCTCCTTTGTCATAGATTAATTGACTGTTGTTACATGGGCTTATTTCTGAGTTTTCTGTCTGCTCTATTGATGTATATTTCTATTTTTGTGCCAGTACCATACTGTTTTGATGGCTGTAGCATTGTAGTATAGTCTGAAGTCAGGGAGCCTGATTCCTCCAGCTCCGCTTTTCTTTTTCATGACTGCTTTGGCTATTTGGGGTCTTTGATGTCCCCATTCACATTTTGAGTTTTTTGGTCCTAATTCTGTGAAAAACGCCATTGGCAATTTGATAGGGACTGCAAGAATCTATAGATTTCCTTGGATAGTATAGTCATTTTGACACTGTTGATTCTTCCAGTCCATGAATATGGTATATCTTTCCATCTGTTTATGTCTTCTTTGATTACTTTTATTAGCATATTATAGTTTCCAGAGTATAGGTCTTTTGTCTCCTTAGATAGGTTTATTCCTAGGTATTTTATTCTTTTTGATGCAGTGGTAAATGGAATTGCTCCTTGAATTTCTCTTTCTGATCTTTCATTGTTAGTGTATAGGAATACAACAGACCAATATATATTAATTTTGTAACTTGCAACTTTATCAAATTCATTGATGAGTTCTAGCAGTTTCCTGATAGCATTTTGAGGCTCTTCCATATATAGTGTTGTATCATCTGCAAACAATGACAGTTTAACAACTTCTTTCCAATTTGGATTCCATTTACTTCTTTTTCATGTCTGATTGCTGTAACTAGGACTTCCAAATCTATGTTGAATAAAAGTGGTGAGAATGTTGAATAAAAGTGGTGAGAGTAGCTACCCGTGTCTTGTTGCTGATCTTAAAGGACTTGCTTTCAGCTTTTCTCTGTTGAGTATGATGCTAGCTATAGGTTTGTCATATATGACTTTTCTTATGTTGAGGTATGTACCCTCTTTGCCCACTTTCTGGAGAGTTTTTATCATAAATGGGTGCTGAATTTTTTCAAAAGTCTTTTCTGTATCTACTGAGTTGATCATACGATTTTCATTCTTCAGTTTGTTGATACGATGTATCACATTGATTTGCGGATGTTTAAAAATCCTTGCTTCGCTGGGATGAATCCCATATAATCACAGTGTATGATCTTTTAAACATTGTTGGATATGGATTGCTAGTATTTTGTTTAAGGTTTTTGCATCTATGTTCATTAGTGATAGAGGCTGTAATTTTGTGTGTGTGGTATCTGTCTGATTTTGGTATCAGCATAATGGTGGCCTCATAAAATAAGTTGGGAAGTTTTCCTTCCTCTGTGACTTCTTGGAACAGTTTCAGAAGGATAAGAGTTAACTTTTTTCTGAATGTTTAATAAAATTCTCCTGTGAAGCCATCAGGTCCTGGACTTCTATTTGTTGGGAGGTTTTTAATCATGGTTTCAATTTCATGCTTGTGATTGGTCTGTTCACATTTTCTGTTCTTCCTGGTTCAGTGTAGTGAGATTGTATCTTTCTAAGAATTTGTCTATTTTTTTCCAGGTTGTCCATTTTATTGGCATACAGTTGTTCATAGTGGTCTCGATGGTTCTTGGTATTTCTGTGGAGTTGGTTGTAACTTCTTCTTTTTCATTTCTAATTTTACTGATTTTACTTCTTTTTTCTTGATAAGTCTGGCTATAGGTTTATCAACCTTGTTTATCTTTTCAAAGAACCTTTTAGTTTCATGGATCTTGGTGATTATTTTCTTTGTCTTTATTTCATTTATGTCTGCTCTGATCTTTATGATTTCCTTTTTTCTATTAACTTCAGGTTTTGTTTGTTCTTCTTTCTCTATTTGTTTTAGGTGTAAGGTTAGGTTGTTTATCTGAGATTTTTGTTATATCTTGAGTTAAGATTGTATTGATGTAAACTTCCATNATCTGGAGTTGTAGGTTTAGGTAGAAGGAGAAATATTTTTGCTTTTAATGCATTCAAGATGATTGTAATTTTTAAAGCATTTTGGGGGCCACTGTTATACCAATGTAAGTTACGTTTGGGTTTAAATAATGTTTTTAGTGCATTACAGTGTTTTTAAATAAGCTCCTTTCTTCTTTCATAAAATAATTATTAAGAAGCTGATTAGAGTGACTTTAACATTAAAGTCTAACAAATCATGTTTGTCATTCGTAAGAATTCATGACTTATGTTAGTAATGTTTCTGACTAGGATAATTTAATGCCCAATGCTGTTTAATCCCAGAAACAGCCTGAGCCTTTGATAGCTCATGGTGAACGATGTTTTATTCATGATCTCCGAAGAAAAAGATTTAGCTTTGCAACCAGGCTTGATCACTCAGAGCTTTTGTGTGTCAGAGTTTTATTAAAGTGGAGAAGGGACAGAGAAAGCTTCTGACATAGACATCAGGAGGGTAAAGGAGAGTGCCCCACTTGCTGTCTTATCAAGGCCTTTTACCAGACCCACTCCCACAACGTACATCTTAAGATAACAAGATTAGTCAGAAGGTTCTTGTTAAGGAGAGACAAGTCCTTCTACAGTGAAAGATACATTGTTGTTATATAATCATTAGTACAGAGCCCTAGTTGCTCAGAGGTTAAAGCCTCTGCCTGTAATGAGGGAGACGTGGGTTCGATCCCTGGGTTGGGAAGATCCCCTGGAGAAGGAAATGGCAACCCACTCCAGTATTCTTGCCTGGAGAATCCCATGGACAGAGGAGCCTGGTGGGTTACAGTCCACGGGGTCGCACAGAGTCAGACACGACTGAAGCGACTTAGCAGCAGCAGCAGCAGCGCTGGGGTTAAAGAAAGTTAGTCTTAAAGATTGTTGTCACAACAACTCAGTTTAAGAAAATACCTTTTTTGTAACTAACACAAAGCAGTGTAGAAAAAAATATTTGTCCCTTTCTCTTCCTTGAGAGTCCAAGACCCTTTCTCCTCCTTGAGGGCCCCAGACTCCTTATCAACCCACCTAAGAATTAACTCTCACCTTCTTGGCCTTTGGAAGGTGAGAGTTGGCCTTTCCTGTTATTAGCAAGGATATCTTGATAAAATTCAAAAGTAATGTGACATATAATCCTATTATTACTCAAATATAGCTTTTTGATCCTGGAAAAGACTGTTTTCTAATGAATTACATTTGATGAAATGGAGTTGTGTCTGGTTTAAGAATCTGGTTTTAAGAAGCCATAGTTAATGATTGCACCTTTCATAATTCAGTAACTAGGGTCATTTTTGTTTTCTTTAATTTTCATTTGTTTATTTTTAACACCCAAGACATTTTTGTATTGGTGTATATCTGATTAACAATGCTGTGATAGTTTCAGGTGAACAGTGAAGGGACTCAGACATACATATACATGTATCCATTCTCGCCCAAACCCCCCTCCCATCCAGGCTGGCACATACATTGAACAGAGTTCTGTGTGCTATACAGTAGGTTTTTGTCAGTTATCCATTTTAAATATAGCAGTGTGTATATGACCTTCCCCGAGAACTTAACTGTCCCTTCCCCCTGGCAATAATGAGTTCATTTTCTAAGCCTGTGAGTCTCTGTTTTGTAAGTTCATTCATTTGTACCATTTCTTTTTTAGATTCCACATATAAGGGATGTCATATGATGTTTCTCCATCACTGTCTGGTTTATTCTCACTCGGTATGACACTGCCTAGGTCCATCCGTGTTGCTGCAGATAGCCTTATTCATTCTTTTTAATGGCCGAGTACTGTTGCATTATGTATCATATGTATGTGTACACACATACATACGTACACATACGTGCTACGTCTTCCCTTTCCCCTCTTCTGTGGATGGACATGTAGGTTGTTTCCATATTTTGGCTGTTATAAACAGTGTTGCGATGCACACTGCGGCGCATGCGTCTTTTCAGGCCATGTTTTTCTCTGGATATATGCCCAAGGGTGGGACTACTGGCAGCTCTAATTTTAGTTTTTTAAGGAGCCTCCAAACTGTTCTCCATTGTGGCTGTACCAGTTTCATTCCCACCGACAGTGCAGCAATGTTCTCTTGTCTCCACACCTCTCCATCTTTTGTTTGTGGATTTTTTGATGTTAGCCATTCTGACCAGTGTGAGATGATATCTAATTGTAGCTTTGATTTGCATTTCTCTAACAACTAATGATATTGAACACCTTGTGCTTATTGGCCATCTGTATGTCCTCTTTAGAGAAATGTTTATTCAGGTCTTCTGCCCATTTTTTGAGTGAGTTATTTGTTTTGATGCTATTAAGTGTCATAAGCTATTTGTAAATTTTGAAGACTAATGCCTAGCAGTCACATCATTTCCAGATATTTTCTCCCAATCTGTGGGTCTTTTCTCTTTTGCTTATTGTTTGAGGTCAGGTAGGTCCCGTTTGTTTATTTTTGCTTTTATTTCCATTATTCTGGGAGATTGATTTAAAAAGATGTTGCTGTGAGTATGTCGGAGAGTGTTTTGCCAATGTTTTCTTCTGAGAGTTTTATAGTGTCTGGTGTAACATTTAGGTCTTTAATCCATTTTCAGCTTATTTTTGTGTGTGGAGTTAAGGAATGATTAAACTTTTTTTTTTGTACATGTGGCTGTCCAGTTTTCCCAGCACCATTTGTTGAAGAGACTGTCTTTCAGTCATTATGTAGTCTTGCCTCCTTTGTCATAGATTAATTGACTGTTGTTACATGGGCTTATTTCTGAGTTTTCTGTCTGCTCTATTGATGTATATTTCTATTTTTGTGCCAGTACCATACTGTTTTGATGGCTGTAGCATTGTAGTATAGTCTGAAGTCAGGGAGCCTGATTCCTCCAGCTCCGCTTTTCTTTTTCATGACTGCTTTGGCTATTTGGGGTCTTTGATGTCCCCATTCACATTTTGAGTTTTTTGGTCCTAATTCTGTGAAAAACGCCATTGGCAATTTGATAGGGACTGCAAGAATCTATAGATTTCCTTGGATAGTATAGTCATTTTGACACTGTTGATTCTTCCAGTCCATGAATATGGTATATCTTTCCATCTGTTTATGTCTTCTTTGATTACTTTTATTAGCATATTATAGTTTCCAGAGTATAGGTCTTTTGTCTCCTTAGATAGGTTTATTCCTAGGTATTTTATTCTTTTTGATGCAGTGGTAAATGGAATTGCTCCTTGAATTTCTCTTTCTGATCTTTCATTGTTAGTGTATAGGAATACAACAGACCAATATATATTAATTTTGTAACTTGCAACTTTATCAAATTCATTGATGAGTTCTAGCAGTTTCCTGATAGCATTTTGAGGCTCTTCCATATATAGTGTTGTATCATCTGCAAACAATGACAGTTTAACAACTTCTTTCCAATTTGGATTCCATTTACTTCTTTTTCATGTCTGATTGCTGTAACTAGGACTTCCAAATCTATGTTGAATAAAAGTGGTGAGAATGTTGAATAAAAGTGGTGAGAGTAGCTACCCGTGTCTTGTTGCTGATCTTAAAGGACTTGCTTTCAGCTTTTCTCTGTTGAGTATGATGCTAGCTATAGGTTTGTCATATATGACTTTTCTTATGTTGAGGTATGTACCCTCTTTGCCCACTTTCTGGAGAGTTTTTATCATAAATGGGTGCTGAATTTTTTCAAAAGTCTTTTCTGTATCTACTGAGTTGATCATACGATTTTCATTCTTCAGTTTGTTGATACGATGTATCACATTGATTTGCGGATGTTTAAAAATCCTTGCTTCCCTGGGATGAATCCCATATAATCACAGTGTATGATCTTTTAAACATTGTTGGATATGGATTGCTAGTATTTTGTTTAAGGTTTTTGCATCTATGTTCATTAGTGATAGAGGCTGTAATTTTGTGTGTGTGGTATCTGTCTGATTTTGGTATCAGCATAATGGTGGCCTCATAAAATAAGTTGGGAAGTTTTCCTTCCTCTGTGACTTCTTGGAACAGTTTCAGAAGGATAAGAGTTAACTTTTTTCTGAATGTTTAATAAAATTCGCCTGTGAAGCCATCAGGTCCTGGACTTCTATTTGTTGGGAGGTTTTTAATCATGGTTTCAATTTCATGCTTGTGATTGGTCTGTTCACATTTTCTGTTCTTCCTGGTTCAGTGTAGTGAGATTGTATCTTTCTAAGAATTTGTCTATTTTTTTCCAGGTTGTCCATTTTATTGGCATACAGTTGTTCATAGTGGTCTCGATGGTTCTTGGTATTTCTGTGGAGTTGGTTGTAACTTCTTCTTTTTCATTTCTAATTTTACTGATTTTACTTCTTTTTTCTTGATAAGTCTGGCTATAGGTTTATCAACCTTGTTTATCTTTTCAAAGAACCTTTTAGTTTCATGGATCTTGGTGATTATTTTCTTTGTCTTTATTTCATTTATGTCTGCTCTGATCTTTATGATTTCCTTTTTTCTATTAACTTCAGGTTTTGTTTGTTCTTCTTTCTCTATTTGTTTTAGGTGTAAGGTTAGGTTGTTTATCTGAGATTTTTGTTATATCTTGAGTTAAGATTGTATTGATGTAAACTTCCATTTTAGAAATGCCTTTGCTGCATCCCGTAAGTCTTGGATCGTTGTATTTTCATTTGTCTCTAGGTATTTTTTTTTTCTTCAGTGATCCAGTGATTATTTAGTAACATGTTGTTTAGCCACCACATGTTTGTGTTTTAGAGTTTTTTTTATTGTAGTTTAACTCTAAACCCATACCATTATGATCAGAAAAAAAAATGCTTGATATGATATCTGTGTTATTAAATTTACCAGGCTTGCTTTTGACGCCCAGCTTGTGGTGAGTCCTGGAGAATGTTCCGTGTGTGCTTGAGGAAAATGTGTAGTCAACTGCTTTTGGATGGAATGCTCTATAAGTATTAATTATGTCTAAAATGTTACTTAAGGCCTACGTTTCTGTATTGGTTTTCTGTCTGGATGATATGTCCATTGATGAAAGTGGGGTCTTAAAGTGTTTTAATTATTGTGTGACTGTCTATTATTGTCTGACTGTCAGCTTCTCCCCTTATATTTGTTAGTATTTGCTTACTTACTGAGGTGCTCCTATGTTGGGTGCATATATATTTATAATTGTTCTTGGATTGAACCCTTGATCGTTATGTAGTGTCCTTTGAATCTTAATACCAGTCTTTGTTTTAAAGTCTTTTTTTTTTTTCTTGATATGAGTATTACTGCTCCAGTTTTCTTATGATTTCCATTTGTGAGAAATACTTTCTCCCATCCCCTTACTTTGAGTCTTTAAGTGTCCATAGGTACGAGGTGTGTATCCTGTAGACAACATGTACATATGAGGTGTGCTACATTGCTTAGTCATATCTGACTCTTTGTGACCCCATGGACTGTAGCCTGCCAGCTCCTCTGACCATGCGATTCTCCAGGCAGGATACTGGAATCAGTTGCCGTTTTTTACTTCAGGGGATCTTCCCAACCCAGGAATTGAACCCAGATCTCCTGTGTTGAGGCAAATTCTTTACCGGCTGAGCCAGCAGAAAAGCCCAAGACAACATATATATGGTCTTGTAACCAGCCAGTCTATGTCTTTTGGTTGGTGCATTTAATCCATTTACTTTTAAGGTAATTATTAATATGTGTGATCCTATTACTGTTTTGTTAATTGTTTTCAGTCAGTTTAGTCGCTCAGTTGTGTCCAACTCTTTGTGACCCCATGGAATGCAGCATGCCAGGCTTCCCTGTCCATCACCAACTCCTGGAGCCTACTCAAACTCTGGTCCATCATGGTGGTGATGCCATCCAACCATCTCATCCTCTGTCATCCCCTTCTCCTCCTGCCCTCAATCTTTCCCAGCATCAGGGTCTTTTCCAGTGAGTCAGTTCTTCATATCAGATGGCCAGAGTATTGGTGTTTCAGCTTCAGTATCAGTCCTTCCAATGAATATTCAGGACTGATTTTCTTTAAGATTGACTGGTTGGATCTCCTTTGCAGGGCAAGGGACTCAAGAGTCTTCCCCAGCACTACAGTTCAAAAACATCAACTCTTTGGCGCTCAGCTTTTTTTATGGTCCAACTCTCACATTCGTAAATGACTACTGGAAAAGCCGTAGCTTTGACTAGACAGACCTTTGTTGGTAAATTAATGTCTCTGCTTTTTAACATGCTGTCTAGGTTGGTGATAGCTTTTCTTCCAAGGAGCAAGCGTCTTTTAATTCCATGGCTGCAGTCACCCTCCTCAGTGAATTGTTTTGGGTTTATTTTTTTATAGATCTTATTGTTTTCTTGTATTTCCTGCCTAGAGAAGTTTTTTTAGCATTTGTTGTATAACTGGTTTAGTGGTGCTGAATTCTCTTTACTTTTGCTTGTCTCAAAGGTTTTGAGTGCTCCATCAAATCTGGATGAGAGTCTTGCTGGGTAGAGTATTCTTGGTTGTAGTTTCTTCCCTTTAATCACTTGGAATATATCATGCCATTCCCTTCTGGCTTGTTAGAGTTTCTGTTCAGAAACCTGCCAATAATCTTATGGGTTTTTTCCTTGTACGTTCTTTCTCTNTTGAGTGCTCCATCAAATCTGGATGAGAGTCTTGCTGGGTAGAGTATTCTTGGTTGTAGTTTCTTCCCTTTAATCACTTGGAATATATCATGCCATTCCCTTCTGGCTTGTTAGAGTTTCTGTTCAGAAACCTGCCAATAATCTTATGGGTTTTTTCCTTGTACGTTCTTTCTCTTTTTTTTCCCTAGGTGCTTTTAATAATTTATCTTTGTTTTTAATTTCTGTCAGTTTGATTACCAAGTGTCTCAGTGTGTTCCTCCTTGGATTTATCCTGCTGGGGATACTCTGTGCTTCCAGGACTTGGTTGACTGTTTCGTTTCCAATGTTGGGGAAGATTTCAGCTATTTTCTCTTCAAATATTTTCTGAGATCCTTTCTCCCTCCTCCTTTGGATACCTCTATAAAGTGAATATTGGTGCATCTAATGTTGTCCCAGAGGTCTGTTAGGCTATCTTAATTTTTTCTCATTGTTTTTATCTTTATTCTGTTTTGCACCATTGATTTCTTGCATTCTGTCTTCCAAGTCACTTATCAGCTCTTCTGCCTCAGTTATTGTGCTGTTGATTTTAGTGTATTGTTCATTTCTGTTTGTTTAGTTCTTTTCAGTTCAGGTCATTTCAGTTGCTCAGTCGTATCTGACTCTTTGNGGCTTTTTACATGATGTACTCTGCATATAAGTTAAGCAAGCATGGTGATAATATACAGCCTTGACGTACTCCTTTCCCTGTTTCCCTTTCCCTGTTGTTCCATGTCCAGTTCTAACTGCTGCTTCCTGACCTGCATACAGATTTCTTAAGAGGCAGGTCAGGTGGTCTGATATTCCCACCTCTTTCAGAATTTTCCACAGTTTGTTGTGATCCACACAGTCTAATAATAAGTCTTCGGAATAGTCAATAAAATAGAAAAACATTTCTTGCATCTTCTAAATCTTTTTCTCCATTCTTTTTCCAGGATCCTGACTCATGTTCAGTGTCATTGTTTTGAAATCTTTTTTGGGGAGGTTGCCTATCTCCACTTGATTGAGTTGTTTTTCTGGAAATTTATCTCATCCCTTCATTTGGAACATAATCCTTTCTTTTCATTTTGAGTAGCCGTCTGTGATTGTGGTATTAGTTCTGAAGGCTGATGGGATTGTAGTTCTTACTTCTGTCTGCTCTCTGGTGGATGAGGATAAAAGGCTTGTGCAGGCTTCTAATGATAGGGATTGGCTGTTGGGGAAATTGTTTCTTGTTCTGGTGGGTAGGGTAGAGCTTTCTAAAACTTTAATCCAATTTTCTGCTGATGGGTGGGACTCTGTTAGTTGTTTGCCTTGAGACCCAGTCCTGGAGTCTATAGATTGCTAAAGTAGGGCTATTGGTGATCTCCAAAAGGACTTATGCCAAGACACACCTCCCAGGACTGCTGCTGCCTGTACCCCCGTCCTCTTGGTAGGCCAGTGCCAACCCATGTCTCTGCAGGAGACCCTCACACATTTACAGGTAGGTCAGGCTCAGTCTTCTGTGGGATCACTGCTCCTTTTCCCTGGGTCGTGGTGCACACAAGATTTTATTTGTGCCCTCCAAGAGTCTCTGTTTCCTCCAGTCCTATGGAAGCTGTGTAGTGAAATCTGTTGGCCTTCAAAGTCAGAATCCTTGGGGATTCTCAGTCCCTTTGCCAGATCTCCAGGCTGGGGAGCCTGATATGGCGCCTGGAAGCTTCACAACAGTGCAAGAACTTCTTTGGTGTTGTTCTCCACTTTGTGAGTTGTACACCCAGTGGGTATAGGATTTGATTTTATCATAAGTGTGCCCCTCCTACTGTTTCATTGTGGCTTCTTCATTTTCCTTGGGTGTGGGGTATCTTCTTTTGCGGTTTCAGTGTTTTCATGTTGATGGTTGTTCACCAGCCAGTTGTGATTTTGGTGCTCTGGCAGGGGAAGGTATGTGCATGTCCTTTTACTACTCTGCCATCTCAAACAAGACTTGGCTCATTTTGTTGATGGATGTACTTGCTGTTCCTTTAAGGTTGGCTGTTTTCTCGAAGTTCTTTTCACTATAGGTAAAAAATGTGACACATGCCTTTGTTTTGTTACTTTTTTTAGATTATTATAAGCTATGAGCAACAGCTTATTGTAAAGAACTGTTTTGGCCTCAGAAATAGACTTCTAGAGTTGTTAAATACAATACTTAAGACACTTTTCAGGCCTGATACATTGTACTTATTTCAGTCCAAGCTATTTTGTGGGAAAAAAAAGAATTTCTTTCTGGATGTTACTGTATTATAAGAGTTGTACATGTTTATAGTACCATCAACAACACATATGAACCAGTTTACTGTACCATCACCGCTCTGATTTTATTATATTTTACAGGTATTAGATTTGTTAAGTGGAACTCCAGGTTATTTAACTTGTATATGTTTAATTACCAAGAATATAAGCAGTTTGTCAATGTTTTTAATCACATTTTCTCCTTGTAATGTGTTTTAAGAATTGCTCAGGTTTCTTAAATTTATTGTAAAAAATGACATTTTGAATTGGTTGGTCATAAAATTTAGATCAGTGTGTCTTTTTAGGAGAGAGGAAAGTTAATTAGCTGAGGTCATATCTTTGATACTATGGACTCTTTATTTTAGCTTATTACTGCAAAAGTTTGCTTTTACTATGGTATTTATTGACAAGGATTGTGTAGTTCATAAGTAAAAATTACTTGCATTTATGTGCATTGCCTCATTTAGGTTTTTACATTAGGCAACAGCAGAGGGAAACAATGATCAGGATTTTTAAGTGGGTGTAAAATATTTCAGTTTGTTCCCAAAACACTGACGTCTGGAATTTGAAATAGAGGTTTTTTTAGATCAATATGCCACAGTATGATGGTTTCCTTGCTGGAATCAATTTTTAGTAGTTACTTATTCTTTATTTTCTGAATCCAAAATAAATACGTTAAGTATGTTGTTTTAAGTCCATTCAGTCATGTTTGACTCTTTGCCACCCCATGGGCTATAGCCCACCAGTCTCTTCTGTCCATGGAATTCTCCAGGCAAGAATACTAGAGAGGGTAGTTATTCCTTGCTTGAGGGGATCTTCCCAACCCAGGGATTGAACAGGCAGTATTGCAGGCAGATTCTTTACCATCTGAGCCACTAGGGAAGCCTCTTAAGTATTTTTAAGTTTTAACAACTTCTTTTGTCTGTATCCTGTGGCTTGCAATATCTTAGTTCCCTGACCAGGGATTGAACTTGGGGATTGAGTCCTCACCACCACACCGCCAGGGAATTCCCAGATATTGTTGTCTTAAATTTTCTATAGATGAGTTATCACCTAAAACATAGATACTTGGGTGTATAGAAAACTGTCAAAAATTTGATGTTTGAAGCATTTTAGTTATCATTATAGTTAACATGATTAATGACACCCTCCACCCATACCCCACTGAACTTGCTTATAGCAAGAAAGTGGTAAAGTTGATGCAAACTTCGTTTATTAAGTTTTGAGCAGTTTTATTGCATATTTTAACTATTATTTAAGGATACCTTTCTAAATTTGTACAAGATAAAAATAACTTTGACTCCAAGATGGCAGAGTAGAAGGATGTGCGCTCATCTTCTCCTGAAAGAACTCCAAAGTTACTGCTCACTGCTAACAACCGTCAACAGGAGAATGTTGAATCCTACCAAAAAAAGATACCTCACATCTAAGGACAAAGAAGAAGCCCCAGCAAGACCATAGCAAGGGTGAAATTGCATTTAGAATCAAACACCGTACCTGCCTGAAACACTCGGGTTCAAAGAAGCCTTGTGCACACCAGGACCCAGAAATCCCATAGGAACTGAGNAAAAGATACCTCACATCTAAGGACAAAGAAGAAGCCCCAGCAAGACCATAGCAAGGGTGAAATTGCATTTAGAATCAAACACCGTACCTGCCTGAAACACTCGGGTTCAAAGAAGCCTTGTGCACACCAGGACCCAGAAATCCCATAGGAACTGAGCCAGAACTGTATTTGAGGGTCTCTTGCAGAGGTACAGGTCAGCAGTGGCCTGCTGTAGGGGCAGGGGCTCTGGGTGCAGTAGACCTGGGTATGACATAAGCTCTCTTGGGAGAGGTTGCCATTAACCCTACTGTAGAGCTACCAGAATTTACACAGGACTGGGGAAACAGACTCTTGGAGGGCACAAACAAAACCTTGTGTGCACCAGGATCCAGGAGAAAGGAGCAGTGACCCCACAAGAGATTGACCCAGACTTGCCCGTGAGTGTCCAGGAGTCTCTGTGGAGGCATGGGTCAGCGGTGGCCTGCTGCAGGATTTGGGGCACTGTTTGCACGGGACCTTTTGAAGGAGGACACCGTTATCTTCATTATCTCCACCATAGTTTGGCTTTAAGTCAAACAATAGGGAGGGAACACAGCCCTGACCATCAACAGAAAATTGGATTAAAGATTTACAGAGCATGGCCCCACCCATCAGAAGAAGACCCAGTCCCACCCCTCCCCCCACCCCCGTCAGTCTCTCCCGTC
>SJYA01000400.1:129797-149411 GCA_006410615.1 Neotragus moschatus | reverse complement strand
ATTAAAGATTTACTGAGCATGGTCCCGCCCATCAGAACAAGTACCAGTTTCCCCCCGTCAGTCTCTCCCGTCAGGAAGCTTCTATAAGCCTCTTATCCTTCTCTGTCATAGTGCAGACAGAATGAAAAACCCAATCACAGAAAACTAACCAATCTGATCACATGTACCACAGTCTTGTCTTAACTCAGTGAAACTATGAGCCATGCTGTGTAGGGCCATGAAGACTGACGGGCCTTGGTGGAAAGTTCTGACAAAATGGGTCCACTGGAGAAGGGATTGTCAAACCACTTCAGTATTCTTGCCTTCAGAACCCCATGAACAGTATGAAAAGACAAAAAGATAGGACACTGAAAGAGGAACTCCCCAGGCTGGCAGGTGTTCAATATGCTACTGGAGATCAGTGGAGAAATAACTCCAGAAAGAAAGAAGAGACAGAGCCAAAGCAGAAAACTGTGCCTGGCACTGGAGATGGAAGCAAGGACCTATGCTGTAAAGAGCAATATTGCATAGGAACCTGAATGTTAGGTCCATGAATCAAGGCAAATTGGAAGTGGTCAAACAGGAAACAGCAAGAGTGAACATTGACATTTTAGGAATCATTGAACTAAAATGGACTGGAATGGGTGAATTTAACTCAGATGACCATTATATCTACTACTGTGGGCAAGAATCCTTTAGAAGAAATGGCATAGCCATCATAGTTAACAAAAGAGTCCAAAATGCAGTACTTGGATGCCATCTCAAAAACGACAGAATGATCTCTATTTGTTACCAAGGCAAACCATTCAGTATCATAGTAACCCAAGTCTATGCCCTGACCAAAAATGCTGAAGAAGCTGAAGTTGAATGGTTCTGTGAAGACCTACAACACCTTCTAGAACTAACACTCAAAAAGGATGTCCTTTTCATTATAGGGGACTGGAGTGCAAAAGTAGGAAGTCAAGAAACACCTGGAGTAACAGGCAAATTTGGCCTTGGAGTACAGAATGAAGCAGGGCAAAGGCTAATAGAGTTCTGCCAAGAGAACACACTGGTCATAGCAAACACCCTCGTCCAACAACACAAGAGAAGACTCTACACATGGACATCACCAGATGATCAACACTGAAATCAGACTGATTATATATTCTTTGCAGCTAAAGATGGAGAAGCTCTATACAGTCAACAAAAACAAGACCAGGGCTGACTGGCTCAGATCATGAGCTCCTTATTGCCAAATTCAGACTTAAATTGAAGAAAATAGGGAAAACCACTAGATCATTCAGGTATGACCTAAATCAAATCCCTAACAATTACACAGTGGAAGTGACAAATAGATTTAAGGGACAAGATCTGATAGAGTGCCTGATGAACTATGGATGCAGGTTCATAACATTGTACAGGCAACAGGGAGCAAGACCATCCCCAAGAAAAAGAAATGCAAAAAAGCAAAATGGCTCTCTGAGGAGGCCTTACAAATAGCTGTGAAAAGAAGAGATGCAAAAAGCAAAGAAGAGTTTGAATGCCGAGTTCCAACGAGTAGCAAAGAGAGATTAGAAAGTCTTCCTCAGTAATCAGTGCAAAGAAGTAGAGGAAAACAAAAGAATGGGAAAGACTGTAGATCTCTTCAAGAAAGTTAGAGACACCAAGGGAACATTTCATGCAACTGCTGCTGCTTCTGTTAAGTCATTTTCGTGCAAAGATGGGCTCAATAAAGGACGGAAATGGTATGGACTTAACAGAAGCAGAAGATATTAAGTGGTGGCAAGAATACACAGAAGAACTGTGCTAAAAAGATCTTCACTACTCAGATAATCACAGTGGTATGATCACTCATCTAGAGTCAGACATCCTGGAATGTGAAGTTAAATGGGCCTTAGGAAGCATCACTACAAAGAAAGCTAGTGGAGGTGATGGAATTCCAGTTGAGTGATTTCAAATCCTAAAAGATGATGCTGTGAAAGTGCTTCACTCAATATGCCAGCAAATTTGTAATACTCAGCAGTGGCCACAGGACTGGAAAAGGTCAGTTTTCACTCCAATCCCAAAGAAAGGCAATGTCAAAGAATGCTCCAACTACCACACACTTGAACTCATCTCACACACTAGTAATGCTCAAAATTCTCCAAGTCAGGCTTCAGCAATACATGAACCATGAACTTCCAGACGTTCAAGCTGGTTTTAGAAAAGCAGAGGAGCCAGAGATCAAATTGCCAACATTTGCTGGATCATCAAAAAAGCAAGAGTTCCAGAAATACATCTATTTCTGCTTTATTGACTATGCCAAAGCCTTTGACTTGTGGATCACAATAAACCGTGGAAAACTTCTGAAAGAGATGGGAATACCAGACCACGTGACCTTATTCTTAAGAAATCTGTATGCAGGTCAGGAAGCAGCAGTCAGAACTGGACATGGAAGAACAGACTGGTTCCAAATAGGGAAAGGAGTATGTCAAGGCTGTATATTACCACTGTACTTGCTTAACTTATCTGCAGAGTACATCATGTAAAATGCCGGGCTGGATGAAACACAAGCTGGAATCAAGATTCCTGGGAGAAATATCAATAACCTCAGATAGTCAGAGCACACCACCCTCATGGCAGAATGTGAAGAGGAACTAAAGAGCCTCTTGATGAAGGTGAAAGAGGAGAGTGGAAAAGCTGGCTTAAAATTCAAAAAATGAAGACCATAGCATCCAGTCTCATCACTTCATGGCAAACAGATGTGAAACAATGGAAACAGTGAAAGACTATTTTATTATGGTCCAAAAATCACTGCAGATGGTGACTGCAGCCATGAAATTGAAAGACGCTTGCTCCTGGAAGAAAAGTTATGACCAACCTAGACAGCATATTAAAAAGCAAAGACATTACTTTATAGACAAAGGTCTGTCTAGTCAAAGCTATTGTTTTTTTAGTAGTCCTTTGTGGATATAGAAATTGGATATAAAGAAGGCTGAGCGCCTAAGTATTGATGCTTTTGAACTGTGGAGTTGGATACGACTCTTGAAAGTCCCTTGGACAGCACGGATATCAAAGCAGTCAATCCTAAAGGAAATCAGTCCTGAATATTCATTGGAAGGACTGATGTTGAAGCTGAAGCTCAGTACTTTGGCTCCTTGATGCAAAGAGCTGACTCATTAGAAACGACCCTGAAGCTGGGAAAGATTGAAGGCAGGAGGGGAGGACAGAGGATGAGATGGTTGGTGGCATCGCTGACTCAATGGACATGAGTTTGAGCAAGCTCTGGGAATTTTTGAAGGACGGGAAAGCCTGGCGTGCTGCAGTCCATGGGGTTGCAAAGAGTAGACACGGCTGATCAGCAGTAACAACCCACTTCTCTCTAGGAAATTATAGTTCCTTGCTTTTCTAAATCTGTCACGTCATTTGTCTGTTCTATGCTATAGGGATCTTATTTGTACATAATATTACATTCATCTTCAAAGTGCAAGTTAGATGGCTATTTCATTTTATGAATGAGGGAACAAGTTGAGGATTAGCAGGTGGTGGAACTGAGATACGAATTTATTTATGTTTTGTTGACTAGGTTTCTTGAATTTGAGGATTTTGTAATAGCATAGCTGAGAATATTCATCTATTCATTCAACAAATACTTACTGAGAGTCTTCCTTGTGTTGGTCATTCTTTAATAGATCTAGATATTTCAGAGAACAAATCTGTTCGGCTGCCCCCTTCCCAGTTGCTCTTCTTCTGGAGCTATATTCTTGTGAGAGGAGGATAATGACCTGCTCTTTGATACAGCTACAGACCCAGAATGACTTGTCTGCCAAGGAGTTTCAGAATTAAGAAGCATTTAATGTGTCTTGGCATGGGAGGAGATATGTAATGTTACCTTACTTTGAGGGTTCTCCATAACCTTAAAAAGTAGGATAATTGCCAGTTCTTGCCTAGAGCTGTGAACCTGGGGCCTCACTAGTGACCAGGTGTTCTTTCAGCCTGTCTTGGAGTTGTCTTTGGGCTTCAGATACTGTTGATAGAAAGACTAGTGGGCTTACACTATAGTTGTATTCATAGTTGAGATATATTATGGTGACATAGTAAAGATGAACAGCTGGTCACAGGGGGAAAAAGAGTAGGTAGAGCCTGTTGGGATCCATATTTAGGCTTCCGTGTGTTCTCTCCCCCCACAAGAGAGGGTTCAGGGGGTGAACACACTTCCTCTAGCAGTGAAGTTTGAGCAACCTGTGTGCAAAGTGTCCAGGGAAGTCTGCTGGAGACTACTCTGCACTCAGAAGTTTTTACTGGAGCATCTTCTTCCTAGCTGTAGTACATTGTATAATTTCAGCACTGTGAGCCACCCTTATTAGTTAAAGGGTGAGAATTTCTTTGCTGGGATAGCATCCTCAGGTCCTCTGTGTTAACTTTTTTCTGCAGAGTTACTGACTGTGGATGGAGTAGCTGGGGTGAGTCTGGAGAGAGAGAATAAATATTTACAATTGTCTTTCCTATCACGATTTAGGAGTCATTGTTTTAAGGAAATAATGCTTTGTTCAAACAAACATTTCGGGTAGGATGGTGTTTGTTGTAGCACTATTTTTAATAGCAAAGTATTAGAAACCACTTGAGTCATCAATAATAGGGTAATTAAACCGTAATGTACATCCTTTTAATGGATGTTAGGTAGCCATGAATATAATGTTCATAAAAACATAATAATGTGGTGGATTGTTTTTATATGATTGGAAGAACATAGGGTAGAAAGCAGTAAGCAGTGTAGTGTCTTGGGCTTCCCAGGTGGTACAGTGGTGAAAGAATCTGCCTGAGGTGCAGGAGGCACAAGAGACATGGGTTTGATCCCTGGGTCAGGAAGATCCCCTGGAGTAGGAAATGGCAACCTTCTCCAGTCCTCATGCCTGGAGAATACCATGGGCACAGGAGTCTGGCAGGCTTCAGTCCATGGGGGTCACCAAGAACCAAACACGACTGAACGAGTGAGCTCAATTCCTTGCACAGAACTCTGCGGTTTAGGAAGAAAGTAAACGCTGTGCTCCCTAATGTGTAATGTCCTAGACCCCCCAGGTTTTGCTTGAACTTAGAGCATCATCTATTTAAGAAGGAAACAATGAAAGAAAAAAGAGAAGAAGGGAGAGAGAGTAAGAAAGAACAAGAAAATATAAAATAACAGGAAGTAGTGTAGGGTCTTGACAGTAGTGGGTGCCAAGTAACTTTGTTTTTTTTTTTTAACTGTTTATTTTTGGCTGTGCTCCGTCTTTGTTGCTGTGTGCAGGCTTTCTCTTGTTGCGGAGGGCAGGGGATACTCCTTAGTTTTGGTGCTTGGGCCTCTCATTGCAGTGGCTTCTCCCACAGAGTACAGGCTCTAGGGCTCAAGGGCTTCAGTAGTTGTGGCACACAGGCTTAGTTGCCCTGGGGGCATATGGGATCTTCCCAGACTGGGATTTGAACCTGCATCCCCTGCATTGGCAGGTGGATTCCTAACCACTGTACCCCCAGGGAAGCCCCAGGTAACTTTCTGATTCTTAAATTTGCAAATGCCCTTAACACACAGATGTCTTCACAAACATGTGGGAAAATATAAAAGTTACCTTTTTATTATGAGAAAAATCTAGTTTATTGAAGTAGAGTGACTATTGCAGTGAACCTTAATGTACCCATTAGGCAGTTTCAGTACTCATCAGCTTTAGCATAAAAGCTGCAGTTAAGTTGAAGTTAAGTTTGTAAAGAAATTTAAATTTTATTAAAATATATGCATGCATTATATTATTATGGTGGACTGATGTGATTTTAGAGAATATTCCCTCTCGTGTGCAGTCACATGCTGTCTCTACATGCACTCTCTCACTCATACCCTTACCCCCTCCTTTTGGATTGTTCTTTTTGGAACACGGATGCTTAGTTGAGTGGATGTAAAGTTCTAACAAAAGGCATTAACCTCTTATTGTCTCAATCTCCGTATCTTTTAAAGAAGTATATGGTAAAATAGAAAAATAGACTAGTATTAAGATTAAATATATATCTGTGTGTATAAATGGAAGCAGAGATTGATTTTTTTTTTAGCATGTATTTTTAAAAATTTATTTTAATTGGAGACTGATTACTTTACAATATTGTGGTGGTTTTTACCATACATTCACATGAATCAGCCATGGGTGTACATGTGTTTCCCATCCTGACCCTCCCTCCCTATCCCATCATCCCTCAGGGCATCCCAGTGCACCAGCCCTGAGCACCCTGTCTCATCCATCGAACCTGGACTGGCAGTCTGTTTCACATGTGATAATATACGTGTTTCAATGCTATTCAGAGATTGATTTTTTAAAGTAAATTATTTTAAGCTAGAGGGAAAGGAGTTAGTTATGTTATTAATACGTGAAAGAAATTAGGCATTGAAGTATATTCCATTCTACCTACCAGGAGCTTCTGACTTATGGAGGAAAGCTAGAAGAGAGCTTATATACATTATACATGGTAGTGTTTATTGAGCACTTGTATTTTAGCATACATAGATGTTTACATTATTGACTACTTAGTTTCAGGTATAGTTCAAAACTCTTCATATTGTTTTACTTTAGCAACTATAAGGTATATACTTATATTATCACCATTTTATACATAAAGAAGCTGAAACATGGAGAGGGAAAGGAACTTGGCCTACTGTGTGTGTGTACAACTTGTCTGTCTCTCTGTGTTTTATTTCTGATGAAAGAAAAATTAACTCAGACTTTTTTTTATTTATAAGAATAAAATTGAAATAAAATTATTCTCATGCTCCAAGGTCATGAGCATATAGAAGCTTAAACAAAAACTCTGTGCCTTTCTTCTGGTGCACGGTACATATATTATATTAAAAGTTGGTCTCAGGTTGTCTGAATGCTTTGCTGGAAGGGTTATAAATTAAAGTGTTTAATATCTCACTCCTTGTCTTTAAGGCATTTTAATCTGACTTGGAGTGATTCTAGATGAGATCCATTTTCTCTTTATCACAGGCTTATGTTACTGAATGTATATCAATAGAATAGATTCAGGACTCTGGCTTTGTATGCTTACGTTTTTCAGTCATTGTAGGTGAAATATTTATGTGTACATATACAATACACAAATATTTGTGTAGAGAGATAGGATGGAGATATATATGATTCAGAAATAGTTTAGTGAAACAATTGAATTAAAATTGTACAGAACAACGTGATATATGACTAAAGAGGTATTTCAAATCAGTGAGGAAATGTTGAATTTGTGAGAAATTATATTTATTAACTGTTGAAAAAAATTCTGGATATATATATACAGTTAAATTTTAAATGGATTAAATGTCCAAATATTAATATTTTAAATCATTATAAAAATGTAGGTGATATTTTCATTGGATTCCTGGGAGAGAAAGTTTATTAGGAAATAAATTGGGCTACTCTTGTGATAGCTCATTTAACATGTTTATTTAACTGCCAAAAAATTAGAATATTTGATTTTAAATAGACGGTCAGACAGTGGAATAAATGATAGAATGCAGTGTATTCAACAAAAATAATAAGCATACCCATTAAATACATGATACAAAATACTGTATATGAAAATAGGTATGTTCTGTTTATTAACCATGCTAGAGTGGATGTTTAAAGATGCTAAGTCACTTCAGTCGTGTCCGACTCTGTGACCCCATAGACAGCAGCCCATCAGGCTCCCTGTCCCTGGGATTCTCCAGGCCAAGAATACTGGATTGGGTAGCCATTTCCTTCTCCAGTGCATGAAAATGAAAAGTGAAAGTGAAGTTGCTCAGTTGTGTCCAACTCTTAGCGACCCCATGGATTGCAGCCTACCAGGCTCCTCCGTCCATGGGATTTTCCAGGCAAGAGTACTGGAGTGGAATGCCATTGCCTTCTCCAGTTTAAAGATGAGTCAAAAGTAATTCTAGAGTGTTCAACAGTGTAAATTTGTTGAATTCTTTTTGTTTCCTGTACTTTCAAATGCATTTTAAAAACTAATGAAAAGGAATGATTTAAATGAAATATTTTATCTTGTTCAAAAAATATTCTAACTTTATTTCTAATCTACAGTTCTCTGCCTTATTAGGCATAATGTGAAAAGTATTAATTGAAGAAAGACTTTACTGTTCTGTATAAATCAGTTTATCATATGTAATGTGAAAAGTAACAAAATCTAGAATAAATTAAAATATTTTCCGAGTAAAGGAAGTTTTGAATTAAAAAAAATGTGAAGTAATAGCTGAGTAGCAGTTGACTCTAATATTAAAAGTGTCTTATTGAACAGACTCATTTCTTTTACTTTTTGTTAACTGGTGTTCTGGTTTTAACCTTTTGAAAACATGCTTTCTAGAATTTTTTTTTTTTTTTGACCATCTGCTAAGGAAGATGAAGAGTTCAGATAATTAAAAAGTGGTTTAATGAAAAATTGATTCAGTGTCTAAAAATAGGTGCTAAATAAAGTAATGTTGACCAACCAGAACTGCTAATATGTCCAAATATAGGTATCCTGTTTCAGATTGACCACCTTGGGAGACCATATTTTTGTAATAATTAACATTTATTGAGTGAGTTTGGGAATGTATGTATGAAAGAGAGGGATAGAGAGAGAAAACGTACTAGACGGGACCACGAGAGACCCTAGTGGGTCAAATTGTGGTTTTATTTATGTAGAGCTGTTCCTCATGAAATAGGATGCGATTGAGCTCTAATTTGAGTAGCGACATTTCTTGTGGTATGTTTTATGTGAAGCTTTGGGTTTATGATAGATTGTGGGGAGCAGTTTAGTAAGAATAGTAGCATAGCTAGGAGATAGGTGGTTGTATTTTGGGATGGGGTTTTCTTTTAAGGATGGTATGGTCTTTATAGTGTCTTCTGTAATTTTTTCTTTTCCAAAAATATAAACATTTATTGTATATTGAAGAATTTAATGGATCATGGTAAAATTACCTATTCTTAAGAAAAATCTCACTTCTTATGATTAAGGATCCAAATTTTGGATGTATCAGAAGTGACGGTTTGATGTCATAAAAGATTAAAACTTTTGAAATGTGTTAGCTATAACAAGCGGAGAAGGCAAGGGCACCCCACTCCAGTACTCTTGCTTGGAAAATCCCATGAACAGAGGAGCCTGGTAAGGTGCAGTCCATGGGGTCGCTAAGAGTCGGACACGACTGAGCAACTTCACTTTCATGCATTGGAGAAGGAAATGGCAACCCACTCCAGTGTTCTTGCCTGGAGAATCCCAGGGACTGTGGAGCCTGGTGGGCTGCCGTCTGTGGGGTTGCACAGAGTCGGATATGACTGAAGTGACTTAGCAGCAGCGGCAGCTATAACAGGAGTCAGCAAATGACCTGACTCTTGATTAAAAAAATAAGCAAAAGACTTAACATTTTGTGACATGTGAAATTCAAATTTTAGTACCTATGAATAAAGTTTTATTGGAACAACAGCTGCTTTTGCTTTAAATGGCAAAGCTGAGTAGTTGCGACAGAGATCCTGTATGGCATTCTCTTTACTTCCTACTGCTTTGGCTCACTGCAAATTTCAGTGCTGTACTTACACCCTGACAGTATTTTGAGTGCCATGTGTATTTCCAGTCTGTAATATTTAGTTTTTTTAAATAAAATTTTCAGTAGTTATATATGCATATACATCATGTAAGAACAAGAAAAATAGAGAACAATGAACTCTGAGTGGTGTGCTTTTTAAGGCACGGTGGAGCATGTATTATTTTATTATTGAGTTAGGAAACAATTGTTCTTATCTTTTGCAGTGGTGGTAGAAGAATAAAGTATATATTGACATTACTACACTAAGCATACATCACAGTATTCTTAGCTCTCAAATTTTTAAAGTAACAGTCCATTTAAAATGGAACATTTCATTACAGTGTAACTTCATAAAAAGTTGAAAATGAGGCTGCCACCGAAATAAGTTTCTGAGCAACTCATTCGTTAGCCAAGCAAAGAAAGCTATTTACTGATGGTGAGTTAATTGTGTTTGATTGCAGCAGTCAAAGAAATGTGTCCAGAGAAAATAAATCTGTTTTAGACTATAACTTTTTGGCAAGAACAGTTGATTTAAGAGTTGAGGACATTTGAAGCAATATCAACAGTCTGTTTAAAAACAAGGTGAAAGATTGAGAGTGGTTTTCCTTGTCTCTTGATGAATCCACAGATTTTATTGATGTTACTCTGTTGTTGATTTGAGGCATCAATACCACGTTTGAAGTGGCAGAAAAATTAGCTTCTGTGAATAATCTGTGTAGAACAACTTCAGGTAAAAATATTTTCAAAGTTGAGAAAACACTAAGTACAATCTGAAGTGGAATCTGGTAAGATGTGCTATAACTGATAATGGTAAAAATACATGTGAAAGAGAAAAAGGCTTTAGTTAAGACACATTTACAAAGGTTGTAAAAATGTGGGGTGTTCAGAGCCTACTGTTATTCATTGTACAATTCATCAGCAGGTACTTTGCTGAAAATATGTGAATTTATTACGTGTTACAGAATCAGTATTGTCAACAGTGAACTCGATTTGTTCTCATGGACTTAACTTGCACCAGCTGTGCACATTTTCCTTAGAAGCTGAATATCCTGACTGGCTTAGCAGTGGTAACATTTTATTGCAGTTTTTTGATGTTAGGACTGAGTTTGAGATTTTTCTGAAAAAAGAGGACAGCCCTCAGTCACTGTTAGCAAATACTGATTGGTTTTGGAAACTTTTTCTATGGAGTTGAAAATATTTTTAAATGAATTTAATGTAAAATTACAAGGCATACAAGCATTCACTTGTGAAATTTAACTGCAGTAAAGTCTTTGAGTGGTAACTGATGTTTGAATTACAGGTAACATCAAGATACTTTATACAGTTCTCATCCTGTCAAAATGAGATCTTCATTCCCACATGAATTTGCTTGAATATATTTTCCAAGCTCAAACTACAGTTTCAGCAGCATTTTTTCAGACACTGATGCAACTGCAAAGAATGTTTCCATAATTCAGAATCAATTTAATTGTGTACTTGAGGAACTTCCATCTAACCTTCAATTGGAAGTGATTAATCTGCACTGTAATGACATACTGAAAGGCAAATACCACAAGAATAATCCAATAGACTTCTCTAACTGCCTTTGAAATAGTGAATATGCTCAATTAAAATCATGTGCTTCCGGGTTAATATCAGCATACGGCAGTACTTATTTTTCAGAAAAGATTTTTTTCAAGGATAAATCCATAAAATCTGATCATCATTATCAGAGGAGTACTTCTATTTTGATGATAGGAAACTTGAATTAGGTGGAATGTTCCTTCACACCCCCACCCACCCAAGTCCATTCCATTAACAGACTGATCTATTGTAAAATACTATATACAGATATCATTATACCTTAACATTTTATCATTAGAAAATATATAGGAGGCTTTTCTCTCTTGTTACATAAGTCTCTTCATAATTTTGCCCAGTGGCCTGAAAGGCCCAAGATACCTTGTGTTGAAGCTCTTCATAACAGTTGTGGTATCCCCTGTTCTATAGCAGTGCTTCTCAAACTTGGATGTGCATAGTTTTTTGAGGATCTTGTTAAAATACGGATTCTGATTTGGTAGGTCTGGGGTGGAACCCAAGGTTTTGCGTTTCTTATGCATCTGAGGTGATGACAGGTGTTGGTATCAATGGACTGCATTTTGAGAAGGAAAGCTCTAGTAGTCAAGTTTGTTAAATTTTTAGACAGCTATTCTAATATTTGTTAAGTATATATTATGTGGCAGGAGTTAACACCAGCGACTTTTGGACATGTTGACTTTAAAATGTCACAGAAACTTGTTAGAAGGTATTAAGGACTGCAGTGAGGTTGGGAACTCTAGTAAGGGTTTTCTGTGTGTTTATTCACTCAGTTATGTCCAACTCTTTGCAACCCTGTGGACTCTAGCCTGCCAGGCTCCTTTGTCTATGGGGATTCTCCAGGCAAGAAGACTGGAGTGTGTTGCCATGCTCTCCTTCAGGGGATCTTCCCAACCCAGGGACTGAGCCCAGGTCTCCCGCATGGCAGGCAGATTCTTTAATCAGGGAAGCCCAGTAAGGATTTTCGATTAGAAACTAATTGTTTTGTTTTCTGTTGATTGTATAGCTTCCTCTAGCACCTCATGACAGAGAAGGCAGCGGCAGTACTCCACTCCAGTGGAGTACTCCACTCCAGTACTCTTGCCTGGAAAATCCCATGGATAGAGGAGACTGGTGGGCTGTAGTCCATGGGGTCACTAAGAGTCGGACACAACTGGGCTACTTCACTTTGACTTCTCACTTTCATGCATTGGAGAAGGAAATAGCAACCCACTCCAGTGTTCTTGCCTGGAGAATCCCAGGGACGGGGGAGCCTGGTGGGCTGCCATCTATGGGGTCGCACAAAGTCGGACACGACTGAAGTGACTTAGGAACAGCAGCAGCAGTAGCACCTCGTGAAGGAGAGAGGAAACTATACATCTTAAGAAACAGAAACAGTAGGAAGCAAGGTACCACACTGGTGGCTGGTGCAATAGTAGGGACTGATGTCCTCTTCCCTGTAAATTCCATTGGGGCAGCAACCAGTTTCCAAGCCAAAGAGTGGACATAGTATGAGTGAAGTGAAAATGTTAGTTGCTCAGTCATGTCCAACTCTTTGCCAGCCTATGGACTGTGGTCTGCCAGGCTCCTCTGTCCATGGGATTCTCCAGGCAAGACTACTGGAGTGGGTAGCCATTCCCTTCTGCAGGGGATCTTCCCAACTCAGGGATCGAACCCAGGTCTCCCATATTGCAGGGAGATTCTTTACCATTTGAGCCACAGGGAAGCCCATAGTATGTATAGCACATTCATATTTTGTAAACATTTTCCCTCAATCTCTTGCTTGCCTTTTTTGTAATTCTTTTAAGCTAGCCAATTCAAATTTTTGACAAGTCCAATTTATTTTTTCTGTTTTAAAATTATTTTTAAGAATTGTAAAATATACATAAATAAGATTGACCATTTAACCATTTTAAGATATATAGTTCAGTGACTACCATCTCCAGAGCTTTCTTTATCTTCCCCAAGCAAACCTTTAACCTATTAAACACTACTTCCGTATTCCCCCATGCCCCTCATCCCTTGGCATCCACCATTCTACTTTCTGTCTCTATGAGTTGACAACTCTAGGAATCTTGTGTAAAGAAAATCATACAGTATTTGTCTTTTTATGTCTCACATATTTCACTTAGCATAACGTCTTTGGAGCTTATTTATGTTCTAGCCTAAATTTCCTTCAAATATAGAAAGGAAATTTCTTTCATTTTTAACACCAAATAATATTTCATTTCACTTTATACCACATTTTATTAATGCATTCATTCATTCATTGATGGACACTATGAGTGCTCTTTCCTTTTGGCTGCTAATAATAATGCTATTAATATGGATGTACAGATATCTATTTTGAGTCTTTGCTTTTACTTCCTTTGGCAGTGAAGCTCACTCACACCTACCTCCACACACTTAAGAGGTGAAACTTTCTGGATCATGCAATAATTATGTTTTTAATTTTCTGAGGAATTGCTATACCATTTTCCATAGTGACTGCCCCAGTTTATATTCCCCTCAGCAACACGCAAGACTTCAAACTTATCCACATCCTTGCTAACANCTTCCTTTGGCAGTGAAGCTCACTCACACCTACCTCCACACACTTAAGAGGTGAAACTTTCTGGATCATGCAATAATTATGTTTTTAATTTTCTGAGGAATTGCTATACCATTTTCCATAGTGACTGCCCCAGTTTATATTCCCCTCAGCAACACGCAAGACTTCAAACTTATCCACATCCTTGCTAACACTTCTTATTTTTGGTTTTTTTTTTGACGATAGCCATCCTAATGCGTGTGAAATGGTACCTCATTGTGATTTTGATGTCCATTTCTTTAATCGGTTGGGCAGATGTATGTCTTCTTTGGAGAAATGTCTGTTCAAGTTCTTTGTCCATTTCTTAACTGGATTGTTTTTGTTGAATTGTAGGATGTCTTTCTATATTCTGGATGAAAAGTGAAATGGAAAGTTGTTCAGTCATGTCCGACTCTTTGCGACCCCATGGACTATTCAGTTCAGTTCAGTCGGTCAGTCGTGTCCAACACCTTGCGACCCCATGAACTGCAGCATGCCAGGCCTCCCTGTCCATCACCAACTTCCGGAGATCACTGAAACCCATGTCCTTTGAGTCAGTGATGGCATCCATCTCATCCTCTCGTCGCCTTCTCCTGCCCTCAATCTTTCCCAGAATCAGGGTCTTTTCAAATGAGTCAGCTCTTTGCATCAGGTGGCCANTATATACCCATTTGAATGCAGAGTTCCGAAGAATAGCAAGAAAAGATAAGAACGCGTTCCTCAGCGATCAATGCAAAGAAATAGAGGAAAACAATAGAACGGGAAAGACTAGAGATCTCTTCAAGAAAATTAGAGATACCAAGGAAACGTTTCATGCAAAGATGGGCTCAATAAAGGACAGAAACGGTAGGGACCTAAGGGAAGCAGAAAATGTTAAGAAGAGGTGGCAAGAATACACAGAAGAACTTTACAAAAAAGCTCATCACGACCCATGGACTAGAGTCTGTGGAATTCTCCAGGCCCAGGATACTGGAGTGGGTAACCTTTCCCTTCTCCAGGGATCTTCCCAACCTAGGGATTGAACCCAGGTCTCTCATATTGCAATCTCTAGATAGCAATCCATTATGAGACATAGGACTTGCAAATATTTTCTCACATTTACTTCCTTGATAGTATCCTTTTAAGAGGGTTCAGAGGTAGTAAGACCCTAAGTTCCCAAGTGGCAAGAGGAAATACACTACAAGTGGCAGGCTTTTTCCCTTCCCTGTTGAGGATACCTGATTCTGCCTCAACTTAACTTTTCTCAAACCTTGAGCTAACCAATGGGTTTTTCTTATGTAAATGTTTTCCTTAAGCTATGTTAATGAAACTATATATTTGCTTTGCAATTTGCCTTTCTTCAAATTGGTTCAGCCTCAGACTAGCTTTTTTTTTTTTTTTCTTTTCTCAAACCTGGGCTGATTATGGCTCAACAAGCCATTCAAGTCTTTTTTTTTGCAGAGGGCGGAGAGTGATACACGTTGTGGTATTCTATCTTAAAAATGCATATTGTGGGACAGGGACCTGGTGAAACTCCGTGAGCCTTGAGGTTTCTCTCTTATCTGATTAGCGGCTTGCTAACAGACATATGCCTTGCTAAAAACTACAATGGGGCGTTCTTTCTGCCCCCTTCTGATGTCTGTCAGAAGCTTTCTCTATCTATTTTACCTTTAATAAAATTGTTACACAAAAAGCTCTGAGCCCCGGATCAAAATTCTCTCCTCCAAAGGTCTTGAAGCCTTTGTAGCACACTGCTTGTATCAGCAACATTTCACTTTGATGTACAAAAGTGATTTAGTTTTTTTAAAAAAATGCTTTTAATATTTATTTTTACTTATTTATTTGGCTGCGCCAGCTCTTAGTTCAGATGTGGGATCTAGGTCCCTGACCAATGATTGAACCCCAGTCCCCTGCATTGGGAGCTTAGAACATTAGCCACTGGACCACCAGGGAAGTTAATTTTGATAAAGTCCAGTTACATATATTTTCTTTTGTTGCTGAGCTTTTGTTTTTATATCCAAGAAATCATTGCCAGATCCAGTGTCATGAAGATTTTCCCTTGTTTTCTTCTATGAGTTTTACAGTTTCAGGTCTTTATATGTAAGTATTTGATCCATTTTGAGTTAATTTTTGTATTTGATGTTAGGGAAGTGTTCAACTTAACATTTTTGCATGTAGATATCCGGTCTTTCCAGTGCTGTTTGTTGCAAAGACTGTTTTTTCCCCCATGGAATGGTCTTAGCACTCTTATTTCTGGGCTCTCTATTTTATTCCATTGGTTTACATGTTTGTCTTTATGTGAGAAACTCACCAAAACTATTGGTGAATGCAGAATTTTGCTGCTTCTGTTTTTTGATAAATGGTGATTAATAAAACAGGAAAAGCATATGGGAAAAAATTCTGACCCCCTACCATACACAAATATTAATTTAGGATAAGTCATAGACCTAAGCAGAAAAACATAAAACTTAAAAAGATTATGTTTTTTCACTTTGGGACATGCAAAGTTTTCTTGGTAATAGAAAGATAACCGTAAATAGAAAAATTAGATATTTTCACTTCAAAATTAAACATTTCTGCTCCTCAAATCATTATGAAGAAAATGGATAAAAATCGAAGACGTAAAATGTTTTTCTTGTCTATCAACCGATAATGTTATTTTTTTTAAGATTTATTTTATGTTTTGGTTGTGTCATGTCTGCATTGCTGCATCCAAGCCTTCTCTGGTTGGGAGGGCAGGCTTCTCGTTGCAGTGATTGCTCTTGTTGAGCAGAGGCTCTAGGCATGTGACTTCGATAGCTGCAGCATGTTGGCTCAATAGTTGCAGCTTGTAGGCTGTCGAATGCTGACTGACTAGTTGTGGCACACAGGCTTAGTTGCTCCGTGGCATGTGGTCCTGGACCAGGGATTGAACTGGTATATCACAATGCAAGGTGGATTCTTAACCACTGGATGACCACAGAAGCCCCTGACAGTGACTATTTCTGATGTAGTAGCAGGATTGGAAAAAAAGAAAGTACTGATGATACTTGAAAGTACATTGTTAGGAGTATACTTATGACAGAAACCAGACTCTCGGGACCTAAAACTAGTTAGGGTTGTAAATCACCAGTGTAAGGAAATAATTAAATTTTCTGATATTAATTGCACAAAATTCAAGCTTCAGTTTTTTCTTTTTCTTTTAAGGCATATGTGAGACAGAAGGAGGCAGGGAGGGGAGAGATGCACAAGAGAGCAGGGATCTGTGCAGATGCAAGGTTTCTTGAATATTAAGAAGGAATAGGATCAAAAACAAGAAATGAAGGCTTTAGGCTTTTGGACTTAGCTACCTTTTTGTCTAAGATGGAAGAATGAAGAATGGACAGGGAAGATACATACAGGCACAGAAATGCTAATAAACATGGAAGGGTGGCCATTATCCCTCTAGCCCTCCATCCAGATGAAGGTAGACGGTAATGAGGGAACTTTAAAGGGTTAAGGAATAGCTCTTAGCTTTTAGGAGAAAAACATCAGGGTGTGTGAAAGGGGTCTGGTGTAGTCTGAAAATGTTCCACATGTGGTTCTGGATTCTGATAATATCCTCCAGCTCCCTTTGCCTCACTTAGGTCACTCCTAAAGTTTTATCAGTAGAGAATTAGCAGATATGGAAGAGAGGATTTTTAAGAGTTTAATTGAACTTTAACTAGAATTTGTGGTGCTTTAGTCTTAGTTGAAATTACATGAGGGAGTTCATTTTCCCCTCTTTAATTCTCAGAGTTATTGTTTAATAATAGATGTTACCTCAGTGATCTGCTTGATACTTGTGTGTGTTTTGTGTCTGCCTGTTAGAAACTGAAAACACTACAAAAAAAAAATCTTTGGACGTGATAGTAATAAGAGTCTTCCCAGTTTTAAATACAGTTAGTCATAAATTGAGTGCTTCCCAGGTGGCTTAATGATAAAGAATCCACCTGCCAAGCAAGAGACATGGATTTGATCCCTGTATTGGAAAGATCTCCTGGAGAAGGACATGGCAACCTACTTCAATATTCTTGCTTGGGGAATCCCATGGACAGAGAGCCTGGTGGGCTACAGTCCGTGGGGTTGCAAAAGAGTCGGACCATGACCTAGCAACTAAATAACAACAAAACAATCAAGTCATGAATTATATATAAGCAAAATATTTAACTAGTAATACCACTTAGTGCAAAATTCTGTATAAGCTTAGAGTAGGGAGATTACATTATGAGAAGTGGTGTTTTTTCAAACTATGGACTTGGGTCCACTAATGGCTCATGAAATTAGTTTAATAGCTCACAAACAGCATTTTTTTCTTTTTAATAGATTAGAATAGACTTGAAAATATTGGAGCTTGCAGCATATAGTAATAAACAGTTGTGGAACTTTTAATATAAAATGTATGTATATGTGTGTTGATTTGGGTGAAAATGTATTTGTTACTGTGGATTGCAGTCAAAAAGTGTTGGAAATCCACCATAGGTTATTTTGATAAATAATTGTGGACATTATAAAAACCTTTAAACCTTTATTCATCTGCTTTTAGAATTCGTTAAGTTTATATTTACATTTCAACTAATTGTTGTTCAATTATGTCTGATTCTTTGTGACCAGATGGGCTGCAGCACACCAGGCTTCCCTGTCCTTCACTATCCCTCGGAGTTTTCTCAAATTCATGTCCATTGAGTTCATGATGCCATCCAGCCATCTCATCCTCTGTTGCCCCTTCTCTTTCTGCCCAGCATCAGGGTCTTTTCCAAGAGTCGGCTCTTCGCATCAGGTGGCCAAAGTATTGGGGCTTCAGCTCAGTATCAGTCCTTCCAGTGAATATGCAGGAATGATTTCTGTTTGCTCCCCTTGTTGTCCAAGGGACTTTCAAGAATCTTCTCCAGTACCACAGTTCAAAAGCATCAATTCTTCAGCACTCACTCTTCCTTGTGGTCCAAATCTTACATCCATACATGACTACTGGAAAACTATAGCTTTGACTATATGGACCTTTGTTGGAAAAGTGATGTATCTGGTTTTTAATACGCTGTTTANGCAGGAATGATTTCTGTTTGCTCCCCTTGTTGTCCAAGGGACTTTCAAGAATCTTCTCCAGTACCACAGTTTAAAAGCATCAATTCTTCAGCACTCACTCTTCCTTATGGTCCAAATCTTACATCCATACATGACTACTGGAAAGCTATAGCTTTGACTATATGGACCTTTGTTGGAAAAGTGATGTATCTGGTTTTTAATACGCTGTTTATGTTTGTCATAGCTAATTACATAAATATATTTTAGATATAAGTGTATAAACACATATGTAAGTGTGCTTTTTTTTGTTTTCTTTTTTTTTTGATCTTAATAGGTGCAATGGATGAGCTTCATAGTTTGGATCCAAGAAGGCAAGAATTATTGGAAGCTAGATTTACAGGAGTTGCAAGTGGGAGCACGGGGAGCACGGGCAGTTGCAGTGTTGGAGCTAAAGTGAGTAAAATTGTAATCTTTATTTGACATTTTTTCTTTATATTAAAGTATGCATATTTTATAAAGGATTTATATTTAATAGCAAGTTAGTACTTACTATTATTTTTATAATGTATAGGAAAAAATCCAGTGTTTTTATACCTGATTTCTAGTATAGCATACTATATTTTGCATACCATTTTGCAAAAAGGCAAAATGGATTTAGAAAAGACAGAGGAACCAGAGATCAAATTGCCAACATCCGTTGGATCATCGAAAAAGCAAGAGTTCCAGAAAAATACCTCCTTCTGCTTTATTGACTATGTCAAAGCTTTTGTGTGGATCACAACTGTGGAAAATTCTTAAAGAGATGGGAATATCAGACCACCTTACCTGCCTCCTGAGAAATCAGTATGCAGGTTTCTGCATACAGTTAGAACTGGACAGAAGCAGCAGTTAGAACTGGACATGGAACAGTGATCTGGTTCCAAATGGGGAAAGGAGTATGTCAAGGCTATATATTTTCAACCTGCTTATTTACCTTATATGCAGAGTACATCATGAGAAATGC
>SJYA01000400.1:95442-127798 GCA_006410615.1 Neotragus moschatus | reverse complement strand
TATATTTTCAACCTGCTTATTTACCTTATATGCAGAGTACATCATGAGAAATGCCAGGCTGGTTGAAGCACAAGCTGGAGTCAAGATTGTTGGGAGAAATATCAATAACCTCAGATATGCAAATAATATTACATTTATAGCAGAAAACAGAGAACTAAAGAGCCTCTTGATGAAAGTAAGAGGAGAGTGAAATAGTTGGGTTAAAACTCAACATTCAGAAAACTAAGATCATGGCATCTGGTCCCATCACTTCATGGGAAATAGATGGGGAAACAGTGTCAGACTTTATTTTTTGGGCTCCAAAATCACTGCAGATGGTGACAGTAGCTATGAAATTAAAAGACGCTTGCTTCTTGGAAGAAAAGCTATGAGCAACCTAGACGGCATATTAAAAAGCAGAGACCTTACTTTGTCAACAAAGATCCATCTAGTCAAAGCTATGATTTTTCCAGTAGTCATGTATGGATGTGAGAGTTGGACTATAAAGAAAGCTGAGAGCAAAAGAATTGATCCTTTCAAATTGTGGTGCTGGAGAAGACCCTTGAGAGTCCCTTGGACAGCAAGGAGATCAAACCAGTCAGTCCTAAAGGAAATCAGTCCTGAGGATTCAGTGGAAGGACTGATGCTGAAATTGAAACTCCAGTACTTTGGCCACCTGATGGAAAGAACTGACTCATTGGAAAAGACCCTGATGCTGGGAGGGATTGAAGACAGGAGGAGAAGAGGGTGACAGAGGATAAGATGTTTGGATGCCATCGCTGATTAGATGGACATGAGTTTGAGCAAGCTGAGGGAGTTGGTGGTGGACAGGGGAGCCTGGCGTGCTGCAGTCTGTGGGATTGCAAACAATCAGATACGACTGAGCGACTGAACTGATACTATATTTTGAGTATTTATGTTGTAATTTAGTATAGTAGGTTTCAAGAGTAAAAATGAATTTGGTAGTTGCACTGTCTTTCTCCTATTACATAATTTTCACCTTTCCTTATCCCTTTTGTTTCTTCTTTGCCCCTGTAACTCATGTTCCTGTTATATATGTTCCTATCTGTACAGTAATCCACTGCTGCTACCTGCTGTATAAAACGAATAGTATATCTGTTATGGCTTCCAGTGACAGATATCAGGTTGTCTCCAACTCTCCGCTACCTCACATTGTGGTGAATTTCTTGTAACTGTTCTCTTTTGTGACTTTGTGCACATTTTTTTAAGATAGATTCCTAACAGCAGAATTGATAGAGCATAGGACATGTATAGATTTAAATTGAATAAATAGTATGTGCTATTTATAACGGTTGTATGAAACTAATTTGCATTCAGCAGAGTGCATGAGTATTTCTNCATTGTGGTGAATTTCTTGTAACTGTTCTCTTTTGTGACTTTGTGCACATTTTTTTAAGATAGATTCCTAACAGCAGAATTGATAGAGCATAGGACATGTATAGATTTAAATTGAATAAATAGTATGTGCTATTTATAACGGTTGTATGAAACTAATTTGCATTCAGCAGAGTGCATGAGTATTTCTGTATCTTTGTATCCAAGAAACCCTTGGCATCATCCAGATTCCTCATGCTTGATAGCCCAGAAGGTATATATTGCTGTGCTGTTGTGTTGTATGTCTTGCTGGGCTGCTCTGCTGCGCTAAGTCACTTTATCATGTCTGACTCCTTCCTACCCCATGTAACCCACAAGACTCCTCTGTCCATGGAGTTTTCTTGGCAGGGATACTGGAGTAGGTTGCCAGGGGTTTTTCTCCACCCAGGGATCAAGCCCATGTCTCTCTGTCTCCTGTATTGTTTACCATCAGAGCCACTCTTTTTCATGTGTCCCTTGTATATTCTACATAGTCCATGTTGATTACATACAGTGCAGATAAATTATTTCATTTTGTCATGTCTGTTAACTTTTTTTATGGTATCCATCATATCCACCATAAATATGGTACAGAACTCTTGAATGTTGTTATATTCAAACTCACTAATTTTTTTTTGCTTTATGGTCTATACCTCAGTATACCAACTTTTGGTTTTATTAAGAAAAACAGTTGTCACCATTAACCATCTAGGTCAAATAGACATTTTTGCTATGTTTATATTTTGTTACTTTACTAATTTTCAGCAATAAAAAATATAATAGCAACTTTTAGAAATTTTAATATGAATTCAAACATACTTAAAAATCTCTTTGTATCAAGTAAATCTTGGTGCACAAGCATCTTAAAAGATGAAGAATATTGTTATGCATCCTTTGAACTTAAAAATAGCCCAGGTTCTTGTTGCAGAACATTGTATGATGAAGTCCTTCAGTTGAATGAATTAATGGATGAGAATACCATGTTTCCCTTTTCCTCCCCTTAGAAATGTATTGTCCCATTCACTGATTCTTGAATTTGAGAAAATTCATGAATGATATTGTCATTTGAAGACTCAGATTTTATTTATATGTTTATTATCACCATCATCAGTTTTAGGTACTGTTATCTCTTTGTATTTACTTTCTGATTTGTGTAATAAAGGTAAATTATCATCTGTCATTTTCCTCTCTTGATTGTCTTAAGTAGAAAATGAAAATTTCTTATTAGCTGGAGTTGATAAAAGCTAAAATTAGACTCCAAAGATAGTTTTAGTCATTTATATGTTTTTGAAAGATGATGCAGTACTTTGAGGTAAAGAAAATAACATTATAATTTATTTATAAATTTATTTATATGATTTATTTCACTATTGCATCATCCTTTCAGGCATTAAAGCTGTATTGTTTTTCTATTTCTACTATAGTAAATTATCATGAAGTTGCTCGAGACAGTACGCATTTATTATCTTATAATTCTGTAGCATCCAAAGCCTGACACAAGTCTCACTGGGCTAAAATCAAGCTGTCTGCGTTGCTGCATGTCTTTGTAGGGGCTTGAAGGAGGATCGGTTTGCCATGCCTTTTCCATCTGTGAGAGGCTGCCTGCATTCCTTGGCTGGTGTCCTTCCTGCATGTTCAGAGCCAGCACTGTTGGATCTCTCTTACTCTTCTTTGACAATCACATGTAATGGACCATAGCCTAGAAGGGCTCTTCACTTTTAATTGCTAATATGGTTAGATTGGGCCCACCCCAATCTGGATAATCTGGTATAATTTCCCCATTTCAAAATTCTCATCCTTACTCACCTCTGCAGAGTCCCTTTTGCCATATACAATAACATTCTGGTGTTTAGGGCATGGACATCATTGGGGAGCCAATATTCTGCCTATCATATCATCATTCTTCCATTTTAGAGGCTTCTCTTTGTTTCAGCATACTTGAATAATTGATGAATAATGATAAGTAATGACTTCCTTTTATGATATAATAACAAAATATAGGAAAAATAAGATCAGTAAGATCCCATAATGTATTTTGGATTTAGTTTATGAAAGCCGGTAGACATCTGGTAATTAATTGCAAGGTAGAATGTGTTATATTTATTAAAAATAAGTTCCTATTTTTATTCTGTGGATGGTCTCAAAGAATAAAAGTCCTGGAATATTAATTATTACAAACTGACTTGAAAAGCTAGAAAGCTATAAATTTGGGTCCAGTGGACTCTGATGGTATTCTAAAAGTCAAATTCTTCTTCCCTACCCAGGAGGCAAAAATACAATTCCTTCTGTTTTATAGTTTTATATTTATTCTTTAGCCCGTTGAGGCCTCATCTTTTATATAATATTGATAAAGATCAGGTTTTATTTTTCTCCACATAGTAAAGCAGTTTTCTCCACTTCTTAAATCATCCATATTTTCCCACTCATGTGTGATGCGCCTGTATTATATGTTGATTTGCCATGTGTATGTTCTGAGCTGTCTGAAATTTACCTTACGTTCCGGTGGTCTTTCTGTGTTCTTCTGTCAGTTTCACATAAAAAATATGGTTGTGTTTTGGTATGTCTTGTTTCTGCGGTAAAGCAAGTCTCTCCTTTAATCTTCTTTTGTAAGATTAACTCAATTATTTATAGATCTTTATTCCCTCGTGGAAAATTTGAGCATGTCTTTAGTTGTTAGCACTTGGGGATTATTCTTCTTTAATAACTCATTTGTATCTTTTTCCTTTAAAGATCAAATGGAATTCCCAATCTGATTTATGTCAATGTATGGCAAAAATAAAAAATTTAAAAAAAAAATAAAGATCAAATGGAGTTTTTGTCCTAAATGCAGATTGATTTGGGGAGTATTGAAATGTTTATAAGATTAGATTGTCCCATCTAAGTACATGAAATGTCTCTCCATTTGTTCAGTTCTCTCTGTAGAGTTCTACAGAATTTTTGACTGTTTTAATGAATTTTGGGGGCTTATTTCTGGATACTTGAAAGTTTTTGTGGCTGAAATATTTTTTATTATGTTTTCTAGTTGGCTCTTGGTGACCTAGGAGGTTTTTTATTTTTATAGACTGGNTCTAAGTACATGAAATGTCTCTCCATTTGTTCAGTTCTCTCTGTAGAGTTCTACAGAATTTTTGACTGTTTTAATGAATTTTGGGGGCTTATTTCTGGATACTTGAAAGTTTTTGTGGCTGAAGTATTTTTTATTATGTTTTCTAGTTGGCTCTTGGTGACCTAGGAGGTTTTTTATTTTTATTTTTATAGGAGGTTTTTTATTTTTATTTTTATTTTATTTTTATTTTTTATTTTATAGACTGTTGTATTTAGTAGTCTTACTTTGGTCTCTTTTATTGGTTGTACTACTTTGTTGATTATTTAGATTTGTCCAAGAGAAATAGTTATTTCCCCCAGATTACAGTTTTATTTCTTATACTTCATATATATGTGTGCGTGTGTGTGTTGGTCATGAGCTTCAGTACTATGTTTTGTCTGGTTCAAGAGAAATCATCTAAAGTTTCTCCATTAAGTGTAATATTTGCCATAGGTGTTATGTGTATATAACCGTGACCACATAGCAGAAGAGCTTTTCCATTCCTTGTTACTTAAGAATTTTTTTGTTCATTTGTTTTAAAAACAGTAAGTGTAACAAATTTTAAAAAACATTGAACTTTGCATTTCTGGGATAAACCCAACTTGGTTATGATATACTATTTTAAAAATATTAGATTTAATACATGACTAGCTATTTTAGTTAGGATTTGTACATTTATGGTTGTAAGAGAAATAGATGGACTGACCTGAAGAGTAATATTTTAGTGAGTTTTGACAAATGTATACACTTGTAGTAATCCACATCCTTTTAAGATATAGAACATTTTCATCACCTTGTCTGTTTTATAAAACAGTATCACACTAGCCCCATAAAGTGAACTATTTTTTTTTTTGCTATTTTCAGTTTTTTCAACATCGTATATATGGTAGAAAATGTTCATGGGAAGATGAGTAGATGTTTGCCTGTAAAACTGTCTTGTCCTGGGGTTTGTTGTGAAGAAAGTGTCTTTCACTATCATTTAAATGTCATTAATATTAGTTTATTAATCTATTTCAGTTAAACTTTTCAGATTTATTAGTGGATAATTATAACACTTTAAAAAATCTCAATTCTTACTCATTTCTGTTTATTCTTTCAGACTCTGCTTTTCTGTTCATTCCTGCCAGAGCTCTAATTAACTGTTTCAAAGAATTTGGTTTTAATCTGTTTCACTTTATTTTCCCCATTGATTTCTGTCATCATAATTTACTTGTTGGATTTGCTCTGTGGCTCTTCTTCCAGCTGTTGAGTTGAATGAGTTAGATTATTTATATGGCAACATAATTAATATACAATAAAATGTATGGATTTTAAGTGACTCGTGCTGTAAGATTTGTGAATGCATAAAATTGTGTAACCTCCACCACAATTAGGATGTACAATAGTTCTCAAAATATTCCCCCATGCCCTTTTATACTCTCCCCTTTAGGTTGCCTCTGGTAACCACTGGTTTATTTACTGTTTTTATAGTTTTGCCTTTGTAAGCCTGTCATACAAATGGAGTCAGTATTGTAAATATGTAGCCTTAGATTCTGACTTCTTTTGTCTTACAAAAATGCTTCCTTTGAGATTTATCCATTGTAATTTTATCAATAGTTAGTTTTTATTGTTAAATAGTGTTCTGTTGTATAAAATATTGATATATTGATACATTTGTTTTTTAAATTTTATTAAAATATAGTTGATTTACAGTGTTGTGTTTCAGGTGTACAGCAAAGTGAATTCAGTTATACATGCATACATATTTATATTTTCTTTAGATTCATTTCCATTGTAGATTATCACAAGATACTGAGTATCCCTCTGCTATAGAGTAGGTCCTTGTTGGTTATCTGTCTTTTATACTGTAGTGTGTAAAAATAAGCCACAATTGTTTTTAATCCATTTCTACTAGATAAAGAACATCTAGGTTATTTTAAGTATTTTAAGGATTACAGATACACTTACTGTAAACATTTGTATATTTATTCCTCTTAAGTTTAGTTATTTTGAGCTCTTCTTTTGTTACAGAATTAAATTTTTTGTGTTGCTTTTTGAAAATACAGTTTGTGTGACATCAGTCCTGAAATGTGCCTTGTTTTATAAACATTTCATATCTAATAGCTTCTAAATTGTATTAGTTCAGATCTTGGATATCTCCTTGTATTGTCAGCTTGAGCTATCTTTTTTTGAGGGAGATATTTTTAAATCTCTAATTGTGATTATTGAGGTATGCATTTCAGCTTGTTTATCAGTTTTGGCTTGATGTATTTTGATGCTACCTTTTTACTTACATATATCTTTTTTGGTTCTTTTCATGACTACATAATTATTTTTTAGAAAATATTTGTTTTTTTACATCTTAAGTACTGTCCTCAGCTTTGTTTTGGTTCATATTTGTCTTAGGTATGTTTTTCTGTTCCTTTATTTTTATTATTTTTAATTGTGTTTCTTGTAGATAGTATGTCTCCTTATTTGGACGGAAAATGAGCATTTTTCTCATATGGTGGATTCAGTCCATTACACCTATTATAATTATTTTTATTTTCTGACTTGGTTCCGCCATCTATTGGTTGATATCTTCTAATTGATATCTTCTTGACTTTCATTCCCTTCCACTCCTTGCTTTCTATTGGACAGGTGCAGTTTTTCCTGGTGTTTTAAAGGTTAAAAAAAAGTTACATACTCTATTTTTAGTTTTATGATGAAACTCTTTAATCATTTATTTCTGTTCTCTAACTGGTATTTATGCATTCCTGCATGGTCACCTCTGCCCACCCTCCTCCCCCATCTTTTTGAAACAACTTTTACTTTGAAAAGTAATACTATACTTACAGAAAAATGGGAAATATTTTATAAGAATACTTAAATACTCTTTAACTAGCTTTAAGAAATTTAGGCATTTTTGTCAATTTTGTGCTCATGTGTTGCATGTACACATCTCTATCATCTCTTTCAGCTATCACTATGGTCTCTATGATAAATGTGAACAGACCTATGGCTGATTCATGTTGCTGTTTGGTAGAAACTTAACACTGTAAAGCAGATTTTCTTCAATTAAAAAAAAACCCCAAAACTGTAAACAGACCTTTTCAAGAAACCTTACTTCATTTTAGTGGGGACTGGTACTTAGGAACCAAGCTAGGTATGCTTAATGTTATGTGCAAACTCTTAAGAGTGTCAGCTAATGTAGGAAGAATATAGACTCAGAATATCAACAGTGTTTCCCAGTGCTGATTAGGTTAAGGATCATCAATGGATGCTAAAACCATTTAGGAAAATGTTTTGGAGAACAGTGTTTTACAAGGTTTCAAAGTTTCACCCTATTGTTGTTCAGTTGGCCGAGTTATGTCACAACTCTCTGTGACCTCATGAACTGTAGCATACCAGGCTTCCCTGTCCTTCGCTATTTCCCAGAGTTTGCTGAAACTCACGTTCATTGAATAACTGATGCCATCCAGTCCAACCATCTTACTGTCTGTCGCCCCTTTCTCTTGCCCTCAGTCTTTCACAGACTGAGGGACTTTGCCAGTGAATCATCTGTTCGCATCAGGTGGTCAAAGTATTGGAGCTTCAGCATCAGTCCTTCCAGTGAACATGCAGGATTGATTTCCTTTAGGATTGACTAGTTTGATCTTGCAGTCCAAAGGATTCTCGAGTCTTCTCTAGCACCAGTTCAAGAACATCAGTTCTTCAGCGCTCAGCCTTCTTTATGGTCCAGCTCTCACGTTGTTACATGACGACTGGAGAAACCATAGCTTTGACTATACGGACCTTTGCTTCTGCCTTTTAATATGCTGTCTGGAGTTGTCATTACTTCTCTTCCCAGGAGCAAGCGTTTCTTTTAATTTCATGATTACAGTCACCATGTGCTGTGATTTTAGAGCCCAGGAGAGTAAAATCTGTCCCTGTTTCCATTTTCCCCCATCTATTTGCCATGAAGTGATGGGACCTGATACCATTATCTTCGTTTTTTGAATGTTGAATTTTAAGCCAGCTTTTTCACTCTCCTGTTTCACCTTCATTGAGGGGCTCTTCAGTTCGTCTTCACTTTCTGCCATTAGAGTGGTATCATCTGCATATCTGAGGTTGTTGTTATTTCTTTGGGCAATCTTGATTCCAGCTTGATTTATCCAGGCTGGCATTTCACATGACATACTCTGCATAAAAGTGAAATAAGCCAGATAACAATACACAGCCTTGCCGTGCTCCTTTCCTCAATTTTGAACCAGCCTTTTGTTCCATGTCCAGTACTAACTGTTGCTTCTTGTCCTGCATACAAGTTTCTCAGGAGGCAAGTAAGATGGTCAGCTATTGCCAACTCTTGAAGAATTTTCCAGTTTGTTGTGATCCACACAGTTGAATGCTTTAGTGTAGTCAGTGAAGCAGAAGTAGATGTTTTTCTGAAACTCCCTTGTTTTTTCTGTGATCCATCAGATTTTGGCAGTTTGATCTCTGGTTCCTCTGCCTTTTCTAAACCCAGCTTGTACATCTGAAAGTTCTTGATTGACGTACTGCTGAAGCCTAGCTTGAAGGATTTTGAGCACAATCTTGGCTAGCATGTTAAATGAATGCAATTGTATGGTAATTTGAGCATTCTTTGGTATTATCTTTCTTTGGAATTGGAATGAATACTGACCTTTTCCAGTCCTGTGGTCACTGCTGAGTTTTCCAAATTTGCTAGCATATTGAGTACAGCACTTTCAGAGTATCATCTTTTAGGATTTGAAATAGCTCAACTGGAATTCCATCACCTCCACTAGCTTTGTTCGTAATAATGCTTCCTAAGGCCCTCTTGACTTTACACTGTAGGATGTCTGGCTGTAGGTGAGTGACCACACCATTGTGGTTATCTGGGTCAAGACCTTTTTTGCATAGTTCTTCCGTGTATTCTTGCCAACTCTTCTTAATCTCTTCTGCTTCTGTTAGGTCCTTGCTGTTTCTGTCCTTTATTGTGCTCATCTTTGCATGAAATGTTCCTGTGGTATCTCTTTTTCTTGAAGAAATCTTTAGTCTTTCCCATTCTGCTGTTTTTCTCTCTTTCTTTGAATTGTTTACTTAAGGCGGCTTTCTCATCTCTCCTTGCTATTCTTTGGAACTCAGCATTCAGTTGGGTATATCTTTCCCTTTCTCCTTTGCCTATTTTTTTTTTTCTTCTTTTCTCAGCTATTTGTAAGGCCTCCTCAGACAACCACTTTCCCTTCTTGCATTTCTTTTTCTTGGGGATGATTTTGGTCACCACCTCCTGTGCAGTGTTACAAACCTCTGTCCATAGTTCTTCAGGGATTCTGTCTACCAGATTTAATCCCTTGAATCTATTTGTCATCTCCACTGTAATCATACAAGATTTGATTTAGGTCATACCTGAGTAGCCTAGTGGTTTTCCTACTTTCTTCAATGTGAGCCTGAATTTTGTAATAAGGAGCTGATAATCTGAGCCACAGTCTACTCCAAGTCTTGTCTTTGCTGACTTTATAGAGCTTCTCCACCTTTGGCTGTAAAGACTATAATCAGTCTGATTTCAGTATTGACCATCTGGTGATGTCCATGTGTAGAGTCGTCTCTTGTGTTGTTGGAAGAGGGTGTTTGCTATGACCACTGTGTTTTCTTGGCAAAACTCTGTTAGCCTTTGCCCTGCTTCATTTTGTACTCCGAGGCCAAACCTGCCCAATACTCCAGGTATCTCTTGACTTCCTACTTTTGCATTCCAGTCCCTTATCGTGAAAAGAACATCTTTTTTGGGCGTTGGTTCTAGAAGGTCTTGTAGGTTTTCATAGAATCGTTCAACTTCAGCTTCTTTGGCATTGGTGTTTGGGGCATAGGCTTGGATTACTGTGATGTTGAATGGTTTGCGTTGGAAATGAATTGAGATCATTCTGTCGTTTTTGAGATTGCACTAAGTACTGCATTTTGGACTTTTTTGTTGGCTGTGAGGCTCCTTCATTCCTTCTAAGGGATTCTTGCCCACAGTAGTAGATATAATGGTCATCTAAATAAAATTTACCCATTTCCATCCTATGTAGTTCACTGATTCCTAAAATGTTGATGCTTACTCTTGCCATCTCCTGTTTGACCACTTCCAGTTTACCTTGATTCATGGACCTAACATTCCAGGTACCTATGCAATATTGTTCTTTGCAGCATCAGACTTTGCTTTTACCCCCAGTCACATCCACAGCTGGGCATCTTTTCTGCTTTGGCCCAGCCTCTTCATTCTTTCTGGAGCTATTTCTCTTATCTTTCCCAGTAGCATATTGGACACCTACCATCCTGGGGGTGTAATATCTTTCTGCCTTTTTATACTGTTCATGGCGTTCTCAATGCAAGAATACTGAAGTGGTTTTCCATGCTGCCCTTCTCCACCCTATAGATTAGTTATTAATTATAAAAGAGCAAATGTGCCTTTAAATTAGAGAGATGTGTTGATTGCCACCATAGTAAATGAGGTTAAGCTTTGCACTGATCATGTCACAGAGAGCTTGACATGAGCATCTCGAGGGTGATGTAATAGGAATAACACTGATCACCTCTAGTTTCCATTGCAGAAATATTTGATTTGAATTTAATCATGAGGAAATACCCCTGGGGCATCCTGGTGGCCAGTGCCATGAAGAGCAAACAGACGCAGAGGGACCATTCTAAGTCGGATGAGACAAAAGAGACTTACTAGCCAAATGCAACGTGTGACTCTAGATCCTGATTTCTTCCTGGATTGGGAGAAAGACAATTGTAAAGGACATTTTTGAGACAACAGGGAAAATTTAAGTGTGGAGTGTATGTTGGATGATGATACTGCACTAATGTTGGTTTTGTTGTTCTTTAGAGGATAAGCTTGTATTTTAAAAGTACTTAAATTTAATGGTACAGGTAAAGATTAGAGAGAGCTTCCCTGGTGGCTCAGTGGTAAAGAACCCACCTGCCATTGCAGGAGATGTGGATTCGATGCCTGGTTAGGAAGATCCCCTGGAGGAGAAAATGGCAACCCACTCCAGTATTCTTACCTGCGATTTCCCATGTACAGAGGAGCCTGGCAGGCTACAGCCCATGGGGTATCAAAAGAGTCAGACATGGCTTAGCAAATAGACAATAACAAACAACAAAACCTTACAAGATATCAGACAGTGGTGAGCAATGACTGTTACAGTGTTTTTATATTTGAATTGATAGTGATAACGTGCCTGTGAAATGCATTGTTAATAGTAGTCAGATTTTAATAATAGTAACACCAGGAGTTTGTAATGTGGAAATAAAACCATTTGAAGAATCAAATTTCTGATAATGATCCTGCTCTGAGAGAAGAGGAATGAGGGAGAAAGATAAGAAAATTGTCTAGGAATATAGACTAGTTCATTAAGATTTGATTTTTAGGGTTATAAGTTTGCTGAAAGTAAAGTAATAAGCAGAAGCGCAGGCTATACATAGAGCTTTTACTATGATGGGGTATAGGAGGGAGAACAAAAAGAAACTTAGTCTGATAAATAGGAAGAAAGAGGAAACATTTTTACCTGCTTTTATATAATATAGTAGAAATAAATCCAAGTGTATATTATGATAAAAAAAATGAGAATCTTTCTTTAGGCAGTTGACAGGAACCACACCCCCCAAATGACAAAGATTGGAATTAACCGGAAAGAAAATATTTCAGATAATCATAAAATAAAAGACAGTAGAATCAAATACAAATTTGAGATTAGTATCTCCTCAACTTCAGACCCTTCCGAAGACTTACCATCACAGTTAAAATGAAATGCTCATGGCAGATCTTCTGATCTAGCTCTAGACTAACTACCCTACTTGACTAAATGTCCTGCTACTGCACTCAAACTGGTTTATTTGCCAGTTGCCTCAAATGTACTTACATAACTTTAGGTTTTTGCTCAGATGTCACCTCTTTACATTGGCATTCTGTGATGCTCTGTGTATGATATTCCTATACCACTCTCCCTTCCTCCAGTTAATTTTTAAGAAGTACTTACTGGTTTTTTCAGTTCAGTCGCTCAGTTGTGTCTGACTCTTTGCGACCCCATGAATCGCAGCACACCAGGCCTCCCTGTCCATCACCAACTCCCGGAGTCCTCCCAAACTCATGTCCATCGAATTGGTGATGCCATCCAGTCATCTCATCCTCTGTTGTCCCCTTCTCCTGCCCCCAATCCCTCCCAGCATCAGAGTCTTTTCCAATGAGTCAACTCTTCACACGAAGTGGCCAAAGTATTGGAATTTCAGCTTTAGCGTCATTCCTTCCAAAGAACACCCAGAACTGATCTCCTTCAGAATGGACTGGTTGGATCTCCTTGCAGTCCAAGGGACTCTTAAGAGTCTTCTCCAACACCACAGTTCAAAAGCGTCAATTCTTCGGTGCTCAGCTTTCTTCACAGTCCAACTCTCACATCCATACAGGACCACTGGAAAAACCATAGCCTTGACTAGATGGACCTTAGTCGGCAAAGTAATGCCTCTGCTTTTGAATATGCTATCTAGGTTGGTCATAACATTCCTTCCAAGGAGTAAGCGTCTTTTAATTTCGTGGCTGCAATCACCATCTGCAGTGATTTTGGAGCCCCCCAAAATAAAGTCTGACACTGTTTCCACTGTTTCCCCATCTATTTCCCATGAAGTGATGGGACCAGATGCCATGATCTTTGTTTTCTGAATGTTGAGCTTTAAGGCAACTTTTTCACTCTCCTCTTTCACTTTCATCAAGAGGCTTTTTAGTTCTTCTCAACTAGTTACTGGTTTCTTACATGTTACTAAATACTTACATGTTTGTTTATTGTCTGTTTCCCGTCTTGTAGTATAAACTTCATGAGCACTTGAATCTAAGTCTTTTTCTATTATATCCCTAGCATCTACGACAGTAGTAAGGCCCTCAATGGTTATTTCTGAATGTGTGAAACTGTTAGTTGCTTAGTTGTGTCCGATTCTTTGTGATGCCATGGGCTGTAGCCTATCAGGCTCCTCTGTCCATGGGATTCTCCAGGCAAGAATAGTGGAGTGGGTAGCCATTCCCTTCTTCAGGGATCTTCCTGACCCAGGTCACCTGCATTTCAGGCAGATTCTTTACAGTCTCAACCAACAGGGAATCCCTTTCAGTGTATGAATGAGTAGTAGATGAACCAGTCTTTAAAAGCCTGAATGGAACAGAGGTAGATACTATTTAAGGATTGTGCTGTGCTGTGCATAGTCGTTTAGCTATGTCCAATTCTTTGCGACCCCATGGACTGTAGCCTGCCAGGCTCCTCTGTCCATGGGGATTCTCCAGGCAAGAATATTGGAGTGGTTGCCATGCCCTCCTCCAGGGGATCTTGCTAACCCAGGGATTAAACCCAGGTCTATGATTTCCCATTGCAGGTGGATTCTTTACTGTCTGAGCCACCAGGAAGAAAGATATGACAGTGAAGAACTTTTATATATCAAACAGTTCCAAAAGTACATGCTGAATTTATTAAAGTAGAGCTATATTGAGGGGTTTTAATATAGTTCTTGTGGATTTTGTTCAAAAATATATAAAAGAGCAAGGCCATAGGATTTGTACATTATGATCATACACACAGTAATGATCATAATTAGTATTCTTCATTCAAAGATTCTATTATTACAAATTCACATATTGGCTAAAATTTATTTGTAACTTCAAAACCAAAACTTTCATTGCTTTTGCTGGTCATTCAAGGGCCTGCACATATGCAGAGTGGTGAAAAATTTGAGTCACCTGAGGCTAAACAAAGTGACACTGCCTATATTTTAAGCTCTTATACTATGAACAAGTTATTCTTTTCTCAGTTTACTTGATGCCATATTTCTCCACATTTTTGTGCTTTTTGTTGGTAGTTTTCCTGTTTAAAATAGCCCTTCAGGGTTGTAGTAAAGTGTAGTGTTCTAGGCACAAGAAGACTGTGATGTGCCGTAGGGAGAAAATATGCTTGTTAGATTAGCTTCATTCAGGCATGAGTTATAGTGTTGTTTGCCATGCAGTTGATGTGACAGTATATATTAAACAAAGTGTCTTTAACCAGAAGCACTTTCATATGAAACAAAGTTTTGTATTGATTGGTTGGTGAAACTGTGGTGAGAACCTTGCAGGAACCTAATCCTGTAGATCTTGTAGCATGAAGAATTTATCATTTGTTAATTCACTGTTCATAGCTGATAACAAACACTAGAAGAGAGAGAACTTATATTCTATCATATGCTACTTCTTTTCTCTTAATCCCAAGATTGCTTCACTGTATATTTTACTTGCCCCACATCCTTGTGGCATGAGTTTGTGGCTCTGCTGCAGGATTATAGGTAGGAAGTAAAAGTACATGTTAATGTAAAGTTATAGTGTATCTATCATTGTGGGATAAAGAGCCAACGTAAAGAGATTTATTTTCTTATATTACGTAGTAAGGAGTTATACACAATTTAAAGAATAAGAAAGTTTACTATTTAAAGTATCTTTGAAGATACTTTGAAAATANGGCTCTGCTGCAGGATTATAGGTAGGAAGTAAAGGTACATGTTAATGTAAAGTTATAGTGTATCTATCATTGTGGGATAAAGAGCCAACGTAAAGAGATTTATTTTCTTATATTACGTAGTAAGGAGTTATACACAATTTAAAGAATAAGAAAGTTTACTATTTAAAGTATCTTTGAAGATACTTTGAAAATAAAAGTGTATCAGGAAGCAGGAAAAGCTGTGATGCCAGTGAGCTAAATTCTTCTTTCATGGCAAGGTCCATGAAGAATTACTGAAATGTAGTATTACACTGTATAGTGGAATATTCCGCTCCTGTTTGAAAGAAAGGAAGTAGCAAAGAAAAACGGGAATGAAGCTATCTACATGTTGATTTGGAGTTTTTCCAAAGTGTATTAACAGAAAAGAAAGCAATGCAGGACAATTACCTTTTGAATAAGAAGGGAGAAATCAAGGAACGTATATTTAATTTGTTAGTGGACACATAAAGTCTTAGAAAGATGATAAGAAATGAATTGAAGTAGCTTGCATTGCCTGTTGAAAATTTGAAGTGAAAACAGTTTTTTTTTTAAGTGGTTACCTCAGTGTCAGTTCAGTTCAGTTTAGTCGTTCAGTTGTGTCCAACTCTGCGACCCCATGGACTGCAGCACGCCAGGCCTCCCAGCCCATCATCAACTACAAGAGTTTACTCAGACTCATGTCCATTGTGTTGGTGATTCCATCCAACCTTCACATCCTCTGTCATCCCCTTCTCCTCCCGCCTTCAATCTTTCCCAGCCTCAGGGTCTTTTCAAATGAGTCAGCTCTTCACATCAGGTGGTCAAAGTATTTGAGTTTCAGCTTCAGCATCAATACCTTCCAATGAATATTTAGGACTGATTTCCTTTNGTGGTGTCATCTGCATATCTGAGGTTATTGATATTTCTCCTGGAAATTTTGATTCCAGCTTGTGCTTCCTCCAGCCCAGCGTTTCTCATGATGTACTCTGCATAGAAGTTAAATAAGCAGGGTGACAGTATACATCCTTGACGTACTCCTTTTCCTATTTGGAACCAGTCTGTTGTTCCATGTCCAGTTCTAACTGTTGCTTCCTGACCTGCATACAGGTTTCTCAAGAGGCAGGCAGGTCAGGTGGTCTGGTATTCCCATCTCTCTCAGAATTTTCCATGGTTTATTGTGATCCACACAGTCAAAGGCTTTGGCATAGTCAATAAAGCAGAAATAGATGTTTTTCTGGAACTCTCTTGCTTTTTTGATGATCCAGCGGATGTTGGCAGTTTGATCTCTGGTTCCTCTGCCTTTTTTAAAACCAGCTTGAACATCTGGAGGTTCCTGGTTTACATATTGCTGAAGCTTGGCTTGGAGAATTTTGAGCATTACTTTACTAGCTTGTGAGATGAGTGATAGTTTTATTTTTGTGTGAAGTTTATTTTTTTTTTCTCTGCTTCCTGGGTTGTCTTTTTCCTGTGGGTTAGAAAAATTTTTTTTGTTTATATTTTTCTGATATCTGGTGATACGGGGCCTTCTTTATATCTATACGTTAGGCACTGGAACACTTAAGAAAAGTGTTGTTTGAGTAGGCAGGATTTACTTCAGTAGGATGACTTGACTGGGTCATTCTTCTGAGAGAGTTTTTATTCTTGGTGTCTGTAATTCTTGTCTCTTAAATGATGGTTTCTCAGAGAGAAATTCTGTAATCTTCAGCCTGAAGAGTTTAAGTTTGGCTGCCACCTTGCTAGGTTAGCACAGAAAGGTGCTGAGTGTCTTCATTTAGTGTATAGGTATGCACTTAAGACCTTCTCTTTCTTCATCTGTGCCTTATGTCTCAGTCCAGAGTTCTCCTGGCTTACATTTCCAGAAATGAAGTCTGACCTCCAATACCTATTGTGACAAGCTAGCTGTCAGTCGTATCCTTTTTTGTTCTCATGAATATAATGTGTTTTCTTTCCCTGGCTGCTTTCAGGTTTTTTTTTTTTTAATTATAAGTTTTTTATTGAAGTATAAGTGATATTTAAGATTACATTTAGATTAGATCACATCTATACAATATAATAATTCCATATTTGTATATGTTGCAAAGTGATCACCACAGTCTAGTTAACATCACCATACGTGGTTACAATTGTTTTCCTTGTGATGAGGATTTTTAAGATTTATTTTCTCAGCAACTTTCAAATATGCAAATATAATATTATTAACTATTGTTGCCATGCTGAACATTATATCCCCAAGACTTATTTTATTACTGGAAGTTTGTACTTTTTGACCCCATTTATCCATTTCTCCCCCATTCCCCACTTGTCTCTGTCAACCATCAATCTCTTCTCTATATCTTTGAGCTTGGGTTTTTAAATTTTTATTGTTTTTTTAAGATTCTACACATAAGTGAGATCAGAAAGGTATTTGTCTTTCTCTGACATATTTCCCTTAGCATAGTGCCTTCAGGTTCTTTGTTGCTACAAATGAAAAGATTTCCCTTTTTCTTACTGGATGAATAGTGTTCTTATATACGTATATATACACACGCACACCACATTTTCCTTAACCATTCGTCAGTTGATAGACACTCAGGTTGCTTCCATGTCTTGTCTATTGTAAATAAATGCTACAGTGAACATTGTGCAGATATAATTTTGAGTTACTATTTTTATTTTCTTCAGATAAACATACAGAAGTGGAATTCCTGAAACATATGGTAGTTCTTGGCAAGGATATGGAGTCTTTCCAGGTGGATCAGTGGTAAAAAAAAAATCTGCATGCTAATACAGGAGATGTGGGTTCTATCCCTGGGTCAAGAAGATCCCCTAGCGGAGGAAATGGCAACCCACTTGAATATTTTTCCCTGGAGAATCTCATGGACAGAGAAGCCTGGTGGCTGCAGTCCATGGGGTGACAGAGTCGGACACGACTGAGTATGCACACATGCATATATGGTAGTTCTGTAATTTTTTGAGAATACCCCAGTGGCTGCACCAATGTACATTCCAACCAGCAGTGTAGGAGCGTTCTCTTGTCTCCACATCCTTACCAGCACTTGTTATTTCTTGTCTTTTTGATGATGGCCACCCTAATAGGTATGAGATGATACCTCATTGTGGTAAGATTTCTTTACTTTGGTTTTCAGCAGTTTGACTATGATGTACCTAGGTATGATTTTCTTTGTACTTATCTTGCTTGGGATCATCAGTGTGTAAATTTATGTCTTTCACCAATGTTTAGAATTTTCTGCCTATTTCTTAAGAATTTTTTTTGTCCTTTTCTCTCCTGTGACTCCAAATTCATGTTAGACTACTTAATAGTGTCTAGCAGATAAATGCTTTTCAGTATTTTTTTTCTATTTCTTAGTTGGACTAATTTTTGATCTGTCTTCAGTACTTTATCCATTCTCTGTTAAACCCATACTGTGAATTTTTATTTTAGAAAGTGAATTTTTCAGTTTGGTATTTCCATTTGGCTCTTTTTGACATTTTTGTTTCTCTGCTGAAATTTCCAATTTGTTCATTTAGTTACAAGTTTATTTTCCCTTCTTGTCTTGAGCATATTTACAGGTGGCTGCTTTACGATCTTTGTCTGCTAATTTTAATATCTGGGTTACCTTGTGGTTGGTCTCTATTGATTGTCTTTTCTCTTGAGTATGGGTCTCATTTTCTTGTTTCTTCATATGCTAAGAAATTTTATATTATATCCTGCATACTGTAATGATACATTGTAGTAACTATGGGATTTAGTGTGTTTTTGTGGATAGTGTTAGTATTTTGGTTATTTTTTGTATTTGCAAGCAGTTAATTTGGCTGAACTGAAATCTAAACTGTGTCTCCCTGAAGAGGATGGCAGATCTTACTGGATGCTTAGAATTTAATGTTCCCCTCTTGCATAGGCCAGTGACCGGCCAGACATGGGTATAGTTCTTTGTGGTTCTCTCTCTCTTTGTGGTTCTTCATTTTCCAGTGTGTATCTTCTCACTTTGCAGCTACTGTGGCAGCTTCAAACTCAAGCCACTAAGACTGTATCTTTTGATTCAAATTTCAGCTGCTCTGTGCAGCTCAATCTAGGGGCCTTTTCTCAGGCAAAAGCTGTAGAAATAGGAAACGCATTCAGTTCAGTTTTTTCCTTCCAAATACTGTCTTCTAACCAGATTCTGCCTGTCTTTGATTGCTCAGGTGCCTTTAGGTAGTTGTTTTACATGCCTTTTTCTGGAGTTCATTATCTGTGTGGATGTTGCTCTGATAAGAGATACTGGGTTATTGCTCATGGCAAGGTCTGTGGGGCGTGTATTTTTTTTGAAAGATAAAAATCTCATGTTTTTAGAATAATTTAATTTATGTATTTATTTACTCCTTTCTGTATCTCACACACAGCAGTCTCAACAATGTCTGTACTATCACTAGCTCATTTTGAAATGGTTAGTTATAAATTCATCTATTTAGGGGGCATATTTTCCTGATATGCTTTTATTATCAGGATGTAATTCTGTGTCGCTTGCTTTTTCCCCCGTTATAATTTCATGTGATTGATTTACATCATTTTCTGCTGCTTTGGTTTAGGGTGGCATTTCTTAACAGAGCTCCCTCTGCTGTTGTTTTTGGGAACTCTTCAGAAGTGTGGCATTTGCTTTCTGAGATTTCTGAGGCTTTGCTCTCTTCCTCACTATTCTCTTTTCTTTATATTCATTATACCTAATGTGCTCAATTTCGATTGCATGCTCATCAGTAGTTTATGCTCATTGTGACGCTGTTAGTGAGAGATCAGTTTAGAGTCCATAGAGGCTAACTGCTGCAACTTTGGACTGCAGGTAGATGCAGAAACCCTTCCAGTTATAGCTTCTGGGGAGTCTCTCTTCTCAGATGTCAGACACTCTGCTTCCTTCTGCTGCTTCTCATACAGTGCAGGTTCTGTTGGTGATTTGTTCCCACATACTATTTTAGGGAGATTTATGGAGATTCCTTGTCACCTGGTTTTGTTGTAAACGTACGTTTGGGGGTTTTAGGAATGCTCAGAAACATTGCCACTGGTTCCATTGTCCCTGAATCTTTCTAATTTATCACTCTTTAAAAACCATAGCCTTGACTAGACAAACCTTAGTCGGCAAAGAAATGTTTAATTTCTGTTTATGATGTTGCCTGTTTCCAATTTGATAATCTTGTCTTAATTAGATTATAAATTCCTCTAAATAGTGCTTGAGTCTTAGTTCAAGTACTGTTTTGTGTTAAAAATAGCCTTTACAGCAAATATGTCCGATCAGTCATCAATTGGAAGTTTGTCAGTCTAGTGTAATTATAGGCTAATTTGCAACCTTGTAATGGTAGGATTAATAGTTACTCTTACAGATTGAAGGGAAACATAGAGCTATCAGCTGGCCCACCTGTCCANTCTTAGTTCAAGTACTGTTTTGTGTTAAAAATAGCCTTTACAGCAAATATGTCCGATCAGTCATCAATTGGAAGTTTGTCAGTCTAGTGTAATTATAGGCTAATTTGCAACCTTGTAATGGTAGGATTAATAGTTACTCTTACAGATTGAAGGGAAACATAGAGCTATCAGCTGGCCCACCTGTCCATGAAGTTCATTCATATGTCCTCTTTGGCGTATATGCTCTAGTCTGCTCTAAACATTCCTGCAAGACATTGATCTAATGTACTAATATTTCCAAAAAGTCCACAAAATAATAAGCATCATAGAAACATATAGTAACATAGAAAATGGTATCTGACAGAGACAGCTCATTACTGTCACAGTCCAAAATATTGTAAAAGAAATTTAGAAACTCTTCAGTGAAGCAGTTAACATGGTCAAGTTAATATAAGATTCTTTTGAAAGACTAATTCCAAACAAAGAGAAACTGAAGATTGATCAATTTGTTCATATAAAGAGGCAAAGGGGTGAGGATGAGATATAATAGAATTTGATAAGATTATGATGGGAATTAAGGAACAAATAATACTTTTATTTAAAGGAAGCATTCAGTTCAGTTCAGTCGCTCAGTCCTATCCGACTCTGCAACCCCATNCTGCAGTATATTCTTTTACTATAATAACCTGCCCCTGAGTCCTGAGTTACTGACCCTGACCGTGGTCATAGGACACCAAAAACCGACAAAGCCCAAAGACGAGTCAAGGCCCAGGACAAAAGAAAGCCACAGAGTGGACTGCTGCTGCTACTCACATCCCTGAACACCAAAGGTTACAGCCTGCCCCCTCCCAGCCCCCACGCATAGCACTGCTGGACACTGGAGATGCCCAGGCCCTGATGCTGTCTGCCCTGGCTATCCAATGTCCAGGATGCCACTGGACCAAGTCTCCACTTGACCTCATGGGCTCCCGGGCACTGCAACTTGAGCAGTTTCCTAGTCTCTGCAGCGTAGACCCTTTGGCCCCAGTGACTCTTTGTTGTGGGACATTCTGTNGCCTGCCCCCTCCCAGCCCCCACGCATAGCACTGCTGGACACTGGAGATGCCCAGGCCCTGATGCTGTCTGCCCTGGCTATCCAATGTCCAGGATGCCACTGGACCAAGTCTCCACTTGACCTCATGGGCTCCCGGGCACTGCAACTTGAGCAGTTTCCTAGTCTCTGCAGCGTAGACCCTTTGGCCCCAGTGACTCTTTGTTGTGGGACATTCTGTTCGTTATGGGATGTTTAGTAGAATCTGTCCTCTGTGCTCTGGGTGTCACTAGCTGCCTCTCAATTAGGACCGTCAAAAATGACTGCTGACACTGTCACAGGAGTCCTGGGGTAAAGCCACCCCTGGCTGAGGGTCACCATGGCAGCGACAAGCCCATCTGAAAAACGGAGAGTCCGCTGACTCAGCATCTCTGTGTCCTGCTCCCACCTACACCCACAGGACAGACAAGTTTGCAGAAAGAGGAAGGGCATTCAGCTGCAAAGTCTCCGGGCACTCCTCACCATCAGAGCCTTCATCAGCGTAGCTGCCTGCATTAACGTGAAGACTCAAGGGCAACAGGAAGTATACCTCTGCTTTCTCAAGGAAATTTTCTTTTCTTTTTAAAATTTGTTTGTTTTTAATTGGAGGATGATTGCTTTAGAATTTTGTGTTGGTTTTTGCTAATTATCAACATGAATCCGCCTTAGGCTTACACATATCCCCTCCTTCATGGACCTCCGTCCCACTCCAGCCCACCCCTCTAAGTTGTCACAGAGGACCAAGCTGAACTCCCGAGCTATATAGCAACAGATCTAGATATCCGTTGACAGATTAATGGATGAAGAAGCTGTGGTACATATATATACAATGGAATATTACTCAGCCATAAAAAGCAGTGAACTTGAGTTAGTTCTAATGAGGTGGATGAACCTAGAGCCTGTTATACGGAGTGACGTAAGTCAGAGCAAAACAAATATGCATTCATGCACATATATGGAATCTAGAAAAAGTGGCACTGATGAACCTATTTTCAGCACAGGAACAGAGACTCAGATGCAGAGAACAGACTTACGGACACGGTGGGGGAAGGAGATGGTGGGGCAAACTGAGAGAGTAGCTTTGAAATATTTGCATTACCATGTGTAAAATAGTGGGGAATTGCTGTAAGGAAATTTTCTTTACTCACAGTTCTTTCTCCTGAAATAAGAGCTTAATTAAGACTGATTGAAATATGGCACTGCCTTAAGAAAGGAAAGTACCGTGTTTCAAGAAACATCTCTGGTAGGAAGAAACCTGCTAGTTAGTGCTCATAAGAGCAATGGGCTTCTTGATGTCTCAGAATGTGAGCTTCATGTTCATAAATCTAAAAGAAGAGCAAAGTGTGTTTTTACAGTCACCTGATGAACTCCAACTATGAACCCTCTGTGGTCTTTGCCCTTGTGGAGCATCCACTGGGCTTGGTCTGAGAAAGGAGGGGAGGGGGGTGATGCAGGGGGTAGGATGAGCTGGGAGGGGTGCGTCCTGACAGCATGCACCGCCATCGCCTCCACGCAGGAGGCACAAAGGGGCTGTGGGAGAGAGGACTAGAAACTGACAGCCGCCCGTCCAGGTTTACTCTGCCCCAGTCTTTCCTGCATGTTTGTGCTCTTCCAGATGCAATCTACAGAGCCCTTAATACATTCTGAGTTTCCTAATTTGAACATTATAGGCTAGTAAATTACATCAGGTTAAGAACATCCCTCCAGGTAGACAGACTCAAAAAGAATCAATGTTTTAGGGGTATTGTTTTTCAAAAAAAATAGAATTCACTTTAATTTTATTATTATGCAGTTCACAGTTCTCCATTTTGCTTGCAAGTATGATATAAAATATTGCACCTATTAAATTGTTCTAATATACAGTTTAACTCATCAGACAAAAAGGAAACCAGGTCTCCTTAGCATAACTTATTCCTAGTGACAGCTTCTGCTGATTATCACCTTAATGTCTACTCCTACATGATCTACGAAATAATTTATGCTAGAAGCTTGTTTTCCCATCACATCCACAAGCATCATAAATTTGCTAGTCCATAGTTTCAAGACGTAATGTATTTGTGTGTGTGTGAAAGATAAAATCTGAAACAATCCAGAGAGATGATATGGGGTGGGAGGTGGGAGGGGGTTCAGGATTGGGAACTCATGTACACCCATGGCGGATTCCTGTCAATGTATGGCAAAACCAATATGGTAATGTAAAGCAAAATAAAGTAAAAATAAAATAATGAATTAGCCGTTTTGGAAACAATTCGACAGGTCTTAATAAAGTTATATATCTACTTATTAATACCATGCAACTCTGAAGTGCTGCTCTGAGGTATTCACTCACCTGAAATAAAAACAATGTTCACATAAACTCTGTAAGTGAATCTGTATAATGGCTATATTGATAATCTCAAGTGCACCATGGTGAGTGAGAAAAGTCAGACTCAAAAGGCTACCAGAGTTGGGTTTTGTGGAGGGACAGGGGATGGGAAGAAGCTGAGAGGAAGCTGACTACAGAAGGATGTCTGGGTGTTTGGGAGAGTTAATGTCAATCAGTCCTGGGTGTTCATTGGAAGGACTGATGTTGAGGCTGACACTTCAATACTTTGGCCACCTGATGCGAAGAGCTGATTCATTGGAAAAGACTCTGATGCTGGGAAAGATTGAGGGCAGGAGGAGAAGGGGACGACAAAGGATGAGATGGTTGGATGGCATCACCGACTCAACAGGCATGGGTTTGGGTGAACTCCAGGAGTTGGTGATGGACGAGGAGGCCTGGCGTGATGCGGTTCTTGGGGTCGCAAAGAGTCAGACACAACTGAACTGAACTGAACTACATCTGATCATGGCAAAGGTTATTTGACTCTATGCATTTGTCGAAATTTGCATAAGTAAACTTAAAAACAATTTATTCTATGCTCATTATACTTGCAAAAATTTTAAAAAGAAAAAAACAGCTTGACTGCAATAATGGAGCCTGGGATTTGAGGTGAGCTTACAATTAGTAACAAATAGTGTATATTGCCTCACACCTAACATTCTCTGGATCTCTTCTCCCTCATTTCAGCCTTCCCAGTTCAAGACACAGCTACGAAGATCCTTTCATAAAATCTGTTCCAGGCTACACGTCAACCTGCTACCAGAGTGGGGCTCGATTCATTGTGGCAACTGAGGAAAACAGCAAGAAAATGGACACCTTAGAGAACCGTAACATTCCCATGACAGAACAGAGGATCTTGTGGTCAGAAGCTCTGATTCACAGAGCATGTTAATGGGACCCTGGCTGCCGAGCCCTCTGTTTCCTGCATGTTGGTTTTTGCTGACCAGGAGGGGCAGGTGTTCGCTGGAACGAATCCAGTGTGGGCTGGGGGAGAGGGGAGTTACGGTTTCCACCAGAGCTCAACTTTCCAGACTCCTCCCTTAACAAGTATCCGTCTCCATCTTGGTTTTGCATTAAGTGTATTTGGTAAATTTATTTGGAGGTAGTACATAGAGGGGCTTCCCTGGTGGCTCAGCTGGTAAAGAATCTGCCTGAGATGCAGGAGAATTTGGTTCGATCCCTGGGTCAGGAAGATCCCTGGAGAAGGGAATGGCTACCCACTCTAGTACTCTTGCCTGGAGAATCTTATGGACAGAGGAGCCTGGAGGTCTACAGTCCATGGAGTTGCAAAGAATCAGACACGACTGAGCAACTAACACACACACATAGGACACAGAGATGGCTCCAAATGCTTTAAAGAACTGCTTTATGCAGAGTCTGAGGCACAAAGAGAAGAACTGAGAAAGGAGTCAGGGCTGGCACGGAGTGAAGCCACGGATCAGCCACAGAAATAGACCAGGAAGGGGAAAGTGTAAGAAACCGGAAAGTCACTTCATATGTCACTTACCACCACCACGAAAAAGATCTCTAAACAGGACTAGGATTTTTAAATAGTCAACAGCTTAACTTAGTCTAAAGTTCATGTATGTTCTCACAAACACCACTGGGAACCCACAGTCATCACCTTCCTTCCACTTCTTACCCTTTGTCCTTCACTTGGTCCCCTACGTGAGGATGCTTTCCCACCTTTAAAGTAAAAAAAATAAAATAAAATAATGGCTTTTGTGTGTCAGCTACTCTGCTGAAGGTGTGGAAAAACGTGTACTTCAGTAGAAAACAATAGAGACCTGCAGAGATGATCTGATTCTGGACATCATTGTCTTTGAGCTACTCTACAATTCTGTGGTTTGCAGGTAACTGGTATTCACACAAATTCCGCCCCATTTGGTAGGGGTTTAATGACGCCTCTCCCCACTCCCCACTCCCCAAGGAAAGCCAGTTCTGCCCCCATTCACACATGTATTTCAATATCCCTGATGGATAAATGTTTCTGTTTCAAATGTTTCTGTTTTAAAATGTTCACAACATCTTTTCAGCTCTCTCATTGAATAAGCTACATGAAATCTTCAGCATATGTTCATTTTTTATATCTGCATGAGGGGTCTTCTAACAGAAAAGTCCCTAACCCTAAGGGTATTTGAAGGTTCCTGGAACACCCCACACTGGGTGCCTTTGGGCTTCCTGTGACTTGAAGTCAGGACTAGAACAGACTCAGCTTTGCCTTTCAGGCAGTGCTTTTGATTGAGTTAGTTAAACACCTGTCCTCAGGAAATATTTCTTAGAATTAAAAGAATTTAACACTGACTTGTATGTATACAATACCAAAAAAGGAAAAAAAAGAAAAAGCCAACATTAAAGGTTACATTGTGCTTACTCCTTGTATTATAATTGGACCTAATAAAGAACTATCACCTTAGTTACCTGGCTAAATTTCCATTTATTATTAGATTAATAGCTATCTTCATGTACATTAAATACTGTCAACGTTTTTCTGGAAGCTAGTGACACACACAAATGTAACCAATTAAATGAATAATTGAAATAAAATGACTTTTATTAAATTAAAAGATGCTTGCTCCTTAGAACGAAAGCTGTGAGAAACCTAGACAGTGAATTAAAAAGCAGAGACATCACATTGCCAAAAAAGGTCTGCATAGTCAAAGCTATGGTTTTTCACATGGATGTGAGAGTTGGAACATAAAGAAGGTTGAGAGCTGAAGCACTGATGCTTTTGAATTGTGGTGCTGGAGAAGACTCTTGAGTCCCTTGGATAGCAAGGCGATCAAACTAGTCAATCCTAAAGGAAATCAACCCTGAATATTCATTAAAAGGACTGATGCTGAAGCTCAGATACTTGGGCCACCTGATTTGAAGAGCCGACTCGCTGGGAAAGACTGAAAGCAAAAGGAGAAGGGGGCAGCAGAGGATATGATGGTTAGCTAGCTTCACAGACTCAATGGACATGAATTTGAGCAGACTGTGGGAGACACTGGAGAACAGAGGAGCCTGGCGGGCTGTAATCCATAGGGTTGTAAAGACTCAAACACAACTTAGTGAGTGAACAAAAATGAAGTGCCACCCACAAATGTAACCAATTAAATGAATAATTGAAGTAAACTGACTTTTATCCAACAGAATGGATATCAGATGCCTATACTTGCTCTGTCAAATTCCCCTTTATCCACAGCACACTGCTTTCTGAAAAGGAGATCTGAAGATGGACCTGGGCTGGCTCTCTCACTGAAGACTGCATAAAATATTCTGAAGCTATTCAGAGGGTGCACATTAAAAACAACTTTCATACTGGAGGTTAAGTGGCAGAAATCTTTATAGAGAAAAGTCTTTGTTTTGTATGCTATTTTGTGAGTGCATTGAACTTATTAAGCATTTTGATGTAGCAAAAATTGTGATGTGCATATGTAAAAATGCTCCAAACAGGGCAAAAAGCAGCTTAAAAAAATCAATAAAGTGGCTTTTTAACAAATGCATTCAGAACTGGATCAAAAGGATAGCCCGGAAGCTACACGCTATGGATCTAACATTCACACATTTTCATTTCAAGGAGACATCTTTTCCAACAGAAAGGTGAAATCTGTCTGTAATGAGCTTCTTCTAAGGCAGAAGGAAAGCGTCTTTTTAAATAAGAGACTAAATAAATAGAGTGTCTATGTGTGGTTTTACAAACAGAAGGATGCAGACGACCCACCTTTGAAACAGGGGCCTTTTGAAAGCAGCTGCAGATTCAAAGGGTGAACTCTGCAATCATTTTTTCATCTTCCTCCTCCTCCAGAATACACTTTAGTATGTAAATATGTGGTCATGAGAAAACACTTGCCTGGGGAGAGTGGATAATTTTTTGTTGTTGTTGTTGAAAACATTAGCACTAGAAACTGTAGGCCACCAGAAGCTACCCAGATCTGATTAGATAGTGATGCTTATCATTCATGCCACAATCCAAGGGGTGGTCTCCAGGAAGAATTTTTTTAAAGCATAAGATTTTTCAAATGAGCTCACTCTTGGAAGACTTGCTTATTTTCCAGTAAGTGGAGCTAGGCCTCAAGCATGAGCTGGGGGCCCCAAATTCTGAACATACATACACATTCCGACTTATCTCACCAGGACTGCCTGCCTGGGACCACAACATACATTAGCATTCTGCTGGGTTCCTGGGTTCATCACCTCCCTGCCAGGACCCCACATCACCCTTTAGCCACTCACTTCCCATTTTGCTAACATAGAAAATTGTCCTTGCCTGTATTATTGGGCTACAGTGAAATAAAACAGGACTGACTCTCAATTAGCTTCTGGCAAAACAACACATGCAGGAAAAGGATGAATAAGGCTCAGAGATATAAAATCTTTCTTCAGACCTGTCTTATCTGAATATCTACCTTAAGTAATGTGTCCCTGGCAGGGCTGTAAGATAGCCAGATTGAAAGGGAAAAAAAAGTTTGCCTTTTTTTTTTTTCTTTCCCCCTGACTCCTCAGATCCTTGGAATGGAGGCACAGGATTTCATAAAGTGGAAACAAATAGCCTCATCTCCAGATGCAGTGGGGGCCACCTGAGCCACGTGACGCACTAATGATGCTTCGAAGCAAGGTCTCCTGGGGTGAAGAACGCTCTTCCCAAGAAAAGAAGGAAGCCTAGAGAAGGTGAAAGTCAGTACCAGTGTTTTCGTGTCCTTAAATACTGGCTCACTAGGAGGGTTAAGGTGGTTGGCCATGTGCCTCAGGCCGGAAGGGCCAGGGTACCTGAGGAAGTTACTAGTTTGCTTCTTTTTGACTATAATTTACCTTCATTAGCTTTTTTTAAAAAAAATTGTTAATATTTATTGTTTACTTTGTGATCAGAACTATATGATCAACCCACTCTAGTATTCTTGCCTGGGAAATCCACAGACAGAGAAGTCTGGCAGGTTACAGTCCTTGGGGTCACAAAGAGTAAAACAGGACTTAGCAATTAAACAACAACATTGCATAAGTTTCAGTTCAGTTCAGTCACTCATCTGTGTCTGATTCTTTGCAACCCCATGAATTACAGCACGCCAGGTCTCCCTGTCCATCACCAACTCTCAGAGTTCACTCAAACTCATGTCCATCGAGTTGGTGATGCCATCCAGCCATCTCATCCTCTGTCATCCCCTTCTCCTCCTGCCCCCAATCCCTCCCAGCATCAGAGTCTTTTCCAATGAGTCAGCTCTTCACATGAGGTGGCCAAAGTACTGGAGTTTCAGCTTTAGCATCAGTCCTTCCAAAGAAATCCCAGGACTGATCTCCTTTAGAATGTGTAAGTTTCAGGTATACCATATATTGTTTTCATACATTTATAACTGCAATATGCTGTCCACCATAACGTTAGCCAGAAAAATGGTTATAGTACTACCTGTGTTTTTATATTGACATTATCGTACTACATACTTCAAAGTGGCTAAGAAACCAGATCTTAAACATTCTCCACTGTTTCTTATTGTACCTGAGCAGGGCAGTATGGAACCTTTCCTTCCCAGGACAGACCCCTCCCCCATATCCTCTGCTGTAGCTCCCCTCTGAAGTTCCTAGATAATAGTATCCTGAGATACACTTCCTGAGTTGTGTTACAGATGCTAAAACTAACACCAAATGGAAGAAATTTATGACTTGGTGATCATGAGCCAGGACCCTTGTGACCCTGCCCTGTTACCTCACCAGCAGCCAATCAGAGACTTGTGCACGGGCTGATTACATATACCCTAGGCCACCCTCTCCCTCACCTGGCCTTTCAAAATGCTTTGCTGAAACTCTCTGGGCAGTTTGAGAGGTCTGAGCACAAGCCATCCCTTCTCCTTGTACTGGCCTTTACAATAAAGCTTCACGTTCCTTCGCCATGACCTGGTATCAGTAAATTAGCTTTACTGTATGTGGGCAAGAGGACCCAAGTCTGGTTCACTAACATTATTGACTCTAACAGATATTCCCAGGAAATTAGAAAATTAGCTTAGATACTCCCAGTTTAGAAAAGAAGAAATCTTTGTATACACACACATTCATGTGTGCCAAATGTTTAGCCAAGTGCAAACTGTGAAATATCTCAAACATATTTTGGAAAAGATGAGAAGGTAAAATAAATCAATTTTCCCAGTTTATTTATACCAATCATTTTATAACTAAAGTAGTAAAAATAATCTTTGATTCTATGTTACATAAGTTTTGTAATCTAAAAGTATATTTATGTTAGTTGCTGTTGTTTGGATATATATTAAATACAGTCTTACTATAAAATATGCAAATACCATATAAATCTTGAAGTTAAGTCAAATTTGAAGTCATTATTTTTCAAGTGTCCCAATTTGACAAATGAACATTTACATAATTTCTGAAAGAGGAATGTGTGACCTGGAAAAATGAGAGAAGTTTATGAAATTCAATAGATATAAGACCCTCAATAAAACTAACAGAGGAGTAAAAAACCACAGAGAAATTCATGGAGTCCAACTTCATCTCAAGGGAAAATAGAAAAATATCGGGGAATAAGAGAAAAGTATTCCAGAACGATGCACTGTAACACACAGCAGGGTTAGACTTGAGCGCTCCAGCATCCAGGCCTCCATGAGCCCTCCCCACAGCGAACAGGCACTCAACACAATTCTGTGGCTAGCAGGCCTCTTTCCATCTCCCTGAGGTGTGATTTTAAGTTTCTCATCCCTGTCTTCTCTCCTAAAAGCTCTCATAATCCTCCCCTCTCCACCCTTTGTCTAAGCAGAAGCTTCACCTGAACTTCCTCAGTTAGAACCACACTCAGCTCTGCACCCAACCCATTATGTTCTCCGAGCTGATCCTGTGCTGGAGCTCTGTGGCCCCACCATCTGGCTTTCTTGAAGGTCTCATTCCTTGTGTTTTTTCCTCTCCCTGGTGTCTGTTTTTTCTTTCTCATCAGTATCCCACCCTCTGTTGGATCACTGTGCCCATCATGAAACACGCTCGCTATATCTCATCTTTACAAAAAAACACATAAACACATAACAAGAAACCCCAATTCCCTTTACTAAACATTCTCCTTTATTGTGGCCCCACTTGTTGCTTCTCCTGCACAGACTTTTTCAAAGGAGTAAATCACATCCTTATCTGCACAGTGTCACCAACCACTCACCTTCAACCTCTGCAAGAAGGTTTCTGTCCACAACTCTGCAGAGATGGCCCTTGTCCAGATCTCTGATCATTTTGATGGTGCCAAACCCTACAAAGACTTCATGGATCTCATCTTCACATCTCAGAAGTATCTGATACAGTGAACGCCACCCAACCATTATTTTCTTGATGTCCAAGACTCCCCGACATTCCTACCCTTCCTCCTAATCTATCAGGCACTTCCTCCTCCTTTACCTGATCTCCAGCTGTGAGCGTTATCACGAATCNATTTTGATGGTGCCAAACCCTACAAAGACTTCATGGATCTCATCTTGACATCTCAGAAGTATCTGATACAGTGAACGCCACCCAACCATTATTTTCTTGATGTCCAAGACTCCCCGACATTCCTACCCTTCCTCCTAATCTATCAGGCACTTCCTCCTCCTTTACCTGATCTCCAGCTGTGAGCGTTATCACGAATCCTTCCAGAGTTCTTAGTCCTTTCTCCTTAGAGTATCTCATTCCAGCAATTACTTTAGATACAACTACAAGGCTGACAACTCACAGATTTATGTACCAAGATAAAACTCACATACCCACCTGCCCAGCTGACTCTTCAACATGAAAGTCTATTATATTTAAAACTCAACCTGCCCAGAGATCATTCTTCCTCTCAGAAATTGGGACCACCATTCATTCATTTCCTCAACACAGGACACATTTTTTTTTTTTTACTTTATTTTACTTTACAATACTGTATTGGTTTTGCCATACATCAACATGAATCCATCACGGGTGTACATGAGTTCCCAATCCTGAACCCCCCCTCCCACCTCCCTCCCCATACCATCTCTCTGGGTCATCCCAGTGCACCAGCCCTGAGCACTCTGTATCCTGCATCGAACATAGACTGGCGATTCATTTCTTACATGATATTATACATGTTTCAATGCCATTCTCCCAAATCATCCCACCCTCTCCCTCTCCCACAGAGTCTAAAAGTCTGTTCTATATATCTGTGTCTTTTTTGGTGTCTTGCATACAGGGTTATTGTTACCATCTTTCTAAATTTCATATATATGTGTTACTATACTGTATTGGTGTTTTTCTTTCTGGCTTACTTTATTCTGTAAAGTAAGTATTTAAGTATTTAAAGTATTTAATAGGCTCCAGTTCCATCCACCTCATTAGAACTGATTCAAATGTATTCTTTTTAATGGCTGAGTAATACTCCATTGTGTATATGTACCACAGCTTTCTTGTCCATTCATCTGCTGATGGACATCTAGGTTGCTTCCATGTCCTGGCTATTATAAACAGTGCTGCAATGAACATTGGGGTACACGTGTCTCTTTCAATTCTGGTTTCCTCAGTGTGTATGCCCAGCAGTGGGATTGCTGGGTCATAAGGCCAATATCACTGATGAACATAGATGCAAAAATCCTTAACAAAATTCTAGCAATCAGAATCCAACAACACATTAAAAAGATCATACACCAGGACCAAGTGGGCTTTATCCCAGGGATGCAAGGATTCTTCAATATTTGCAAATCAATCAATGTAATTCACCACATTAACAATTTGAAAA
>SJYA01000400.1:0-93738 GCA_006410615.1 Neotragus moschatus | reverse complement strand
AGATGCCATAATCTTCGTTTTCTGAATGTTGAGTTTTAAGCCAACTTTTTCACTCTCATCAAGAGGCTCTTTAGTTTTTCTTCACTTTCTGCCATAAAGGTGGTGTCATCTGCATATCTGAGGTTATTGATATTTCTCCCGGCAATCTTGATTCCAGCTTGTGTTTATTCCAGGCCAGCGTTTCTCATGATGTACTCTGCATAGAAGTTAAGTAAGCAGGGTGACAGTATACAGCCTTGACGCACTCCTTTTCCTATTTGGAACCAGTCTGTTGTTCCATGTCCAGTTCTAACTCTTGCTTCCTGAAGCATTAGATTAGTTTTTATTGGGAAGTAATTTCAAGGCTCTTTTTGTCCTAATAACATCTCACTTCTTTTGCTCCTGAATCTGATAATCTAAAAAATCAGCTAAGAAATCAGTTCCTGAAACACAACAGAACTTTATTGATTTGATAAAACATTCTAAGCTATGTTGTTACGACATTGGTGTTTATTTTTTTTAATGTTTCTTATTTTTACTTCATTTGTCTTCCTTATTTAAAGGAATTATATTTTTAGTTATAAAGATAGATTATTTACTTTGTAATATGTTCCATTTAAAATTACTCCTAATTTTTATCTTTAAAAAAATCTTTAACAGGCCTCAACAAATAATGAAAGCTCTAATCACAGTTTTGGAAGCTTGGGATCTTTGAGTGACAAAGAATCAGAGNTCCTTATTTAAAGGAATTATATTTTTAGTTATAAAGATAGATTATTTACTTTGTAATATGTTCCATTTAAAATTACTCCTAATTTTTATCTTTAAAAAAATCTTTAACAGGCCTCAACAAATAATGAAAGCTCTAATCACAGTTTTGGAAGCTTGGGATCTTTGAGTGACAAAGAATCAGAGGTGAGTAACTTCATTTTAAATATGTTGCTATTGAAGGAAAAGTTGGAATCACCTTTTTTAAAATTAATTTTTTTCCTTCTTTAATACTTGTGCTAAATGTTAATCTTTGTTTTTTGTAGGAGCATTTTATTCTGTTTTAGAAGCATAGCATTAGACTGAAGACTTTGACATTAGAAAGAAAATATAATTTCTTTGGTTATGTAGATGAACTTTTATATTAATGGTATAGATGTTCTGAAGTTGCTAGCCATTCATGATTCTAAGAGATGAACGTGATTTTTATAATAAGTTGTTTTTCACCGTTTTCTACTATTTCTTGTTATACTTCCCTCTTAGTTTGGTCCTGAGTAAAGGTTTGTTTACTTTTTGAGATACAGATACACGTTTTTTGTTTTCTTTTTGAAATTTCTTGTGGGATTTCATGCTGTTGGTTTTCACTCTACATGCTTAAAAATATCTGAAAATTTCCTTCCTTTCCCACCCACTTACTCTTCCCACTAAGAAAATACATGGAATTTTATAAGTAGGTATTTGGATCCATGGTATAATTCACGTTGAGCATGATGTTCTTGATGGCATTTTAAAAAATATTTAGACAGGAGGTTCTTTGGGTATTAACATTCATTTGTTGATGCCACAGCTTCACTTTTTGCAAATAAAAGTCTGTAATAGTTCCTCTTCTCAGATTACAGAGTTCTCTCACTTACTTTTCAACATTTGTGTGTGTGTGTGTGTATGTATATTTCCCCTGTCAGTGTTAACTTATTTCTGTTTGATCCAGTTTAGTCTTTTTTTCTGCTTGGTTTAGTGTAGATTTATCACCATGATAATAATACCAGTAGGTCATTAGCACACTTTAGCCATTTAGTTTGGTGTTCAGCGGAATGAGAATATTAACAGCGGCATCTTTTTAAGCCCTGTATTATTGAAAGTATCTAGGAGTCTCTAGGTAGACAGTTTTGTGGAGTTCTGTGCAGGCACCCTGACACTCCAGAGGAGGAGTATGGCATAGGGCTCTCACTCATCAGGCTTTCCCTTCCACAGAGACAACTGGCAGGCAGCTGAAAGGACTGTGCAAGTGACGGGACTTTATCTGCAGTAGGTTCCCTTGAGGTAAGCGTTAGTAGCCCCTGTAGCATCAGATTATCACAGTTTAGTTTTTTTTTTTTTCAAATTAATACACACTGAGTCCTGAAAAATTGTAGGTTTAGATCTTGTCAAAGTACATTTTTTTCAAAAACCATATCAAGAATGTTTTCTTGGATTTTGGAACATTTCTTGATATTTTCACAGGTTTGGGTCTATGTAGTAATGTCACATGCCTCCTCTTTCATAGGGTTTTATGTTATGAAGGATAATAAAATAATTTTAGATATTTCTCTTTTATGTTCACTAAGCCTGGTGTTTTTGATAGATTTTTCTTCTTTTTTAAATAGAAAAACAGGAAAAGTTAGATCACCTGTAATGGTTATATATTTCTGTCTTCTTTTTAGGTACCCATATTCCCAATATAAGTTGTAGATGCAGTATTTGAATTCTTCCAAAAGAATCAGTTTGAAAGAAAATAACCACCTCTTGTCAAAGAATTCTAAGGCTCACTTTTGGCTATATTTTTATGTTAAAAAAAGTTTTTTTAAGACCTTAATGGTATTTGCACTGTAATACAATTTGGTTAACCGTTGGATGGTACTTGGCTTTCTTTTGACATTTGGGGTCACAGTAGAAAATTTTTAAAATATTTTTGCTTTTGCTGTTTTGTATTCAGCATCTGAAATTTTTACAAAATAATGGTTAAGTGGTATAATATTTTGGAAATGGCTACAGATTATATGTTTTCCTTAAACTTTGAAGAAGGAAATTTGGGGGCAGGGGTTTGTCTTTTAAGAAGTGATTTGTCTGGAAGATTTTGTTTCTCTATGAGATGGCTCAGTTAATGATTTGCCTTGGGGTGATATTTCATATACATTGCAGTACAGATTCTCATATAGGTCATGAAGTAAAGTTGTTGAGAGCAAAGAGCTACAGAATAGAAGTACTTCTTTTTTCCCCCAGTACACGTAATAGTAAAGTTTATGTAGTAGTCCATTGTCTGCTGATGTCATTTTATTCTTTTGGTAATCCATTCCCTGAACCATAACATATTTTATTTTTTAAGATAATAGTTTTTGTTTTTATAGACAACAGTAGAAGGTTTATTTTTTTTTAATAGCATTCTCTACCACCCACCCCTACCTCACCCTGATTTCCATTCTCTTAGCTTTTCTTCTTGCTATTTATTTCCACATTATAATATAAATATTATGCATATCTTGCATTTTTGGTTCATTGATTAGTATTTGTGAAGGTTTTAGCCTACTAATAATATCCCCCTGGTTTCTAACCTCTTCCCAGTACTGTTTTTCATTCACTAAGAACCTCTTGTTTTCATATATCCTTTTGCTATTAAAAGTGAAAAACATCTGATATTCACTGTTAGGTTGATTACTTCAGCTGAAATTTTCATTGTAGTTTATATATGAATCACTTCATACATGAGCTTGCCTTTTATTTCTAAATGTAAAATTGTAAAACAAAAAGGATTTTGTTTTGATGAAATTGTCTAGTCTTGGATGAAAGAAATTGCATGTCTTGTTTTGCTTTATTTTACATCACTCTGGGGCTATTCAACAGTCTCCAAAAATGTATTTTCAGTAAGCATTTATTACATATCTGTTATCTTCTAACCTCTTTGTCCAAGCACAGAGAATATAAAAATGAGTAGGACACAGTTCTTGCTTTCACATGAAATCAGTGTCTAGAAGGACAAACAGTGTAAAAACAGTGTGGGCTGTGCTACAACAGATGTAAGCACAAGGTACCATGGGAGGAAAGAGCAAAAAACCTGTAATTCCATCTGCCTGCAGGGGAGAGGTAGGGAAAGAGGAAAGAGAGGTCTTCCCTCAAACAAGAGACGATAGTTGAGTCCTTATGAAAGCCTGTGGGCTCATCTCAGGGGACAGGGTTAAAGAATGAGAAGAAAGCAGGCAGAGGTACTAGGGTGTGCTTTTGCGTAGAAGTATGGCACATGGCAGGCTGCAGTCCATGGGATCGCAGAGTCGGACACGACTGGGCGATTGAACAACAACGGCATGGTTTTGTTCAAGATGTAAGGCCGTGATTATCAATCCTAACTATCCTTTAGCTCATCTGAGGAGCTTGGGGGAAAAAGACAAAAACAAACTTCTTCGGTGATTGACCTGGTTTTCTGACTTATATAGAGAAGATAATGCAAGAATGCTGAAAGATAGGCATAGTCAGAGTTTGAATGCCCTTGTATTTCATAGTAAGGACTTTGGACTTCTTTCTAGAAGATGACAAGAAGGGAAACAAGACAAGTAGAGATGAAGAAGGCTCCTTAAGGGGGCAGTGAATAGGATAGAATGAGAGGGTGATGAAACCCAAGTTGGGAAGATCATTTAGTTAAGGAATGCTGTTGCCTTTACAAAACTCCAAGTTTAACCAGAGAGAAAACTTCAAGTGGCAGTTCTAATTACAGTGTTCTCAAATTTGTCTTTTGGACTCTGCCTTCTTCAGATTCTCTCAGCTGTTGATATTATAACCACCCAGGCCCATGCTGCTCAAACTTTAATGTGCAAGTGAATTACCAAAGATTCTTACAGGTTTGGAGTGGGTGTTTGCATTTCTAACAAGCTCTCAGATTCCACTAGATTTTAAAAGTAGGGTTTGGTGACTGAATGAGGGTGAAGAAGGAAAGGGAGGAACCTTGGATTATTTATAGGTAGTTAGCCTCAGATGAATGATAATGTCTTTGAGTGAGATAGACAACACAGAAGGAAGATGAATGGGTTAGCATAGAAGGTAATAAATTCGATTCTGGACGGTGCTGAGTTTGAATACTTGTGAAATGGCCAAAGCAGAGGAAGTCTCTGGAGCTCCAGGAGGAGGTCAGATTGAAGATGAAGACTTGGTGGGTTTTGGCACACAATAGTGCAAAGACATTATTTGCCTTTTTTATAGTATTGCCTTTTTTATAGTATTTGGCTTTTAAATTTTCATTTCATCATGAGTTTACAGTGAAAATTTCCAAAGGCTGTAAGATTTGTGATGACATCATTACTCTGATGATTTATTGATTGTGTACTTGTGTGTTCTGGTGTTTTTAGTTTTAACTACTAAAATGTTAAAATGATAGTTATATCCCACATAAACAAAGACTCTTTGGGGTCCTCAACAATTTTTAAAAGTTTGTAGACAGATTTTGAGACCCAGAAGTTTAAAAACGGCTTTTATAGGTGAACTCATCCTGATAATGTATGTAATGCTAGGAAATGTGAGCAGGCAAGATGGGTGTGCTGGAGAAAGAGTGAAAGTGAAGTCACTCAGTCGTGTCCTACTCTTTGTGACCCGGTGAACTGCAGCCCACCAGGCTCCTCCATCCATGAGATTCTTCAGGCAAGAATACTGGAATGGGTTGCCATTTCCTTCTCCAGGGTATCTTCCCAACCCAGGGATCGAACCCAGGTCTCCTGCATTGCAGGCAGACGTTTTAATGTCTGAGCCACCAGGGAAGCCACTGGAGAAAGAGTAGGAGGAGGTAAAGGGGTGGATACAAGAGGAATGAGAGGAGAAGGAGAAGACCAAGGAGGATTAACTGTTAAGAAAGTCAACTAAGATAACTAAAAAGTGACTTAAGAATTTGTCACTTAGGCTTAGTTTTAGTAGCCTAATGAGAGCAAGATGCCAGATAGTAGTGATTAAGGAACAGTTGGACAGTGAGCAAATATTGACTGCTCTTGGGAGAACCTTGACTGTGAGAAGAGGAGGTGGTATCCAGAGTCTAACAGACTTGATTTATTATGTGCTAGGGAGAGGATCATAGCAGACCTTTGATGGGACAGGGACAAGCAAAGTGCTGAAGAGAGAGGAGGAACTAAAGTAAACTTTTCCCAGAGGTGCTATGAAGTTCCAGACTCAGTGGACAGGGTTAGTTGTAGACAGGAATGACTAGGAACAATCTTTCTCTGGTCAGTGAATTTCCATACCTAATCACCTTTCTCTTTCTTCAGAGTGAAGATAGAGATTATCAACTGAAGGAGAGAATCTTGAGTGGATAGTGGGTGTGAGGAGAATGATAAAAAAAAATTTATGGGAGAGACAAGGAAGGAGCTTACAGGGGAGAGGGGTCTCTCACCTTATTTAAATGTCTTAGGATACCTGAAGGAATTAGAGACACAGTCTGTGTGCTTACCGCCTGGCAGATTATTATTATTTCTGGCAGAAAGTACAGATTATTTTATGAGGATTAGATAAAGAGCCCACGTTTCCTTTTGTCAGTGTTTTCCACCCATTTGCCATTCTCCTGGCAGGATCCTTTTGTCTCCTTTTATACAACTTCTGTATAACCTGAATCATAGTTGAACAGTTTAAAATACATACCATCCTTTTCTAGAACTAAACTTTTTTCTCCCCTTCCTTCTGGGTAATTATTCAGTTCTTTTACCATGTATCCACTGGCATTGAATTACTGTTTATTTTTTGATCCAAGTGCATTTGGGGGGATATTTGATTTATTTAAGATTAAGGATTTTTAAATTACAGATACACAGAAGATGAAACAGTTGTTGCATCTAAACATTTAAACTTTGGTGCACTTTCAGAATTGTAATGATTTTAATGAAAGAGGAATATAGTATAGATACATTGCCTTGATTGTCTTCAGAGAAGTAACAACCTCAGATATGTAGATGATACCACTCTTGTGACAGAAGGCAAAGAGGAACTAATGTTGATTAATGAAAGCCATTTTATGAAAGAAGATCTGATTAACTTTCTCATTCGAATTTAATTTATAGAAATAGTCTTGGTATTTAAATCCAATTTTTCCCCCTCCTTATTTGAATTGAAGTTATGGTGTTGAAGATACTTTGTGCTTAGTTGTATTCTTTTCTAAAAATAATTTTTAAAGGGCCACGCTGTGTGTGTTCTTTCTTTCATATTCTGGAGGAAGTAGAAATCAAGAACAGTAGGGAATCAGAACTAAAACAACCTTAGACTTGGCTTTAGGGGTGCATTATTTTCATCTTTAGAACAAGTCATATTATTTACATAGTTCTTAAATAGTTTTTTTATTTAAAAACCTCCTTTTTTGTATTAAAATTATGCATAGACATATATGAATTGATTAAGTGGTGTGATTGATTAAATATATGAATTGATTCTCTGGTATTCGTGAATTGCCTGGATTAGGAGAGCATTTTCTGTTTTTACCTTTGTTTCTATGTACATCCCCATCTCTACTTGTTTATATTTCCTTTTGTCCTCTACATATTCTTTAGCTGAAATGTTTCCTCCATAAACACTTAGTGACTTTAGATTGATTGGAAGTTATGATTTTATTTGAAAGTAGAAGTAATACTGGCCTTGAATTTCAGGTTTTAGATTGATTTTAAAAATTCATTTAAGTTTTACTTCTCTCTCTTCCTATACACATACATACCTACACACACACACACACACACACACACATATTATAACCTGGGGACACACACAGACACACACACAAACACAGACACACACACACATAACCTGGACAGGCCTTTTCTTTAAAATTCATTTAAGCTTTACTTTTCTCTCCCTATAAACACACACACACACACACACACATGTTATAATCTGAACAGACCTTTTCTTTAATATCCTAGTTTGAGCACCCAGTAAGAAAGAAAACTTGAAAAATTAATTTAGTGGTGTATAGTTAAATGTCACTGAAAGTTAGATTTTTATACCTGTTTCTCCCTAAGTGAATTACTTTGTTTTTTACTTTATATTCTGCTTAAATCTGCTCAGTTTCTAGATTGTTAGATATCTAGTTTTACTGTCCTCATCAATTTTAAGAAATATTCTTTGTGTCCTATAACCTACGTTATTTTCTGAAATGTTTTAGCCTGATAAATGACCTTTGTGATGCTCTGTTTGATTTAGTTCCTCTGTCTTCTTTATTTATCTTCTGCTGGCAGTATTTTTTCACAGACTTCTTACTATAGTACTTGATGAGATTAGTAAGATTTTGTATCACCAGTAAAGACATTTTCTCAGTAGGGGAATAAATGTTTTTTTTTTCTCTCTCTCTCTATTAAGACTAATAGTCAAACTTAGAAATTATAGTTTCTGTGAAATATTTGGAATTACTTGGAATTTCCTTTTCTTTAAAGAGAAAAACTGTATTCAAATAGTCTACCACTAAACATTAAAGAACATGCTTTTTTCTTCTTTAACCTCATCCCATGGCATGTGGGATCTTAGTTCCCTGACCATGGATTGAACCCACGCACCCTCCAGTGAAGGGTGGTGAAAGTCCCTAAAGGACATGTTCTTACAGGAAGTATATTCAGTTAGAGTTATGGAGTATCCAGTGCTAAGATACATTATATGACAGAGTTCACAGCAAAGGAGGTGCTGTCCTGGTTGACTATATGTCCTTAGTGTCTTGGAAGGAAAAACACTGGAAGTCAAATGTTGGCCCAATACTGACTGGCTCTGTGTTCCTGTTTCCATAAAAGTGGAGGACTGTGTGTCAGAATCACCTTTCCAAAATAAACACACTTAGGCTCCCTTCTTAGAAACTCTGATATACTCTGTCTAGATTATTTTTGATTTCTTATAAATCAATAACTCTTGATTCTGTAGGCCATTTATTTATAAAGCAAACAAACAACTGTTAAATGTCCCCCCACCCCTCTTTTTTTTAGTGTTTCCCTTTTTAAAAAAAGTACATTTAGTGTGAGTGGGTGATTTTTAGAGCAAGTAAATTCTAAGCTGACGAATGAAAACAATATTTGAAGAGAAGAATGCCAGGTCACTTTCACAATGAAAACATACTTTAAAGTGGACTCTGGTATAGCACTTAAGCATCATAGAGGCATAGTAAACATTTGTTGAATAAATAAATTTGATAACAGCCTTTAGTTGTCACATAATACACAAGCAGTTTTTGTGTCAACATATAATTCTAATGTATTCATCAAACCAAGGTTTCTAAACATTGACTTTGGGGGCCAGATAATTCTTGGGGTGGGGAGAGAGTTGTCATGTGTAACATAGGATACTTAGCAGCATCTCTGCATGATACATTAGATATCTGTAGCCCATCCCCTGGCCCCCACCCCAAGTTGTGGCAACCGAAAATGTCTCTGGATATTGCCACATAGCCTTTGGGGTAGAGGCAAATGTCCTCTGGTTGAGAACCGCTCCATTAATGAAGGAGGGAAAATAAAGTTTTAACATGTTACATGTGGAGCTAGATGACATTTCTGTTAAGTTTCACATCTCTTCTGTGAAAACAGAAGCCCAGAGAGGTTAATTTGCTACATATAGTAAGTTAATAGTCAAAATTCTCCAGTGTCTTATTTGAAAGTGATGCTTTCAACTATTGTTCCGTGCACTTTCTGTATAACCAAGGTAGTATATTGCTTATAAGTTAATGACCCTAGTTAGATTTTGAAAAAGAGTGGTATTCTTTTTTGGAAATATTTAGTTTTAAGATGATTTATAGTATTCATCAAATTTGCCAGTCCAGGATATGCCTGGACTGACAGCACTTGACAAATGTGTTTTTTTTCTGACAAATGTTTTCACACTTAAGTGCATTCAGCACAAGTTGACAATACTGAGATATTTGGTTTTAGTATCTTATACAGGCATACTTCAAACATACTGCAGGTTTAGTTCCATACCACCACAATAAAGCAAATATCAAAATAAAGCGAGTCACATGAGTTTCTTTCTTTCACAGTGCATATAAAAGTTATTTTTATACCATAATCTGTTAAGTGTGCCATAGCATTATATCTGAAAAAGCAATGTACATGCTTTAATTTTTAAATACCACTTAAAAAATGCTCACCATCTTTTAAGCCTTCAGCAAGTCGTAATCTTTTTGCTGATGGAGTGTCTTGCTTCAGTACTTGATGAGTGCTGACCAATCAGGGTGATGGTTGCTGAAAGTTAGAGAGGCTCTGGCTATTTCTTAAACAACAGTGATGTTTGTACATTAATTGACTCTTCCTTTCACCATTGATTTCTCTGTAGCAGTACTGCTACTCAGTTCTGTCCAACTCTTTAGAACTCCATGAATTGTAGCCTACCAGACTCCTTTGTCCATGGGATTTTCCTCACAAGAATACTGGAGTGGGTTGCCGTTTCCTACTCCAGGAGATCCTCCCAACTCAAGGGTCAAACCCACGCGTACATCTCCTGCATTGGCAGATGGATTCTTTACCACTGAGCGTGAAATTTTATCATGAGATTGCAGCAATTCAGTCACATCTTCAGGCTCCACTTCCACTTTTAGTTATCTGGCTGTGTCCATCATATCTGTGGTTACTTCCTCCGCTGAAGCCTTAACCCCCTCAAAGTCATCCATGAGGGTTGAAACCAATCTCTTCCACATTTCTGTTAATATTTTGACCTTTTCCCATGAATCTCAAATGTTCTTAATAGCTCTAGAATAGTGAATCCTTTCCAGAAAGTTTTGAGTTTACTTTGCCTAGATATATAGAAGGAATTACATCGAAGGAATTTTATGGCAGCTATATTTTATGTGCTCAGGCGCTCAGTTGTGTCTGACTCTTTGTAACTCCATGGGCTGTAGCCTGCCAGGCTCTTCTGCCCATGGAATTTTCCAGGCAGGAATACCGGAGTGGAGCGCCATTTCCTTTTCCAGGGGACCTTCACAACCCACGGATTGAACCCACATCTTTTTTATCTCCTGCATTGGCAGGCAGGTTATCACTGGCGCTATCTGGGAAGGCCACAGGTGGCTGTTACAGCCTTACAAAATGTATTTCTTAGATAATAAAACTTGTAAGTTGAAATTACTCCTTGACCTGTGGGCTATAGAATGGATGTTTTGTGGGCAAGAATGAAAACAACATTAACCTTGAACATCTCCATCAGAGCTCTTGGATGACCAGGTGCATTGTCCGTGAGCAGTAATATTTTGAAAGGAATCTCTTTGTTTTCTGAGCACTGGGACTCAACAGTGGGCTTAAAATGTTTAGCAAACCATGTTGTAAACAGATGTGTGATCGTCCAGGTTTTGTTGTCCGTTTATAGAGCACAGTCAGAGTAGTAGTATTAGTTGTTCAGTCAATAAGTCACATCCGACTCTGCGACCCCATGGATTGAAGCACGCCAGGCTTCCCTGTCCTTCACAAGTTTGCTCAAACTCATGTCCATTGAGTTGGTGGTGCCATCCAACCATCTCATCCTCTGTCACCCTCTTCTCCTGCCCTGTTTTTTCCAGCATCAGGATCTTTTCCATTAAGTCGATTTTTCATATCAGGTGGCCAGAGAATTGGAGCTTTAGCTTCAACATCATCCTTCCAGTGAATATTCAGACAGAATACAGGCAGAGTAGATTTAGTAATAATTCTTAAGGGTCCTAGGATTTTCGGAATGGTAAATGAGCATTGGCTTCAACTTCAAGTCACCAGTTGTAAAAGCCCCTAACAAGTGCGCCAGCCTGTCTTTTGAAGCTTTGAAGCCAGGCACTGACTTCTCTTGAGCTATGAAAGTCCTAGGTGGCATCTTCTTCCAATAGAAGATTGTTTTGTCTTCATTGACCTGTTGTTTACTGTTGCCACTTTCAGTAATTATCTCAGCTGGTCTGTTGGTTAACTCATTGCAGCTTCTACATCAGTATTTGCTGTTTCACCTTGTACTTGCATTGTTAGGGGAACAGCTTCTTTCCATAAACCTCATAGACCAACCTCTACCTCTTCACACTTCCACACTTCGTCACCTCTCTCAGTCTTCATAGAGTTGCTCTGGGTTAGTCTTTGGCTTAAGGGGATGTTGTGATTGGTTTTATCTTCTGTCCAGACCACTCAAACGTTCTCCATATCCCCAGTAAGGGTGTTTTGCTTTCTTACAATTTGTGTGTTTATTGTAGTAGTACTTTTAATTTCCTTCAAGAACTTTTTCTTTGCATTTACAACCTGACTAACTGGCACAGGAGGCCTAGCTTTCAGCTTGTCTCTCAGTTTTAGCATACCTTCCTCACTAGGCTGTATCCTTTGTGTCTTTTGAAGTCAGATGTAGAACTCTTCCTTTCACTTGGGCTCTCAGAGGCCATTGTAGGGTTACTAGTTGGCCTAATCTCAGTATTGTGGTGTCTTAGAGAAAGAGAAGCGCGAGAGGAAGAGAATGGCTGGTCAGTGGAGCAATCAGAAGACACACAACATTTTATCAATTAAGAGCACTGTCATATGGTCACAGTTTGTGCCACCCCAACACAGTTACAGTAGTAACATCAAAGATCATGGATCACAGATCACCATAACAAATATAATAATGAAGTTTGGAATATTGTAAGAATTACTAAAATGTGATCCACAGAGAGAAGGTAAGCAAATGCTGTTGGGAAAATGGCACCAAAAGACTTGCTAGATCAGGATTGCCAGAAACCTTCAATTTGTAAAAAATGTTATATCTGCAAAGTGTGCGGTAAAGCACGGCTCAATAAAATGAGGTATGCTTGTACTATAGTAGAGTTTTTAAAGTATTAGATGTGTTTTTATGTCAGGAGAACATAGTATTTTACTAATTTTCTTTAAGAATAATTCTCATTTTCTAAAATAACTGAGTAACCATAACAACCCCTTGGACTTCTCATATCCTAATGAAGTTTCAGCTGTATGTCATAATTTTGGTCTGTAATTTTTAATGGAAGATTATATGAAGAATAAAAACTAATTTTAGAGATTTTAAAGTGGAATGTGCAGGAAATAAATGCTGTATTACTATATATTAGATTGACTATTGCTAATCCTGATGATGTATCAGCATCACCTTTGGAGCTTTTAAAACACATGGATTTCTTTGATGTCCTTTCAGAGAAGTTTAAATCTGGAATGGGGACACCGGCATGAGCTTTAAATAACAGCTTTGTGATTATGAAATATAGTCAACATTGAGAATTGTGCTAATAGATAAATTATAGAACAATTTCTTTTAAAAAATAAACTAAAAAAGGATTTTTTTTTTTCTGGTTATAGTGCAGTACTGCTAGATAGAAAATAATAACAATGAAATATCACTTTTTAAAAGTCAGGTAATTAACTTTCTAAATTTAGTATTTATAATAGTATTTTGTATTATAATAGTATTTGTAACCAGCATTCTCAAAATGTCAACATTCTCAGACAACAGTATCTTGAAAATTTGCTTTTTCCCCCTCATAGTATTTGCTCCCTGTGGCTGTTTTATCCTGATTGTATGATTTGAAAACTACTTGTCAGATCATATGAACAGAGGAGAAAGTCCAACTTGATTCTAATTTTATGGTTTATAGTATTTAGTAAATAAAGCCTTAAGTCAAAGGGAAAGCCAGAAGAGAAAATGCCAAGAGATAGTCATGCCTTGTAAGTGATAAGAAACTGGCAAACAAAACTGTACTTTACCAGTATCAAAGATGTAATGTGTTCCTTTTAAGCAAATGTGAATATAAATTAAAATAGGTTCAGGTAATAGCATAAGAAGTATTAAGTTGGTGCAAAAGTAATTGCTGTTTTGCATGGTTGATCTTTGCCTTTTGATATTGGAATGCATTCTTAAATAAATGTGGTTATGTTATACATTATTTTAATGCATATTTCTCGCTTTGTTTTTTTTGCCAATGACTTACTACTTGCTGTTAATATTATAGACTATGGAAATGATGTTAGACAAAAAGCAAATTCAGTTTCTTTTGAGTTCATAAAGCAGCAAAAACAACTGACAACATCAACAAATTTGACCCAGGAACTGATAATGAACATACAAGGCAGCGGTGCTTCAAGAAGTTTTGCCAAAGAGATGAGAGCCTTGAAGATGCAGGAGCACAGTGGTCTGCCATTGGAAGGTGACAAGGACCAATTGAGAGGATCATCAAAGCTGATTCTCTTAAAACTACAGAAAGTTTTGCTGAAGAACTCAATGTTGACCATTCAGCATTTGAAGCACATTGGAAAGTTGAAAAAACTTGATAGGTGGGTGCTTATGAACTGACTGCAAAAAAAAAAAAAAAATCATTTCGAAGTGTCATCTCATTTTGTGCAGCAACAGTGAACCATTTCTCAATTGGATTGTGATGTGTGACAAAAAGTGGATTTTATATGACAATCAGCAGTGACCAAGCTCAGTGGTTGAACCAAGAAGAAGCTGCAAAGCACTTCCAAAAGCCAAACTTGCACCCTGAAAAGGTCATGGTCACTGTTTGGTGATCTGCTGCTGAATTTTGGTGACCTAGAGTTTTCTGAGTCCTGGCAAAACCATTACATCTGAGAAGTATGCTCAGCAAATCAATAAGATGCACCAAAAACTGAACACACCTGCCGCCGGCATAGGTCAACAGAAAGGGTCCAGTTCTTCTCCATGACAATGCCCAGGCACATGATGTACAACCAGTGTTTCAAAAGTTGAATGAGTTGGTCTGTGAAGTTTTACCTCATCTGCCATATTCACCTGACCTCTCGCCAGCTGACTACCACTTCTTCAAACACCTCTACAGGACACAGAGAATAGTTTGCAAAAATTAGTCAAATCCTGAGGCCTGAATTTTTACACTATAGAAATAAACTCTTTGGCAAAAATGTGTTGACTGTAATGGTTCCTATTTTGATTAATAAAGACGTGTTTGAGCCTAGTTACAGTGATTTAAAATTCATGGTCCGAAACCACAATTACTTTTGTACCAACCTAATATAGCTGTGAGGATGGTAGGTATAAAGTAGCTTTTAAAAATTGAAAATGAGATGAAATATTATATATTTTTAGGTATTGATATGGTTATGGATGCTGTATGTTTGTGGAGGGAGTCAAAATCCTTCAGGCTTTTAAAAGTTTTGAGCCGGTGCGCTTTAAGTTAACTTAAGGCAGCGTACATTTTAGTTGGGGGTTGCCTAATTTCTTTTTGGCTGTCTACCATCTTTGACATTACATATTATTAAATGATCAAGGCAATACAGCAGAGTAGGCTACACTCAAAATTGCTGATATGTTGATTGGATTTCCTTTGAACAGCAAGGAAACAGCTTTTATTTGGTGAAACAGCTTTTATTTAGTGATAAGATCCCAAAATGTTGCATACATAAACTTTTCATATATTTTATATTGAATTCTGCAATATAACATAGATTTTTTGGGTGTCAAAGAGTCAAAGATTTACAGATAATTGTTAGTATTAAAGTTTGACTCTTGGGCAAAGAAAGACTCAGAATATTTCAGGTCATGCTAACTCAAAATCATCCTGGAATTAGGGTATACATATTTTGTGATAGATTTTATCTAAATGTAAATCAGATACAAAGCTGCAAGGAAGTTCTCACTACAGAATTTCACTTTTCATATAGGGCATTATTCTAACCTAATCTTTACAGCGAAGGTTGGAAGAAATAGTTTCTTGTACTTTTGATATTCTTGACTGGAACATCTATTTTACATCGATTATTGTTATGAGGCTCCAGATATCCCTTTTAGTTCAGTGCTGTTTTCGTATGTGCTATAAAATATCAAAGATTTCTTCTGTATCAAAACTAATTCGAAAAATTTTGCCTAGAAATGTGAATGAAACATTGTTATTACCAGCTCTGGGCAAAAAGGTTTAAGTGCCATTTGTCAAAAGTATAATGACCTTGAATTTGGTACCTCAGTAACTATATGAATCATTGAAGTAGCTAATGAGTTGTATTTTTAAAATCAGTCTTTAGTAAGTGAATCAGTCAGAAAAAATTCATTCTGACAAGTTTGAGGGTTGAATATTTTGTTACACAGACACAGATATTACTTAATATTAGAACAACTTTTCTTTCTACCTTATTTTCTTATTTAACAGAAATTAAAAATATTTGTGTCTGTTAACTCAATAATTTTATTACATGTGATGCTGTCTGACTTTTGTTTTTGTTCCATTCAGTTGGATCTTATGATCTCTACCTAGGGTAGAGGGAAGAATAAATTTTAATATCCACTCCTTTTTTATTGACATTATAATATCTTTTCATAAACTGTTACAATTTTCTATCATGCATTTACTCCAGTAATTTAAAATATCTCTCTACCCAGGGAGACCTGGGTTCGATCCCTGGGTTGGGAAGATCCCCTGGAGCAGGGAAAGGCTACCCACTCCAGTACTCTGGCCTGGAGAATTCCGTGGACTGTATAGTCCATGGGGTCACAAAGAGTCAGACACAACTGAGCGACTTTTACTCTAGTTGGAGGCTTGTAGAGGTGGTGATCAGTTTTCAGCAATCCATGTTGCTTTCTCTCCCTCACTCTGTGATAGCATTAAGGTTCTTATTTTCTTATATTTGGTCTTATTTGCATTGATGAAAGGCAGATTTATTTTTAAGATAAATCAAGAGGCCACATGATTAGATATAAAAGCCTTGTTTAATAATCACTGACTTAAATTTCAGATGAAATAGAACATTAGATATATCATTATTGCCCCTTGAATCCTTTAGATTTATCTCTCTTTTTTTTTTTTTTTAAATTTACTTCTAACTCTAGAAAATGCTGTATAAACTCACCCTAATATCTTGGAACATTTAAATGCCAGAGTAATCATTCAGGTTTTGGTATGATTACAAACTAGAAGTTTTAAAACTAAATAGATTTAAAGAATACCAATTTCTCCTTTCATCATATTCTCCTAACCACTGTTCCACTGTATGCCAGAATTCTTTGACTTTTTATAATTACTGTAGTCTTTCCATCTTTACTTTAAAGCCAAGTCATAGTATTTTGGCTTCCATGATGATCCTTCCCGTTGTGCTCAATTATAGTGCAGTAACTGAGAAAAAAATAGAGGAAAGAAGGACAGTATTAGATCAGTAACAAGTTTGAAAGTGTTCTATATAAAATGCTCAGTGTGTATAAGTTTTATACCTTATAAAATTAACAGTGGTGGCCTGATTGATGTCCCTTAGATTTTCTAGGAAACTGATGTTTGGTCAGGATCAGGGGCTTTTAAACATTTTTGAAGTCATTGATCTCTTTCTTTGAGGTAAATCTGGTATACAGTATTGATCTTAAGATACGCTGTGTTCCAAGGGATAGGGTATGGCATAGGATGTGTCTAGTGGCTAGGCACTGGAGATGGGAATGGCGACCCACTCCAGTGTTCTTGCTGGAGAATCCCATGGACAGAGGAGCCTGGCGGGCTGCCGTCCATGGGGTCGCAGAGTCGGACATGACTGAGTGACTGAGCACACACGCCTCAGCTCAGCCACCTGCTCCTTCCTTTCTTTCAGTAACTTCGGAGACACAACGTCCCTTTCCCTGAGGTGTCCCTGGAATACAATGTGAAAGTCGCCGATAGTATTCTGAACATTTTTTCAGTGATTAGCCATTTTAGAGGTTAAATACTTGCTGAGTTTCTGCCTATCCTAAATCCTCAAGCTTCGAAATCTCAAAATAAGTCCATACACAAAGGATGACCTAGGAGAATTGGCAGCATCAGGCTTCATTGAGAGTTTCTGTTTTGTTTAATATAGGTGTTGCTCAGATTATTTAAATTTGAAACCAGAAAACTGTTTAAAGTACATTTATCTTAGAGTTAGTGATGTAATCTTTAGGGCCTAGACTGAAGGCCCTAATTGGTGTATAGTTGACTGGGGACTTTAAAGAAGAAACATTGTTTATTTTGCAAACCCTACAAGTAATTTGTAAACTATTAGTTAAAAAGCTGCTGATCCTTTAATGAATGACACTTGATTGAAGTCTTGAAATATACAAGTGCACAGATATTTGTAATAATAGGATAACCATTCAGATAAGTATATCTTACTGAGACAGACTGTACACTGTTCTAGATGTTATTTTACTTATGTTTCTGGTATGTTTCTCGTTCCTTTTATGCCCCTGTTATCACATTTAAAATTGATGAGAAAGTTGAGTCTTGGTTAAGGAACATGCTGAAAATTATGGTAAATAGTAGACCCAGAGTTAGATTCTTAGTCTGTGTATTTTCAGAGATCCATGGTACTTTTCTTCTGAGAAAATTATGGTCCACTGGGCTGACAGAGATGAGAATGAAGTCAAAGATCAGCACTAGGTGGTCATACTAGGATGTGGATGCAAAAAGTTCATGCCAAGGCAAAATGGTGTGTTTATAATGCCTATGTTTACTTTACAAGCAAGTTTAGATATATCTAGGTTTCTCTTTCTCATCTTTTGTTTTGCTCTGCTTTTCAGTTACTAGCTGTTTCCAGTTTCTTACCCACATTAGTCTTAGATTACAGTCTTAAAATGAATTTTAGTCCTGTCATCCTTTTTTTCCTTCATTCTCCTTCCTCAAATTCTTCTCTGGTTTAAAGGAGGGAAGCCTCTTGCCTTTTTTTCTTTACTGTAATCATTATACATTTGAGGGTTTGTTTGTTCTGATAAACAGAATGACATTTCTCCCAAAACTGTCCTGCTTCCCTATTCCAGAAAAAAATTTAATTCAGGGAAATTTTGCCTTGGAGAAAAAGTTTTCACTCAGTTACCCTATATGTCTTAAACAAAAAAGGAAAAAAAGGACCTTAACTATCTTGAAGTCCATATCTTGTAAAGTATTTAATGAATGTTATCCCAAATAAGTTTGAGAATACCTGCGTATACCATATCTTTCCATGCCATCCTCACTTGGAGGTAGCCAGTGAATGCTAGCGTTTTAATGGTTGTAGAAGCATTTTCAGAAACTGTTCTGAAAAACCATATTTTCCTTGACCTTATATTTTTATATAGATTAAATTGGGAAGGATATGAATAAATTATTATTTGGGGTGCCTCCTTTGTTTTAAAATCTATTATAGGATTCCTTATAAAACTGTTAATTTAGAATTTTTAATCTGATGATATTTTTATTCCAATATAAATAGAAGATTATTTATCATTTAAGTCTGAGTTTGGTGATTATGACTATGAAACTAAAGTAATGAACTGTTTATCCTAAATTGCTTGTATATCAGTCTATCTCCTGAGTAGATTGTTAGAGTGGCTCTCTTTAATCTCTTAATTTGTGATGTGAAAACATGTGGGCAGTTTATTGGACGTAATAAATTTTATTTATGAACTTAATGACAATTTGAAATATTTTTGTATAGTTGATTCATTCAGTTACTTCTTGATGTAGGACATATAATCATGACACATAGAAGAAGGGGAAATATTTAGGGCTTGGAAATACACAGAATTGAATTTGACTTGAATCCTGGTTACCTTAAGTAAGTTATTTAATACTCCTATATTTATAAGGTAATATTAAATAACTGTGCTAGGCATGAAGGTGGGAGGAGGTGGTGGGGAGAAGGTGTAACTTCTGTCTTTAAAGAATTCAGAGATCAGTAGCATTCACTTAAACCTCTCTGAATTTGTTATGTTGTTAGCAGAATGGCAGTGAGAGAACTTAAAATTCCCCAGATAATAATACCTTGAGGAACCAAAGAGGTTCAATATGAGTTAGGTTGGTATTAAGCATCTATATAAACCTCGAGTATTATACATCAAGGTATTATCTGTCATTGTATTTTGTCATTCGTACTATTTAATCACAGAACTACCCACGAGAGACACCAAAATGTGGGTTAAGTCCCTTCCTTGTTGGAAGACTCTGTTGCCTTTAGAGAATTATTTTAAGTTGCCTGATGTTTCATTCATTCAGTTATTCTGTGTTCTGGCATCAGATGTACTTGCCAGGCTTTTAGAATTTGAGGGCTCTGTGCCATTGCCTTGTGCACATTTGGTTTTAATTTTTCACTAAACACAACGTTCTGTCAGACTCCACTAAAATTGTTGTTTTAGCCTGATGAAAGTACTTGCTATCAGTTAAAAGAACAAACCTGTAATTTAAGAACAAGCCATCGTGTAGTACAGAGATCTGCAAACTTTTTTTTTTTTAAAGGGCTGGATATTTTTAGGCTTTATGTACCATACAGTTTCTGACAGAACTACTCAACTCCGCTGTTGTGGTGTGAAGGGAATTATAGACAGCACATAAATGAATGAGTGTGACTGTGTTCCAATAAAACCAAGTTTATGAACACTGAAATTTGAATTTCTTACAATTTTCATATGATAAAATAGTCTTGTTTTGTTTTTATATTTTTCAGTCATTAAAAAATGTAGGAATTATACTTAGATTATGGGCCTTGAGAAAAATAGATGGCTAGCCAGATTTGGCCAGCTGACTGTTAGTTTGCAGATGCCTGATTTAGGGTATAATCTATGAATTTGCTGTTGTTGTTGGATAATTCTCAAGCATTTAGGTGATTCCAAGCATTTAGGGATTATATATGTTAGGATTTATGTTCTGTTCTTTTTTTCTTGCCCAAGTTTATAGAATATATGTTATATATATATATATAAATATACTTTTATAGAATATGTGTTAATAGTAGAAAACTAATGGGAAAAACAAATGGTGTTTTGTGGTCACTGTGTGGAGGTTTTTAAGAATTTGAAGGGCATCTTTTAAGGCTGATTACTCTCTGATTTCTCATCCACCTCAAGTCGCATTCTATAAATTTCAGGTAATACGTACAACGCCTTCTATACTTTGAATTTTAAAAATTTATACAATAGCTATGGAAGTTTATCTTTTAAAGAAATTGTATGTAAGTAATTAGACATTCACATTGCATGAATGCTATTTAGCAAAATTTCTTAATTAGAAAATAAAAATGACATTTTATAGTGATTATAAAATTTTGTTTGTTGAAACTATAAAACTCTGTTAACTTGCTTTCTGTAGACACCAGAGAAGAAACAATCAGAATCATCCAGAGGAAGAAAAAGAAAAGCAGAAAACCAGAATGAAAGTAGTCAGGGTAAGTGAAGCAAAATCTTCCTTCATACCCAAAGAGGTATTTGCAATTAATTTTTCTGGTTTTTAATCAATTAATGATTTGTTTTAAAGTTTTCTGTTTTTGTGATTTATATAGACACCATGTAATATCTGCACTAATAATAGCTTACATATTCTTTGTGTAAAAAATATTATGAAATTGGAGTCTTTTGTTACCACAGGTCGTTTGCTTATGGTTACTCTTTTTAACATTTCCTTTATTTTTTTTGAGAATTAGAAAGTGTCATGTCCAAACCTGATATGCATTACCTTTATCACCTTTCTCTGTTCTCTCTTTATATGAAATACGGTGTTGAAATGACTTCTTGTTTTTGGATAAGAATTTTATATGTTGCTTTGAAACAAATACCTAAATTTACTCATCCAAGACTATATAAAAATGATTGAAGTACTTCATTAAAACATCGTCTGTTTCTTTCTATACCTTTTTTTCATCCTTTTTTGCTTTCTTTCCGTATCCTTTCTTCATCTTTTCTTCTACATTTTATATTATAAACTAGTAAGGAAATTACTTTCATTAGACTACAGAACTTCTTACAATGGATAAGATAGCATTATCATTTAATTTGGTTTTTCAAGATTAAATACAATAAATTGGACTCTTGAATCATATGTAATGATGATTTTATGCATATATTATGTGTTTTGGAGCCATTTTTAGCTATAAAGTCTAGAGCTATGAACCCATGGCTTACTAGTATTTACATGTGGCACTGGCATCAAGAAATATATTTGCAGCAGCTGTCTTTGTGGAAAGGGGAAGTTGAGTCACTCTAGCACCTTTCTCTAAGCTTGTGCTATTTTGTATTTCAGTCTGGCCTGAGGTCCTTTTTGATCTTAGTATAGTTTCCTCATCTATGGTTAGTGAACTTGGATTTATTTAATTATATTAGTTATGATAGTTTTAACATTAAATTTTAAAGCTCACTTAAAAGGAGGTCCCAATATAGTGTGGGACTTCTGGGTTGGTTGAGCCAACCTGTGTCTTTAGGAAGCCACATCATTTTCTCTGTGATCTGCCATCCACAGAATTGTCTGCTTTTTTCTTTTATGTTTTTAGAACTGTGGCTATTTAAAATTGTATCTCCTCATTTCATCCTCCACACTTGTATTTGCTTTAGAAAGCGGCTGGTTTTCTATGTGCTTTTCTTTTTTTTCCCTCTCTTTGACGTAGGCTTATTTAAGTTCATAGCAAACCTCTCCTGTCATCTTTTTGGTCAGAATTGGGTTGTGTTTCCATTCCAAAACCAGTTATGTCCATCAGAGGTATTATTGCCCTTAAAATCAAGCCCGTCTCTGAAACTGAAAATGTGGTAACATTCCCCTTAGAAATATAGGCCTTGTGCAGAAAGCATGATACCTGAGCAAAACTGGATTTCTGATTAGGAGGAGAGATAGGGAACTAGGAATGGAGGCCAGATAGGAGACAGCCCTGGAAGAAAAGCTATGACCAACCTAGACAGCATATTAAAAAGCAGAGACAATACTTTATAGACAAAGGTCCATCTCATCAAAGCTATGGATATGAGAGTTGGACTATAAAGAAAGCTGAGTGCCAAAGACTTGATGCTCTTGAACTGTGGTATTTGAGAAGACTCTTGAGAGTCCCTTGGACAGCAAAGAGATCCAACCAGTCCATCCTAAAGGAAGTCATTCCTGAATATTCATTGGAAAGATTGATGCTGAAGCTGAAACTCTAATACTTTGGCCACCTAATGTGAAGAACTGACTCATTAGAAAAGACCCTGATGCTGGGAAAGATTGAAGGCAGGAGGAGAAGGGGACGACAGGATGAGATGGTTGGATGGCATCATCGACTCAATGGACATGAGTTTGAGCAAGCTGAGGGAGTTGGTGATGGACAGGGAAGCCTGGCGTGCTGCAGTCCATGGGGTCACAAAGAGTGGATACGACTAAGCAACTGAACTAAACTGAAATTATATGGTCTATGCAGGGGAGGGAATGTTAACAGAATAAAATGTGAATTCAATCAGGGAAAAAGAACTGGGGAAATAGTTTCTGGTAGGCAACCAAAAAACGTCTCTGTCTTCATTAAAAGATGGCACCACTTCAGAATCTGCAGGGAAGTTGTTATAGGCAGAAGGAAAATTCCTTTGGTATAGTTCTCTCTGACCTCTGAATAAACCTATACAAAACTATTGTTGAAAATTCCTAGGTTGTATTACTTCTTAGTTTTGTTTTTTTTTTAATTCCCCCTATCTTGTTCCAGGAAGGAATGTGAGATTGTTGAACCTTTAAATGTATTGTTTGTTCATCTCGGTAATGCCTGGCAAATAGTAACCACTCAAGAAATGTTTGTTGAATAAAATAAGTGAATGAATGTATATGTCAGTATTGAATTGATAAATGTTTACATTATCCAATGCTTTTGACTCCATGCTATCATTCATTTTTCTTTTGTAACTTGAAGAAATTATGTATTCGGTGTAATTCCAATGAAGGATGGATAACTCCCATCCAAAATACTGTATTTCTTAGCTGCTTCTCAGTTTAGTACTTATAAAATTGATGAAAAAAATCATTTGCATTTTTTTTAAGTTCATTTTGGAGCAAAACTTTTAATTAAAGAATAATTTTGACCACTTTACCAAAGTGGCCATGTGAGCACAATATTTAAAATCTAGTTTATTTTTGAAAAAAATCCTGTTAATTTGAAAATACTCTTTAGAAAATCAAACATTTTACAAAATAGTGTTCATATCAAAGCATGTTATTATTGTCAGTTTGTTATGGTTTGTGTTGACTGGACTTTTTTATTATTTATAGATATAAATTGTGCTCGCTTCGGCAGCACATATACTATTATTTCTAGATATAAATTGGTTTGTCAGTTATACAGCTACCACTTGTCTTTTTTAATTGATATATTTTTCATTGATACACTTTTATAAAGTTAGTAACCGTGAAGCAATATGAATAATGTTGTTTTAAAAGCAGGCACTCTTTTAATATGATTTATTTTTCTGATTTTCCCATAGTTGAGACTTTGAAAATTGATATGTATCTATTGGAATATCATTTGATTTTTGGAATTGTGAAGTTGGCATCTGACCCTCTGAGGAATCTTAGTATTCTTTTAATCCCCATCACTACCCAACTAGAATATCATATTCTTAACATTTTTGTGTGTATTAGGGGAATTAAGTTTGGCACATTCTCTTTCTCATATAATATGTGATAGATAGTCACGACTGACTTTAAATCTGTAAAATTTTTTACTTTTATATTTTAGGAAAAAGTATTGGGGGACGTGGCCACAAAATTAGCGACTATTTTGAAGTAAGTTCATTGAGGAATATCTTCAGTTCTTAATATAATTCTGCCACAGGCTGTTTGAACCACCGAGTCTGCTTTTGTTGATCTACTTGATTAAAGCAGAACTTAAGTACTATGTGATGTCCTGTCTTTCTAGGAACATTAAAGTTTACTTTTACTTTGGTATGGCACATCATAATTTTCAAAGGACTTTCTCCTGTATTTTCTTGTAATAGGTCAGGAGATGGTCAAAGCAGGTATTAGTATTCCTGTTTTAGGTGAAGAACCTGAGATGTTAAAGTAGCCTTGTTGTTTGGTCATGCAGCTGTGTCTGACTCTTTTGTGACCCTGTGGACTGTAGCTCGCCAGGGCCCTCTGTCCATGGGATTTCCAAGGCAAGAATACTGGATTGGGGTGCCATCTCCTTCTCCAGGGGATCTTCCTGACCCAGTGTTTAAACTCAAGTCTCCTGCACTGGCAGGCGTATTCTTTGCCACTGAGCCACCTGGGAAGCTGCATAAAGTATCCTACCTAAAGGCAAATTTTAAATGGAAGAGCCTCTAGAATTCTTTGTACTGTCAGTCAAGATTTTATTGTACCAAAGCAACAGCTGAGGCCTGTGGACAGAGATTAAATAATGATAGAGATGTAAATCTAAAGAGTCCCTGAAAATAATAAACAGTGGTAAATTTAAATTTTTACCCAATCTGGAATGTTTCTTTACCTCTATACAGAAACACTTTTGCCTACCATTATATTATAAGATATTAATGTAATTAATTATAAAATATTAATGTGATTAGTAAAATAATAGTTGAAAAATATTTGTATTTACTTGAGAGAGAGCAGAATTTGCTGGTTGGAAGAAGGGCTGTATTTTTTATATGTATATATATAAATGCTGGGTTGAGAAAATCCCTCGCAGAAAGACATAGCAACCCACTCCAGTATTCTTGCCTGGAGAATCCCATGGAGAGAAGAGCTTGGTGGGCTCTTCTCCATGGGGTTGCAATGAGTTGAATATGACTGAGTGACTAACACAGTCACTCTCTTTCACTCATATACACACACACACACACACACACACACACACACACACACACACACACACACATATATCCTCCATTGTTTTTCTTTTTTGAGTTTATAGAATCTAAATTAAAACTGTTGCAGACTATAAAATACACCTAAAGCTCTTTAGTTGCTGTCAGTCCCTTAGTGTTAATATCATTAAAAATCTTTGCCAAAGGTAGGTCTGTTCAAATAAACACATCTCAAGTGTCTTGAATGCCTACTGTGTCCTGAGCATTATGCTAGGCACTATAGGTTAAAAATTTAGAGTAAGTTCTTTAGTTGTAGAAAGTTGTTTAATGAACACACTAGGAAGTCTCCTTTTCTGCTGTTCATACCTATTACCCAGAGATGAAGCCATTAACAGCAAATTGTTTTTGCCTTCCATTCTTGGTTCAGAAACTTGAGACTTGAGAAAGCTGTGGAACAGATCAGGTGGCTTCTCTTCATACATGGTTAAGTCATTCACTGTAATGCATGTGAGAAAGAATCAATTTTTAATAGACTTTGTGCTGTTAAGAAGGGACTTGGTCCAGTAGTTCTTTTACAGTGCTATGAACATTTGGATATTTAACAGATCTTGGGAATGACAGTTCTGTCTTAAGATAGTTGATTAACATCTACACATCTACTTGTAAAGAGATTAAAGTTTCTTGGGATTAGAGCTCCTTCTGGCTTCACAATCATAGGGGAACTGCTAAAATTTGAAGGAAAAATAAGACATGTTCTTTGCTCTGGGGGAATTTGTCTTTGAGGCTGCCTCAAAAACAATAAGATATATTTAAATTAATTCGTAATGCCATGTCTAAAACTACATCTTTCTAAACTTTTGTTTTACATATATATATGTGTCTATATAGTGGTGTTTCCTTTTACCCTCAGTACCAAGGTGGAAATGGCTCAAGTCCAGTAAGAGGCATACCTCCTGCAATCCGTTCGCCTCAGAATTCACATTCACATTCCACTCCTTCTTCATCTGTAAGTTTTTCCATGTGTTTTTATGTCTCAGGTTATGTGTACTGAATGAATAATTTTTATAATTTGTCTTTATTGAGGCCTTTTATATATATGTGCTTAGTCACTCAGTCATGTCTGACTCTTTGCGACCCCATGGATTGTAGCTCGCCAGGCTCCTCTGTCCATGGGAATTCTCCAGGCAACAATACTGGAGTGGGTTGCCATGGCCTCCTCCAAGGGATCTTCCCAACTCAGGGATCAAATATATAAATATATATGTGTATTAGCATTTACCTTTTTAAAAAAGTCTTTATTGAGGTGAGTTGAATTCTTTTCAATGATTTGATGCTGTTAGAACTTTATTTCTGAAAGTGAGATTCTTAAAGATTTTCTGAGTTAATTATTTCCAAGAAGTAATGTTTCTATAAAAGAATGATAAGACTGGGAATTCTTTGGCAGTCCAGTGGTTAGGTCTCAGCACTTTTTACTGCCGGGGCCCAACTTCAATCATTGGTCAGGGATCAGTTAAATTTCTTAACCACTAAAATGGTAGCATAATTCCTTTCTGGGAATCCTTGAGAAAAGAGGAGGCAGCTGTTAGCCTTAGATAATGTAGTTTGGGGTAAGAAAAGGATCTTGGATCTAAAAATTCACTTAAAACTTTTTAAGTTTGTTTCTAACATTTTTAAGATCCAGTTCTTTTATATGCATTGCTCTACATATTGGATTTTATTTACTGTTTTTTAACTTTCGTTACGTGAAAGTTCATTGTGTAACCAGAATAGCAGTGTTGGCTTTCAGTAATTTAAAGATGAATTAAGAATTTTTAAAAAGTAGAGTATGTCATTTACTCAATCACACTGTTGTAACTTCCAGTGTTGCTTTCTAGTCCTTTCTGTAGATACATACTTTTTAATGTCTTATTCATTTTGTACCTTGGAGGACATCATATTGTCATATACCAAGTAGAGTATAAAACTCAAAAATAGCTTGGAATTGTAGTGATAGCATTGGTACATGATGTAACCGACTGTTTTCAGTGAATGTATTTTAAAACTAGTGACTAGTTAAACCATGCAACTTATCAGTAAATTGATTTTATACTACACATGGGCATGCCTTAGGGCTTCCCTCATGACTCAGGTGGTGAAAAATCCACCGCAGGGCAGGAGACTGATTTTGACCCCTGGGTTGTAAAGATCCCCTGGAGAAGGAATGGCTACCCTCTCCAATATTCTTGTCAGGAGAATTCCATGGACAGAGGAACCTGGCAAGCTAGAGTCCATGGCATCATACAGAGTCAGACACGACTGAGCAACTAACATAACAGCAACAACATGGGCATGCATTGTTGTCCCTAGTGCTAAAAGAATTCTCTTGCTGTATTAAAGTCTTTCAGTTTTGCTTTTTGAACCATCATAAGCTGTTTTTGATAATTTTGTTTTAAAATGATGTATTTGGCCTTGTTATATTTAACAGATTGAAAGCATTCAATTTTCTTTTATGGAACCAGACTGTAAACTCCTTGAGGGCAAGGCATATATATATATATATATATATATATATATATATATGAAGTTTATACATGTGACAGTTTTTGGATGACTGTCTGAGACCAAGGCTCATACCTCTCTGTCTATTTTATCTATCTATCAAATAGCTGGTTGTCTCTTTTACTGGGCTTTGTAAGAGGGAGGTACTCAATGAATCCTTACTAAATAAACAATGATAAATTTAAAATTCAGTTATGTTTTGATTTATTATCCTAATAAACACTTAAGAAATATTTAGTTGTTGTTAAGCAGAAATCTATTTTTAATTCTTTTTAAAAAATTTATTCATTTTTTAATTGAAGGAAAGTTGCTTTATAGAATTTTGTTGTTTTCTGGCAAACATCAAGAAGAATCTTGCTATTGTATTATTTTTGCTAATGTAAAATTTAATATTTTGTTAAGGTTCGACCGAATAGCCCTTCTCCTACTGCGTTAGCTTTTGGGGACCACCCTATTGTACAGCCAAAGCAGTTATCCTTTAAAATTACTCAGGTAAATAGTAATTGAGATTTCTTCGTATGACTTAGGGATAAAAAACCAGTCACCAGTTTGTGTACACAATTAAGATGTCTTCTCTTTTAGACATAAAGTAAAATTCAATATCAAGAAAGCTAATTACTGAATAACAACAAAAAACCAATTTGTAGAGAGTGAGAAATTGAAACCCAGTTTACTGTCAATCTTTCCTTTGTTACACTGGTTAAATATATATTTTAAGCAAATTAAATAACCAAGACAACCATAACATGTCAGTTCTGTTTACTGATTATTTTTTAACTTTACATCCAAGTTTATATAATTGATACCTTCTTGAAGGTGTTATATTTGTTATAAGTGTATATTAAAGCAGTTTGTTTTACATGTCTGTATTTTTGTGTATCATATATGCTACACAATTGAAAATTATTTGAAAATCAGACATCTTTTGCAGTTACTTTGTTTTGTGAATTTTGAGTATTAGAGTTTTCATTTTAACTCTATATACATGTGACAGATTTTGAATAAGTGTCTGAAACCAAGGGTTGAAAAAGTAGCTCTTCTTGCTTGCCACCTTAATTGTGCATTTTATTGCCATTATGCTTTTCCTGTCAGGTCATGGACAGACTCTTGTGAATGCATCAAAACTTCTTTCTTTGGATAATCTTTAGACCAGGATTTACAAGTACATTGCTTTGAGTCAGTGAACAGCTTGTGAATGTTTTTGCCCGGTTCAAAAATCAGCTAGAGTTGATATATAACAGTGATTATACTGAATTCTAATGAAGAACAAACATATCAATATTCTAAAAATTTAAATGATTAACCTTTAAAAAAAAAATTTTAAGTCTGTGTAGCACTTAGATTTCTGAATATAATACAACTTAAAACTACACTAAGACCTTTTGGGATACCCTTTATATATACAAACTCCAATGCTATAATTTTTAAAATCAGAATTAAACCTAATTTTATGTTTACATGCAGTGATATATATAATGGAATAATAAAATAGCTTTCTTTTATTTAGACTGATCTTACGATGCTGAAATTAGCAGCATTAGAAAGTAATAAAAACCAGGACCTGGAAAAGAAGGAAGGTCGTATAGATGACTTGCTCAGGGTAAGTAAGAAGTCGTCGTTGCCAGTTATTTGGCAATAGTAAAACAGTTGAGAAAATACTTAATATTTTAAAAAATTTCTGTTATTGGGAGAAATTAAGTCTTTCAGTGTTAAGGACATAATTGAAAATATCAACCATTTAAAGAAAAAGCTCTTATTAGCTCTTTAAATGTGAACTGAAAAGCAGTTGGAGAAATAGAAGTTTATAAAATTTTATTTTTACTTGATCAGCTATCCTAAGACAGATATCCATTTCATGGTGGTTTTAAAGTTACTTCATTTTGTTATAAACCTTTTAATGGAAACTTCATAAAGAGACACATCAAAAAGTATGCCCAATGTGTTAGTTAGTAAGGGATAAAGTAGTCATTCTCATCCCTTGCTGCTCATTTGAATCACTGAATGGAAAATATGGGAGGTACTTTATAAAAGTAACAATGCTTATGCTCTACCCTGAGGAATTCTGATTATATTGGTGTGACGTAGGGCTTGGACATTGGTAGTTTTAAAAGCTCCTACATGGTCCAGAGGCTAAGACTCTGCTCCCAATGAAGGGGGCCCAGGTTTGATCCCTGGTCAGGGACCTAGACGGAGAAGGCAATGGCACCCCACTCCAGTACTCTTGCCTGGAAAATCGCATGGACAGAGGAGCCTGGAAGGCTGCAGTCCATGCGGTCGCTAAGGGCTGGACACGACTGAGCAACTTCACTTACACTTTTCACTTTCATGCATTGGAGAAGGAAATGGCAACCCACTCTAGTGTTCTTGCCTGGAGAATCCCAGGGACGGACACAATTGAAGCGACTTAGCAGCAGCAGCAGCAGCAACAGGGACCTAAATGGCACATGCTGCACCTAGGATCCAGCTCAACCAAATAAATTAATTAAAGGGGAAAAATAAAAATCTTCTCCAAATGATTGTAATTTAGCTAACAGAACTGTTGGTATAGAAACTCAGTGAAACCACCATCTGTGATCATACCATAATTACCAATACCTCTAAAACATCTAGTATGCCTTTCCCGTTCCCATCCTATTCACTCTCTTACATCCCTTTACCATTGACCACTGTTGTAAATTTGTATCTATTTCTTATGCCTTTTTGTTTCTTATAGTTATATTATATCTTACACATTCTTAACAACATATTATTTCACAGTTTTTGAACTTTAAATTACAAAATTATACTGTATGCCCTGCTCTTTTCACTAAACGTTATACGAGGGATTGTCATGTTCATTTCACTGCTGTGTAGTAAGGCGTAAATGAATATACTGTAATTTATCTTTCCTGTTCTTGTTGAACATTTTATTTCTACTTTTTGCTAGTATGAACAGTTCTGCTAAGACACACTCTTGTACATGTCTTCTGTGGCACACATGGAGAATTTCTCTGTGGTATATGCTTAGAAAGACATAGCTAGAGTATAGGGCATATGTAGCTTAAACTCTACACTATAAAAGCAAATTTTTCCCAAGGTGGTTGGATCAGTTTACATTCCACTAACTATAAGCAGGGAATAATCTTATTGCTCATTATCCTCGCCAAAGCTTATTAGAATCATATTTAATTTGGGGGTTCAGTTTAATGGCTATAACAAGGTATTAGTTATTATGCATTCACTTTATTTTTTTGAATCTTATAAAATATTTATTAACCATTTGTATTTCTTCTGTGAAGTAAATGATCATTTTTTTTGCTCATTTTTCTTAATGAGTTGCTGTCTTTTTTAAAATTGTATCAGTTTTTTTGTTGGCCTTATATATTGATTTTTCTCCCAGTGTGTAAATTGTCTTTTTATTTCTTTGCACTATCTTTTGATTAGATCATTTAAAATTTATATGATTACATGTCTCATTTTTCATGTGTTTCCCTGGTGTCTCAGATTGTAAAGAATCTGCCCACAGTGCAGGAGACCTGGGTTCGATCCCTGGGTTGGAAAGATTCTCTGGAGAAGGATGTGACAACCCACTCCAGTATTCTTGCCTGGAGAATCCCATGGACAGAGGAGCCTGATAGGCTGCTATCTATGGGGTTACAAAGAGTCAGACATGACTGAGCAATCTCTTTATTTATAGTTTGTACCAAGTTATTATCAAAGGTATACCAAAATAATTCATTGTTTTTGTCCCTAAGACCATAAAGATGTTCATCTGTATCTTCTTTAAAAAAAATTTTATAGTCTGCTTTTTCAATACAAGTTATAAATCTCACTGGAATTCATTTTTGGGTATGATGTGAAATAAGATTTCATTTTAATTTCTTTCTATATAGAGAACCAGTTATCTAGACCATGTAATTATTCTGCTCTTTACTGCCAGCTCCATCATACAATCTCATTTTCATAAACAAATACATGTATTTGAGTGTTGTGTGTTAAATACCATGTTCTCTTTGTGTATTCCTACACTGGTACTGCAGCATCTTTTTATCATTTAGCTCTTGTCTTTGGTTGTTAGTAACAGAGAACATAAACAGCAGTCCTTTAAATAAGATACAGTATTACTTTTTGAGAGAACAGAAAGGCAGGGGGTGTTCCAAGTCAGAGCTTGAGGGTGTAGTGTCTCCTGCCCACTGAGTTACTTGCCCCACACTAAATCTAGTTAGGGGTGGAGGCTGGTCCTTCATAGCAGGCCCAGAAGGAAATGGTGCTGAGATAACCCGTGGAACACAGTGCCCCTCACTAACATATCTGAGAGGTTTTTCTTTTCTCTGCAAACTGCTCACCTCTGAGGGGATGAGGGACTGAGTGTTTCCCTGAGTCCCAAGCTAGTGATGGAGGCTAGGCAGGACCGTGCAGTGTGGCCCTTGGTGCCACACTGACCATTCATCCCAGATGTGACTGAGGAGGGCTTGGAGACTGTTCATCTGTCTAGACAGCAATGCCTGCACATGTGCAGTTGGGCTGTTGCCACCCTGGACAAAGCCTAAGGGGCCATAGGCCTTTGAATGGAAGATGGTAAGTTTTGTGAAAATGAAATTTTATTAGTCCTGCTTTATTTCCAGCCAGGCAGAGCTTTGCTAGCAAGTAGAGACGACTGAGCTATGCAGGCCATGGGCATCTGGACAGGTTTCTGTAAACAACAGTACTTTAAATGAAATACAATATTATTTTTTAAGAGAAGAACAGAAGGAGGTACCCAGGTGTCATATGGAATTTTGTCTCCCTCAGTTTTTCTGCTCCCTCCCCTTAGTACATGGCCTTCATCTTGAAGATTATATCAAGGTACAAAATATTTATCAGAGTCACAGTTATGGTATCTGTGTTCTTAAGCAGAAGAGAAAGGAAATTAAAAATACAACAGTTTTCTGCATAGTGTTCTTGAGTATTCCATTGAATAACTTCTGCTTACATTTCACTGACCATCATTAGCTGCAAGGAGGTGGGAAATATACTAGCTAGTGTTAGATTTTCAAGTCATACATACACAATTTGTTGGGTTTCTGTTCAACTTGAAGATAATGATAAGGGTCTGATGCTAAATTTCATATATGTTCCTCTGAAACTATTTTGTTTTACCCTTTTCCTTGGAAAACAGCTTTTTGTTAGATACATAGTTTTAGATTGGCAGCTGTATTTTTCCCCCAACATTTTTTATTTATTATACTGCTCTCTTTTTGCTTGGCCTAGACCTACGATTTTCAAAGAATGATCCCCAGACCAGAAGCATCAACCTTACTAGTGGACTTATTAGAAATAAGTTTCAGACTACTCCAGAGCTACTTATTCAGAAACTGGGAATGGATTCCCGTAATCTGTGTTCCAGCAAGCTCTCCAGGTTACTTCCTGGTGACTGTACTAGACTAATCAGACTCATCTTCTGAGCTTAGAAAGAGGGACTGAGCATATGACTGACTACAGAGAACAAAATTTGTATTCATGTGGCCAAGAAAGATGGTGAGAACAGTTAGCTATTGGATAGGCATTTGCAGTGTTACCCACATGTTGAATGGAGATGTTTTATTACAAAAGATGAAGAAGAATTCATTCATTTTGAAGTGTTAGACACTTTGTATTTCAGTTATTTCAAATGAGATAGAATGATGTTGCTCTGTTTTAGAAATAAGATAACAGAGGACACCTTTAAGTCAACTTTAGAAATAAGGTTCAGATAATTTATTTAACTTAGCCCAGATTATATAACCTAGAGTGTAGATTTGAACCTATGGAGTATGAATACATATTCCATGTACTTTTCACTATACAACTAAGCAGCGTGTAACAGAGTTGTTATTCTCATGGTAAGTAAGTGTTTTAACAATTTTTTTAGGATCATATTCAAATATTTAATCTTATTAATCCTTTGTGAAATTTTAAAATGTATAAATATTCTTAAATGTCTCATATATACAATTCTAGACCTTTTTCATTATATACTTATATTGTAGGCTAATTGTGATCTCAGACGGCAGATAGATGAACAACAAAAACTACTTGAAAAATACAAAGAGCGATTAAATAAGTGCATATCAATGAGCAAGAAACTGCTTATTGAAAAGGTAAGTTCCCTGGCAGTCCAGTGATTAAGACTTCACCTTCCAATGCAGAAGTGTGGGTTCGATCCCTAGTTGGGAAGCTACGATCCTCACATACCCCACATGCCTCACATACCCCACCTGCCTTGTGGTCAAAAAACCAAAACGTAAAACAGAGACAGTATTGTAACAAATTCACTAAAGGCTTAAAAAAAGTCCACATCAAAAAAAAAAGTTCAATAAATTTTCCCTCTCCTTTCGCTAGTCCTATGTTTTTAAAATTTAAATTAATAAAGTTGAATGACTTTTTTCCCCTTTTTTTTTCAGAGTACACAAGAAAAACTGTCAAGCCGAGAGAAGAGTATGCAAGACAGATTACGCCTTGGGCATTTCACAACAGTTAGACATGGTGCTTCATTTACTGAACAATGGACAGATGGTTTTGCATTTCAGAATCTTGTAAAGTTAGTCACTCTTACATTTTAAAAGATTTAGTATTCCTTTGGGTGTTTGTTATTTTCAAAGATTATAGATTTGGAACTATGTTCTATATCTACTCCTCACTACTCTTTGAAATCATAGAACTTAATACATTCGAAAGGAACATAAAAGAGGCATTACAGTTTTAGCTTTAGCAAACTTCTTGATTAGTTAGCATTCATCTGTATAGTATGATGTATTATTTTAAATATGACCTTCCAAAACATAAACTGACCTAGCTTTTATAGGTTAGTTGAGAGGGAAATTGTTAAAAATTTTAACTTTAATTGCAAGATTTGTATCTGTATATCTTCAGGGTTTTCTGCTTAGTTTTTTGTTTTTTTTTTTCCCTCCCCTCTCCCATTCCTCAGTCCTTCCTTTGGCATTTGTCTGTTCATTATTCTTGTGGGAGAGACAGACACATTTTCTCTGCAGTGTCAGACATAATAACTCAGAAGTCAGTTGAACTGAACATGTGGCTTTAGCACTTCTGAGGTAAACTTTAAAATGGAGAAATCCATTTTCTCAAGTTGGTGGTAGGAAAGGGTAGGTTGACTATTTCTGTGTTAAGCAGCCAGGATCTATTGCTGCCCCTACCCCTCTTTTTTTGCTGGGAAACATAAAAACTTGCAAAGCAAGAGTAGTGCCAGCATTTATCAGCTTTCCCAGAGTCAGTCCAGTTAAATGGAGAATGTAGGCAAAGCTTTATTTCACATAGTATCACATAAACATTGCTGTTTCAAACGTTGGTTCCCACGACTTAAGTATAGAATGGTCTTGTATCTGTCTCGGTTGATTTACCCAGCTTCTGTTCAACACAACTATTTCTGGGTGTTAGGTATTGGACAGTGTCTTTGTGATGGTAGGAAGTTTGGATTTTAATTCTGTTGATAAAAGGGAGCTGTTAAAGTTTTATATAGTGTGTGTGGTCAAAGTTTTTGAAAGATAACTGACAGTAATGTGGGAATAATACTGAAAAGAACATAAATTTGAGTTTTTGAAAGATAACTGACAGTAATGTGGGAATAATACTGAAAAGAACATAAATTGTTGACAATTTAGATGGAGAAGCATCCAAATGAAAGGTGGTGAGGCTTGAGCTAAAATATTAACAATAGAAGTAGAAAGTAAAAGAGTTGAGATACAACTTAAAATTTTTTAATGTTTTTCTGAGCTGCTAAACTCAGATCTACAGTTGTCCTGGTAATGAATAAAAGAAGGTTGCATAGTATAACAGTAAATATTAACTAAAATACAAACTCGGCCCATTGTTAAAATTTCTCCATTAAGCTGTCAAAGAGTAAAATTGGAGCTTATGGGTTGGTGAATGTGTGGAGATCTGGGAAGGTTATCGGCTCAGAGAGAGCATGGAAGCTGCATGTCTCTTCCCTGATACCTTGCCCTGTGCAGCTCTTCCATCTGGCTGTTGCTGCTACTGCTAAGGCACTTCAGTTGTGGCCGACTCTGTGCGACCCCATAGACGGCAGCCCACCAAGCTCCCCCGTCCCTGGGATTCTCCAGGCAAGAACCCTGGAGTGGGTTGCCATTTCCCCCTCCAGTGCCTGAAAGTGAAAGTGAAGTCGCTCAGTTGTGTCCGACTCGTAGCGACCCCATGGACTGCAGCCTACCGGGGTCCTCCGTCCATGGGAATTTTTGGCAAGAGTACTGGAGCTGTTTCTGAGCTATATCCTTTTAAAATAAAGCAATAACCCAGTTTTAAGAAATTGTATTTTTTCTTACTCATAAGCATTTACTGAGGGCCTACTGTATGTTGTTACATATATATTTAATATCAAACAGTTAATCAATGTATATTTTTTAAGCTATGATATAACCCAAAATAGTTGGAAGATAAGAGAAATAAAAATTAGTAATATTAATAATCTCTAAACTATATGGGTATTACTGAATAATCAGTCACTATATATATGTGTGTATGTGTGTATCCATTAGAGTATTTCATTATTTCAGTAGGATTATTGCTGCTTATTTTTATTAATCTTGATTGTACTCTAAACTAGCTTTAAAATTAATTTTTAAAATAAACTGAAATTATTCCTACTTCCAGTAGAAAGCTGGATTAAAGTCATATTCTAACTTTGCTCTCTTGAGACTTTCTCCAGCATTTTACTCTTTTACTTGGGTGCTCCTTCGTTCCTTCCCTTTCATGTTCTGCACNTAGTTGAGAGGGAAATTGTTAAAAATTTTAACTTTAATTGCAAGATTTGTATCTGTATATCTTCAGGGTTTTCTGCTTAGTTTTTTGTTTTTTTTTTTCCCTCCCCTCTCCCATTCCTCAGTCCTTCCTTTGGCATTTGTCTGTTCATTATTCTTGTGGGAAAGACAGACACATTTTCTCTGCAGTGTCAGACATAATAACTCAGAAGTCAGTTGAACTGAACATGTGGCTTTAGCACTTCTGAGGTAAACTTTAAAATGGAGAAATCCATTTTCTCAAGTTGGTGGTAGGAAAGGGTAGGTTGACTATTTCTGTGTTAAGCAGCCAGGATCTATTGCTGCCCCTACCCCTCTTTTTTTGCTGGGAAACATAAAAACTTGCAAAGCAAGAGTAGTGCCAGCATTTATCAGCTTTCCCAGAGTCAGTCCAGTTAAATGGAGAATGTAGGCAAAGCTTTATTTCACATAGTATCACATAAACATTGCTGTTTCAAACGTTGGTTCCCACGACTTAAGTATAGAATGGTCTTGTATCTGTCTCGGTTGATTTACCCAGCTTCTGTTCAACACAACTATTTCTGGGTGTTAGGTATTGGACAGTGTCTTTGTGATGGTAGGAAGTTTGGATTTTAATTCTGTTGATAAAAGGGAGCTGTTAAAGTTTTATATAGTGTGTGTGGTCAAAGTTTTTGAAAGATAACTGACAGTAATGTGGGAATAATACTGAAAAGAACATAAATTTGAGTTTTTGAAAGATAACTGACAGTAATGTGGGAATAATACTGAAAAGAACATAAATTGTTGACAATTTAGATGGAGAAGCATCCAAATGAAAGGTGGTGAGGCTTGAGCTAAAATATTAACAATAGAAGTAGAAAGTAAAAGAGTTGAGATACAACTTAAAATTTTTTAATGTTTTTCTGAGCTGCTAAACTCAGATCTACAGTTGTCCTGGTAATGAATAAAAGAAGGTTGCATAGTATAACAGTAAATATTAACTAAAATACAAACTCGGCCCATTGTTAAAATTTCTCCATTAAGCTGTCAAAGAGTAAAATTGGAGCTTATGGGTTGGTGAATGTGTGGAGATCTGGGAAGGTTATCGGCTCAGAGAGAGCATGGAAGCTGCATGTCTCTTCCCTGATACCTTGCCCTGTGCAGCTCTTCCATCTGGCTGTTGCTGCTACTGCTAAGGCACTTCAGTTGTGGCCGACTCTGTGCGACCCCATAGACGGCAGCCCACCAAGCTCCCCCGTCCCTGGGATTCTCCAGGCAAGAACCCTGGAGTGGGTTGCCATTTCCCCCTCCAGTGCCTGAAAGTGAAAGTGAAGTCGCTCAGTTGTGTCCGACTCGTAGCGACCCCATGGACTGCAGCCTACCGGGGTCCTCCGTCCATGGGAATTTTTGGCAAGAGTACTGGAGCTGTTTCTGAGCTATATCCTTTTAAAATAAAGCAATAACCCAGTTTTAAGAAATTGTATTTTTTCTTACTCATAAGCATTTACTGAGGGCCTACTGTATGTTGTTACATATATATTTAATATCAAACAGTTAATCAATGTATATTTTTTAAGCTATGATATAACCCAAAATAGTTGGAAGATAAGAGAAATAAAAATTAGTAATATTAATAATCTCTAAACTATATGAGTATTACTGAATAATCAGTCACTATATATATGTGTGTATGTGTGTATCCATTAGAGTATTTCATTATTTCAGTAGGATTATTGCTGCTTATTTTTATTAATCTTGATTGTACTCTAAACTAGCTTTAAAATTAATTTTTAAAATAAACTGAAATTATTCCTACTTCCAGTAGAAAGCTGGATTAAAGTCATATTCTAACTTTGCTCTCTTGAGACTTTCTCCAGCATTTTACTCTTTTACTTGGGTGCTCCTTCGTTCCTTCCCTTTCATGTTCTGCACTGCCTGACTGGGATCATGGGACTCTGAAACATGTGTAAAGCAAGTCTTTGTCGGTAGAGTGGAACTTCTCTAGTCCTGGTCTGAATAGGGGTGAAGGAGTGAGGAATTGAAATATTTGACTTGTTCTGAATCACCATGGAGGTTATGTGTTTTTTGGTTTTTTTTTTTTTTTCACATTAAAAGTGTTATACACTGTGACAAAGTGGGATTTATTCCTGGTTTGAGAGTGGGTCAACAGACAAAAATTAATCGATGTGATATGTCACCTAATACAATGAAGGAAAACAACTAAAATCATCTCAATTGATGCAATAAAAGAGACAAAATTCTACATCCTGTCACAATCACCATTTCGTTTTTAAGAAATTTTTTCCTAGTGTGGTGAGGTGACCTAAGAGGGAAGATAATTATATTAGAATAGGCTTAATACGTTGTATGAGAGGATGGTTTTTAAAAGCTTCAATTGGAAACAGTAATATTTTTAGTTAAATTAGTTGCCCATTTTTCGATGCCATCTAAATTTTTCTTGGTATTTTCTCTCTTTAAAGTGTCAAAATTCCTTCTTTCTTCCTAAATTTCTAAGGTCAGTTTTTGTTTCATTTCAGTATACCACTTACCCTTCCCTGAAATTTAAGAGATACATTTAGAAAATAACACTTTATTAATAAATTCACATTTGTCTTTAAGTTTTTCTTTAAACAGTGCTGAGATGAATGTATAAAACCTACTCCTTAATTCTTTTTTTTTTTTTTAATAGCTGATTTATTTTATTCAAGAAATATTTATTGAATGCCTAGCATGTGCCAGTCACTATGCTGGGCACTTAGGATACGTATAGGGTATAAAATAATTGTCTCTCTTCTCATGGAGTGATTTAGTCTAACCAGACATATTAAGATCAAGTGTCCTTAGATATATATGTTAGAAAAGAGAAGATGGGGAACTACAAGGTACTGTGAAGTTGTATGTGGCAACATATCTTTCTCATCCAGGGGGTTTAGAGAAGACCTCATCTTAAAATGTATGTTTCCAATGAGAAAAGGACAGTGAGAAGGCGTTGGTTCACAAGAGTGGGACCATAACGTTACATGTTTATATTATGTGATTTTTCATGTTTACTAATGTATTTTCATGCTTTAAATGTGGAAAGTAAAGGAAGGTAAATTTTTTTCCACATTTATTTTTATGTAGGCAACAAGAATGGGTGAATCAGCAAAGGGAAGATATTGAAAGGCAAAGGAAACTTCTAGCCAAACGCAAGCCTCCCACAGCTAATAATTCTCAGGCACCCTCTACCAATTCTGAATCAAAACAAAGGAAAAACAAAGCAGTCAATGGAGCAGAAAATGATCCCTTCGTTAGACCAAATTTACCACAGCTGTAAGTCTGCATTTTTAATTTCCTTTTTTTAAAGTGTTGCCAGTGAGCATGAATGTTAGTTGTGGGTGTTATTAACAATTAAATAGTAAAAATCATCATGGCCAGGAAGGAAAACAGTATTGTAAAATTTTACTTCTAAATTAATAATAAGCCTCCAAATCTGAATTCTACCTAAGTGGAGATTTACTAATCCTATTTTAAAATGGAGACTTGGGTAGCTAAGAGGAAGCTGGAGTTCACTTTTTCTTCTATGTCTGTGAATGATAGTAGAGTCACTTGTCAATTTTGATTATTTTAGTTCAGTATTACTCTTAATGTTCCTTTTTCTGAGAAAATGTTAGCTTAAGTAGTACAGCTGACATGTTTTTGTCAACCTATGAAAGCAGCACATTCAGAGGTTATAGGTATTGTTTTTCCCCTTTGTGCTTTGGTTTCTAGGTTTTCTGCTTTAATGGTGAACTACTTTTTATAGTTCAGAAATTAGAGACATTTAAAAAATAGTTATATGTTTATCATAGGAAATTTGAAAAACATGAAAGAACAATAAAGCAGTAAAGACCATGATCCTATCTCAGAACAGTTCAGTTCAGTCATTCAGTCATGTCCAACTCCTTGCGACCCCATGAACCACAGCACTCCAGGCCTCCCTGTCCATCACCAACTCCCAGAGTCCACCCAAACCCATGTCCATCGAGCTGGTGATGCCATCTAACCATCTCATCCTCTGTTGTCCCCTTCTCCTCCTGCGCTCAATCTTTCCCAGCATCAGGGTCTTTTCCAGTGAGTCAGCTCTTCATATCAGGTGGCCAAAGTACTGGAGTTTCAGCTTCAGCATCAGTCCTTCCAATGAACACCCAGGACTAATCTCCTTTAAAATGGACTAGTTGGATCTCGTTGCAGTCCAAGGGACTCTCAAGAGTCTTCTCCAGTACCACAGTTCAAAAGCATCAATTCTTTGGTGCTCAGCTTTCTTTATAGTCCAACTCACATCCATACATGACCACTAGAAAAAAACCATTGTTACAATTTCTGTATATAGATGCAACCTAATTTATATAGTTTTTCTATTTTATAAGACTTTATATAAATTTATGTGAGTGGAAAATACAAACACACCCCCTCTGCTTTATGTTTTAATATGTTTCTCCTTTGTTGAAAGGTACTGTTTCATCTGTGCTTTGAAGCCCACCCCTTGCCACGTCAGGGACCTCTTCTGTTGAAACGTCCTTTATTGTATATCTTCACCCTTTTGCTGTCCACTGGTTCCTTGCTTTTAGGAAACAAAACAAAAAACTCTCCATCAATTAGAAATCTTTCCAGTCTCCATATGTCATCTTTATAACTAGGTTTCCTGAAAGACTTTCCTTTGATTATAGTTTCTGCTACCTCGCTTTCCATTCTCTCTCTGCTTGACTGAAGTTGTTCTTTTAAAGATTATATCCTTGATGCTAAATGCCACAGACATTTGAGTCTTTAACTTGGCGACATTGGATATTGTTGACTACTTATTTTTTCTGAAAAGACACTTTCTTGCCATAGTTTTTGATAACCTTTTTTTTCTGATTTTCATTTTAATCTGGCTACATCTTTTAAGTCTCTTCTGTAGACATCATTTACATGATCAGTTTGTAAAGCATAGGATTTTTAAGGCTCTGTCCTAGGCCATCTTACCACTTACTCTGTGTATTCTCCATGAGTATTAGCTACTCCTAGGGTTTCAGTTGCCCTGTTTGTGTTGCTGACATCCAAACTTCTGTCGCCAGCCCACTTTTCTCTCTTGAGTGTCAAATGTTTGTATCTCAGCCTTGAATGTCATATCCTTGCTTAATTGATATTGGTACTTAAATGCCTCACAAGTGCCTCACAATGGCAGCCTGTTCAAAACTGTATTTACTAAACATACAAAATAAAAATGGTATTTATTATTATCTTTCCCATTTCAGTCTTCTCTCATCCCCTTTTTTCCCCCTCTCTTTTTTTTCTTTTCTCTCTATGCACACACATACACACACTCCTTGCCTCCTCCTGTTTTCTTAGTAAATGGTACCACCATCCTCTCAGTTCCACTTACCAGAATTTTGGTTGTTACAGGTTTTAAATCAGGATTCCATTTATTTTTCTTAATCCATTTTTATTATTTTTTTAGTTAATAAATAAATGATGATAATCTTATATTTTAAACTCCAAAATGTACTTCCTTTAAGTCCTTCCTGATTTGGGCAAGGAGAAAGAGGGAGTTATTGTGACTTGCAGTTAAATCCTTTGGCTATTGATATTTTAAAAAAATAACATGACTTCGTTTTCAAAGATGGGTAAATTTGTTGCTTTTAAAAGAGTGGATGGATAGGTGAGGAATTACACAGAAGATGATGTGTAAGCTTAATTCCACTCCATAGACATCTAGTCTTCACTCAAATGTGTCCACTGCCATTTCTTACTTGGGTTCTTTCTTCCCACCCCCACCCACTCAGACATCTTTCAGCTTTGGTCTAGGCCATCTTGTAGTCAGAGTCCTTTTTTTTTCCCCCAAAGTAAAAATACAATCCTTTCTTTTTCTTCCCTGTAAACCTAACGTAATTCTTCCTTGCTTGGATAATATAGTCAAGAAAGTACTTTTGACCTGGCAGCTTCTGACCTCTCTCGCTTCATCTTTTATCATTGACCAGTGCCTCCCATTTACCACCAACTTTTAAACTCCAGCCCATTGTCATAATTTCTGTTCATCTTTTAAATCCCATACTAAATATTGATTCTTCTTGAAAGCTTCTCCTTGACCCTTGAAGGATAGGACTCAGTTATCACTTGAGGTATTCAGTGATAACCTGATACTCATACCTCTATATTCAGTCATAGCATCATCATCCACTCAATTAATGACACTGAAACATCCGAGATGTTTGCCTTTCCCTTGTTCTCTGTGTCTATTTACGTAACATTTTTTTATTTTGTCCATCTTCACTACCACTATCTTACTATACGACTGCTTCTCTCTCTCTTTTTTAACATCAGTTACTGTTTCTTACCTTTCACATGATGTCTTTTTCATGTCTAACCTCCTTCACTAGCCTTTAAGATAAAATTCACTCTCATGAAGACCCTTTATAGGCCTTCTGATTTCTCTCCTCCAGTCTTCCTTATGCATCTTGCATTAAATTCTTTCAGTTCTTTAAATGGACTCTGCTTTACTTGTTTCTGCACCTTTGTATATCTTGTTCTTTGCCTTTCTTTACCTGTTCCATTTTCTATTTATCCTTTATGACTTGCCTCATATGTCAGTTCCAGTCGTAAATCCTTTTTGACCTCTTTTCTTCCTGGTTTCTTTCCCGTTTCCCCTCAAGTTAGGTTCCTTTTGTGCTTGCCCCTGTCAGTATTGGAGCTCTTGTCTCTGCACCTTCTCTCTGTGCTCCCAGTATCTGGTACCGTGCCTGGCACATGGAAAACGCTCAGTAAATACTAAATTATAGTGCATAAGCATTTGATTGAATTTCATTTTCTCCTTCTCAAAAGACCGTTTTTCTAGTTTGCCACAGGTGTTTTGCTTCTGACTTGTCTTCTAGTATGCTTCTAGCTCTAACAGTAGTTTATTAGTCATAGATTATCTCATTTCCATCTCAGTTTATTGCATATGTTGACTTAGAACTAACTCTGAAGTTATACTGCTATATGTTCTTAGAGTGGCAGATGAAGTAATACAACATAAGCAGTTGGATTGCATCCTTACGTAAGTACAGATTTAAATAAGGAAAAAAGTGACAGAAACACTTTGATTCATATATATTAATTTGATTTCATCAGCCATGCATTGCAGCAGTCTTCTAAAACTTCTTTTATATCCATTTCTGCAGAAAATCTAGTAAAGTAATTAGAATAGAGATGATGAATCTTTCATTATTTCTTTATCAAGAAATTAAAGTAGAAAATAGGACTTTCCTGGTAGTACAGTGGTTAAGAATTCGCCTGCCAATGTTCAGCCTCTAGTTGAGAAAGATTCGACTAAGGGCAGTTAGCCACGGGCAGCTAAGCCTGTGTGTCACAGCTCCTGAGCCTGTGCAGTCTAGAGCCCATGCTCTGCAACAGAGAAACCACCGCAATGAGAGGCCTGCACACCACAACTGGAGAGTAGCCCCTGCTCACTCCAACTAGAGAAAGCCTGCACACCCCAACAAAGACCCAGTGCAGCCCAAAAAAAAATACTATTAAAGAAAGTTACTGCTGTGTAGTGGTTAGGATTTTAAGCTCTTTAGTCAGATGTGGAGTCCAACCTTGACTTTTCCAGTTTTATTTTTTATTTTTTGGTAAACTGTTTTACTTTTTAGAGCCTCCATTTCCTTGTGAAAGTACCTGTGTCATAATGTTGAAAAGATGATACGAGATGAAGCTTATATAGTACTTGCATGGTTCCTGGTTCTTAACTAATTTTTAACTATCAGCAAGATTCAGTTAGGGTTTTTTTTTTTTTTTTTAATTGAAGGATAAATGCTTTACAATATTGGTGTTCAGTCAGGTTTTTTAGGTAGTAATTTCTCATTTTAGTCACAAAGACTTATGTTCAAAGTAAATAGTTTGCCTCAGTTCAGTCGTGCAGTCATGTCTGACTCTTTGTGACCCTGTTGACTGCCGCACTAGTTTGCATAGCTAGTGTTATCTATGGATAATACCTAAACAACAATACATGTTAATCAAGATTTTGACTTCATGTTAAATATATTTTAAATTGTTTTGATTTTATATATATGTTTTATGTTTTTACAAAGGATAAGTGAAAAGTGAACAATAATATTTTACCTTATATTTCATATGAATGAAGTTTTAGAGGTCACTCTTCTCATTTGAAGCTTAAGTTTTAACTGAAGATTATATTTTATATAGCATAAAGTTATTACTTTGTGGATTACTTATCCCTGGTCATTAAACTGAATGACTTTTTAAGTAATAAAATGTATTTTAGAGCAGTTCGCTGACCACAGTATTGAGCCAAGAGTGTGGGGTTCCCATATACCTGCTGTTCCCACAGTCCCTCCCACAGCCAGTGTCCAGCACCGCAGTGCACGTTCATGACCATGGATGACCCTGTGTGACAGCCCGAAATGTAGCATGCATCGAGGTTCACTTTTGGTGTTACATGTCCTGTGGGTTTCACAAATAAGTAATTTTTTAAAATCCTTGCTGAAAAAAATCTGGCATTGGTACATCTAATCCATTTTAATTTCATGTATTTAGTTATTTATTAGGGCTTAAGTCTCATCTTTCTTCTTGCTTTCTGTTTATCCTGCCTGATCTCTCCTTTTTTCCTTTTAACTTATCTTAGACCACTTAGTTTCTGTTTGACTCTTTTTCTCTGTTAGTAGTACATTATGTTCATATACATACATAGGTACACAAACACATACACGTGTTACCTAAAGACACTGTCTTGTATAATCAGTGTGCGTCTAAACTTCACCTGTGTATCTATCACTGTGTTGCTCTTCACTGATCTGGATCTCTGATTTTTTACCTCTAGTGAGATCTTTTCGCCTAAGGATACCCTTTAGTAATTTCCTTTTAGTGTGGGTCTGTTGGTAGTGATGTCTTTCAGTTTTGGTTGGACTGAAAATAACTCTTTTGCCTTCATTCTTGAAATATTTTTACTGGTTTTAGGTTGGTGGTTATTTGAAGATAGAATCTTACTGTCTTCTAACTTAAATTACTACTATTGACGAGTCAGATGACTCTCTAGAAAATGATCTTAAATGAAGCAGAAGCAATATTTGGAGATTAGGTAACTGAGAATATTTTTAAATAAATGAGCACGATCAGTCTATAGATTCATGAAGGCCAGAGAGTTCCAAGTAGGATGAATAAAAAGAAGTACTCAAACACATCATAATGAAATTTCAGAAAATCAAGGAAAAGAAAAAATTCTCAAAAGCAGCCAAACGGGGACTTCCAGTGGTTTAGACTCTGTGCTTCCCCTGCAGGGGATGCGGGTTTGATCCCTGGTTAGGTGATTGGGGAACTAAGATCTGACAGGCCATGAGGTACACCCCCCCCCCAAAAAAAAGGGCCACCAAAAGAAAAAAATATTAAAGGTAAAAATTAAGGGAAAAACATTCTAGACAGATGACAATTGAAAGAAAACCATATTTATAGCAGATACAGTAAAATTTAAACCAAAAAATTATAAGAAATAGTGATTATTTCATAACTATAAAAGTTTGAAATCACCAGGAACATATAATTCTAAATTTGTATGCAAAACAACATGCCCTCAAGATAAATAAAAAATTGACAGTACTTTAAGGATATATGGACATATCCACAAATTATACTGGGAGATTTCAACACATACACTTCTTAGTCATGGAACAAATAGATAAAAATAAGACAATAGAAAACAGAAACACAGCATGAGTGTAGAAGTTTCAGTGGGATCGACAGGCTTGACTTGATGAGCATGTTACCCCCTAACGTTTGCAGAATATATGTTCTTTTTAAAAATGGACTTTTATAAAAATTGACCATGTTAAGTCATAGAACAGGTCTAAGCAAAGGTCAGAAGATTGAAAGAGTTTTATGTAAGACTGACATTGTTTCTTCCTTTAAATGTTTGGTAGGACTCATGGGTGAAACTTAATGGATTGAAATAATATAAAATATGTTCTCTCATCACAGTGGAATTAAACTAGAAATCAGAAACAAAGATAGTGCAAAAGTCTCATAGGAAATGAGAAGATATTTTTACATGAATGATGGTGAAAGTGCTACATGGCAAAAATTTTTGAGGTAAAACTTTATCAGAAGATGAACAGAATTAACTAAGAAAAGGAGGAAGAGAAAAATAAGAGCAGAAATTTTGATATAGGAAATAATCATACAATACAGAGCATCAGCCAATCCAAAAGGGATGTCTGTGGGTTTTATGTGGGTGAGGAAGGACTAATAAAATTGAAAACAAGAAAAGGAGAAAAGAATCATCATCAGGAATGAAGGAAACAATGTTATTATAAAATGTACACATATTTAAAGAAAAAATATTATAAATGACTTGAATTTAAAATTTTTGTGAAATGGATAAATTTCTAGAAAAATACAAGTTAACAAAACTGACACTAGAACAAACAAAATCAAATAGTTCTATAACTGTTAAAGGAATTGAATCTATAATTAAAATCTTTGATCATAGAAAACTCAGGTACAGATGATTTCATCTATGAATTCCACTAGCCATTTAAGGAAGAAATAGTGCCAGTCTTTTAAAACCTTTTGAAGAACAGCTAAGGGAGAAATACCTTCAACTTATTTTAAGCCAGCACAGTTGTGGTGTCGAAATTCAAGAAAGACCATACAGGAAAGGAAAGTTATAGCCTAATTTGTCGTGTGGTTGTTTAGTGTCTAGTTCAGTTCAGTTGCTCAGTCATGTCTGACTCTCTGTGACCCCGTGAACTACAGCACTCCAGGCCTCCCTGTCCATCACCAACTGCCAGAGTCTACACAAACCCATGTCCACTGAGTTGGTGATGCCATCAAACCATCTCATCCTCTGTCGCCCCCTTCTCCTCCTGCCCTCAATCTTTCCCAGCATCAGGGTCTTTTCCAATGAGTCAGCTCTTCGCATCAGGTAGCCAAAGTACTGGAGTTTCAGCTTCAGCATCAGTCCTTCCAATGAACACCCAGGACTAATCTCCTTTAGGAGGGATCAGTTGGATCTCGGGACTCTCAAGAGTCTTCTCCAAAACCACAGTTGAAAAGTATCAGTTCTTCAGTGCTCAGCTGTCTTTATAGTCCAGTTCTCACATGCATACATGATTACTGGAAAAACCGTAGCCTTGACTAGATGGACCTTGTTGGCAAAGTAATGTCTCTGCTTTTGAATATGCTGTCTAGCTTGGTCATAACTTTCCTTCCAAGGAACAAGCGTCTTTTAATTTCATGGCTGCAACCACCATTTGCAGTGATTTTGGAGCCCCCCAAAATAAAGTCTACCACTGTTTCCCCATCTATTTGCCATGAAGTGATGGGACCAGATGCCATGATCTTAGTTTTCTGAATGTTGAGCGTTAAGCCAACTTTTTCACTCTCCTCTTTCACTTTCATCAAGAGGCTCTTTAGTTCCTCTTCACTTTCTGCCATAAGGGTGGTGTCATGTGCATATCTTGAGGTTGCTGATATTTCTCCCGGCAATCTTGATTCCAGCTTGTGCTTCTTCCAGCCCAGCGTTTCTCATGATGTACTCTGCATATAAGTTAAATAAGCAGGGTGACAGTATATAGCCTTGACATAGTCGTTTTCCTATTTGCAGCCAGTCTGTTGTTCCATGTCCAGTTCTAACTGTTGCTTGCTGACCTGCATACAGGTTTCTCAAGAGGCAGGTCAGGTCTGGTATTCCCATCTCTTTCATAATTTTCCACAGTTTATTATGATCCACACAGTCAAAGGCTTTGGCATAGTCAATAAAGCAGAAATAGTTGTTTTTCTGGAACCCTCTTGCTTGTTCGATGATCTAGCAGATGTTGACAATTTGATCTCTGGTTCCTCAGCCTTTCCTAAAACCAGCTTGAACATCTGGAAGTTCACAGTTCACGTATTGCTGAAGCCTAAGTTGTGTCCAACTCTTCTGCAACCCTGTGGACTGTAGCCTGCTAAGCTTCTCTGTCCATGGGATTTCCCAGACAAAAACACTGGAGTGGATTGCCATTTCCTACTCCAGTGTATCTTCCTGACCCAGGAATCGAACCCCCATCTCTTGCTTTGGCAGGCAGATCTGTTACCACTGAGCTGCCAGGGAAGCCTTAATGATAAATGATAGTCTAATATCATTTATAAAAGTAAATGCAGAAATATTAAATAAAATATTAGCAACCCCACATATTACATAAAAATGAGAATTTATCAAGACCAGTTTGGATTTATTTTAGGTATGATAGGTTGGTTTAATATAAGAAAAATCAATGTAATTTTTACATAAAGAAAAAGATTATATGATTATCTTAATAGATTCCAAAATAAAAAATAATATGTAAAATTCAGCATTGATCTGTCTTTGAACTCTTAGCAAGCAACCAATAAAAGATAATTTCCTTAATCTGCAGTATGCATCCATTTTTCTTCTTGCTCGCATGTCTACATGGTGTGTTCATGGGTCACCATGTCCTTGTGTGCTGTGTTTCTTCCTCCTGGCTTCTTTCTGCTGCTTCTGTTTAGCCGGGTTCAGATATTGCCTCTTATGTGCCTTTTCCCAGTTTCCTTCAGATAAAAGTTTTTTTTCTTTACACTGTGTACTCATGGCTGTATCATCCAAGATAATCACTGTATTTTAAGGTCAGCTAATTAGTGGTATTAATCCCATTTTATCCTTTCCATTAAGCACATTCATAAGTCCTGAAGATTAAAATGTGGCATTTTTGGTAAGTCATTATTCTACCTACATAGCCTCCCCTGTGACCTAAGATTCACTTCTTTCCCACATGCAAAATTCATTTATCCTATCTGCAAAGTCTTGTCAACCTCATTATAGCCTTAACTCCACATTAAAAAAACTTTACCTAAATCTCATCAACTTCAGTTTAGTTCATTTCAGTCACTCAGTCGTGTCTGACTCTCTGTGACCCCATGAATCGCAACATGCCCAGCCTCCCTGTCCAGCACCAACTCCTGGAGTTCACTTAGACTCACGTCTATCGAGTCACTGGTGCCATCCAGCCATCTCATCCTCTGTCGTCCCCTTTTCCTCCTGCCCCCAATCCCTCCCAGCATCAGAGTCTTCTCCAATGGGTCAACTCCTTGCATGAGGTGACCAAAGTACTGGAGTTTCAGCTTCAGCATCATTCCCTGCAAAGAAGTTCCAGGGCTGATCTTCAGGGTGGACTGAATTAGACATTCTAAATTTTGTCACCTAAATAAATTATGAGTGAGACTTTTGTATAACCTCCCCTAAAAATAATTCCTCTTAACCTATGAACCTGTAAACATCAAGAGACAAATTACTACCTCGTTCCAAAATACAGTGATGGGGACAGCCATAGGATAAGAGTTATAGACATTTCCTTTCAAACAGAAAAAGATTAAAGGTGTCACTGATCCCAGCAGTTTCAGAATCCATCCAGGCAAACTCAGGTTTCAAGATCTGGTAATAATTTTTCTGTAGCTTGTGACTTTTCAAGCTTCTGTCCTGTTTGTCATGATTTCTTTTTCGTGAAGGTTAGCATGTACTTGCTGCTGAGTAGCTTTACAACCAGTTTCTTGTTTGTAGAGTTTTGACTATTTGACAGCCTTTCACTTTGTGCTGTCTGTGTCCCTTAAAATCTAAGCTGGCAGTGTTTTTGTTGGTATAAAGTTCTCAAGAATCTTGTGGATTTCTCATGTGTGACACAAGCATTCATTCCATTAGACAAGGGGATCTTCCAGGTTTTTTTTTTTTTTTCCTAGATAATTTTATCACTATTTTTGACTTCTACTGAGAAGGCTGAAGGGATCTGTGAGTCACACACTTCATCTTTTAAAAGACTGTTTATGTGAGGAATACTCTGGCTTCTCTGGAGTATTAGCAAAAGGTTGTTCATCTATACCCTCCTTTTTTAGAGCAGCTTTGACCATGAATCTCAATTTTGGTATATTTTGCACTCGGAATAAAATAAAAATTTCTTAAACCATTAAATCTTGGTTGGATTAAACCCATTAAAATTTTGGTTGAATGTTTCTTACTTCTTACCTTTGATTTATCTTTTCTCACATTTTAGTGTAAACAGTGAGAAGAAACCAGTCCAGACTTTGAACACTGTTTGGAAATCTGCAGAGTTCATTTCTTACATGCTTGGCTTTCTGTATAACTATAGGATACAGTTTTGCTAAACTTTCTTTCATTATAACAAGGATTCTTCCAGTTTTCTAGAATATATTTTTCATTTCCTTCTGAGTTTTCACCAGTAGCGCCTCTCCTATCTACCAGATGATCCATTCATGATAATTTAGGTGTTCTCTTAAGGCAATAGGTTTTCCACACTATACTCCTTGTCGAATTCCTCTCATCCTCACTTGGCAGAGTTGTTAATATTCATATTTCTGCTAATAGTCTATTCAAGGCAGCCTAAGGTTATTTTAAAATCATGCGCCTCTGAATTCTCTAGCCTCTTGCTCACTGCCCACTTGCAAGCTCATTGCCCACTTCCAAAGTCACTTCTATATTTTTAGGTGTTTGTTATGGAAATATCCCCTTTCTAGGTACCAGGAGCTATAGTAATTTCATACTGCTGCTGTAACAAATTAGCACAAATTCAGTGAGTTAAAACAACACAAATTTATTATCTCATATTTTTGGAGATCACAAATCTAAAATGAATCTCATTGGGCTAAAATCAGGGTATTGTCAGGGGTGCATTACTCGTGGTGGTTCTAGAAAACAATCCTTACTTTTTCCAACTTCTAGAGCCTGTCCACATTCCTTGGTTCATGATCCCCTTCCAACTGCAAGCCAGCAGTAGCAAATCAAGCCTTTGTCGTGTCATGTCACTGTGATTCCAACATCTCTGCCCATCTCCTCACGTTTTAAGGCCTCTTGTGATTACAGTGAGTCCACAAAGGGTAATCCAGAATAAATCCCTAAAGTAAGCTAATTAGCAGCTTTAATTCCATCTGCTACTTTAATTCTCCTTTGCTGTGTAACTTAGCATACTCACATCTCCAGGAATTAGGATGTAGACATCTTTTTGAGACTATTATTCTACACACCATACCAGCACTTGGCGTAAGTCATTAGTTATTAGTTCTCAGTTTGTTTGGTTTTTTTTGTATTTTGAACCCTGGGCTCTTCAGAGGAAACTAATTTCATCCTTCCCATATTCCCCCATTTCTTTTTTCCCAGTGGTACTTAAAAAGAAAAAAAATTAGGTTAAATTTGCATAACACACAGCCATTTAAAAACATATAGTTCAGTGGCATTTAGTGCATTTACAGTGCTATGCAGTGTTGTGCAACCAAGACCTCCCTTTAGTTTTGGAACATTTTATTCATCCAAAACACCTAATGCCCATTAATTAATCACTCCCCATTCCTGTCTCCCTACATCCTCCTGGTAACAAATAATCTGCTTTCTCTGTGTATTTGCCTCTTCTGGATATTGCATTAAAGAATCATACAGTAGACGTTTGTCCTTAAGGCAGTACCACACTCTTTTGATAACCATAACTGTATTAATTTTTAAAATAGGAAGTATGAGTCCTTCTTTTCTTTTTCAATATTGTTTTATTTGTTTGAGGACCCTTGCACATTGCATTTTAATAAAGAATCAGCTTTCCTGTTTCTGCAAAATCATTGATAAGTATTTTGATCAGGATTATATTGGGTCTGTGGGTTACTCTGGGGAAGAATTGCCCTCTTAACAATAGTAAGTCTGGTAATCTTAAGGACATGAGCATTGATGTTCTTTCATTTAATTAGTATGGTTTCATTTCTTCAGCAATATTTCGTAGTTTTTAGCATCCAAGTCACTTCCTGAGTAACTTGATCCTGTGTATATTATTGTTTGGGGTTCTATTATTAATTGAATTGTATTCTTAGTATTGTTTTTACATTATTCATTGCTGATGTATACAAACACATTTGATTTTTGTGTGTTGATCTCATGCCCTGCTACTTTGCTGAATTTATTAGCTCTTGTTCATTTTTAGAGATTTTCTACATGTAGAGTTAAGTCATCTGTAACTAGAAATAGTTTTACTTCTTCCTTTCTAATTTCAGAGTTTTTTTTCCTTAAGTCCTCTGAGAGGACTTCCAGTACAGTATTGAACAGCAGTGGTGAAAGTTGTTCCTGGCCTTAAGGGGAAAGTTTTTACTCTTTCACTATTGAGTGTGATGTTAGTTATGGTTTTTTAAATAAATACCCTTTACCATGTTAAGGACATTTTTTTTTCTATTTCTAGTGTTTTTTTAGGGCTCTTCAAAGGCAGAGTAGTTTCATCTACTTCCTTCCTCATTTAAAAAAGTCTACTCCTCAATGTGTGACTTAGTTCAATATTCTGTAAAGGTTTGCTAAACTGTACAAAAACCGGCTTGATATTTTTTTTTCTTAAGTGCCTTTAACATTTTATTTAACAGATCTTGTATTCCTTAACTCTGAGACTTCAGATTAGTTTCCTGCTTAAACAGAATACCCTTAAAGAATTGGATATCAATTTCTTTGAAATGCTTATTCTCTGTTTTCTGCAGATATCCTACATTTTTATTAAACTCTTGGAAAACAATTTTTGAATTAAAAATAAAATTCTCATTCATTCATTCGGTTCAGTTCAGTCACTTAGTCGTGTCCGACTCTTTGCAACCCCATGAACCGCAGCACGCCAGGCCTCCCTGTCCATCACCAACTCCTGGAGTTCACCAAAACTCATGTCCATTGAGTCGATGATGCCATCCAACCATCTCATCCTCTGTTATCCCCTTCTCCTCCTGCCCTCAGTCTTTCTTCCCAGCATCAGGGTCTTTTCAGATGAGTCAGCTCTTCGCATGAGGTGGCCAAAGTATTGGAGTTTTAGCTTCAACATCAGTCCTTCCAATGAATACTCAGGGCTGATCTCCTTGCAGTGCATTGGACTCTTAAGAGTCTTCTCCAACACCACAGTTCAAAAACATCAATTCTTTAGCACTCAGCTTTCTTTATTCATTCATACTCACTGTGAAAGATTATCAGTGGTTAAGTTTTATGTTTGAGTTTTAAATTTCTTGGCTTTTTGAATAGTTTTGTGTTAACCTACTGAACAGTTTTATTTATGATTTTTAGCATCCCCTAAATACATATACATAAATGTAATAAAATTAATATTCAATCTATAATATGAGATATGATTAATAAAGGGAGAAATTGGATTTTTCTTTGCACTCTGTGAACAAGAGATTTGCTAAGTAATTTAAGCAATTGACTTAAGAGGGTGGATGTTTTTTAAGCATCTTAAGAAGCACATCATAAAATTAATTGATGTAGCAAGTAAAAGTCATCAAAATTAGAATTTTCCTAGCTTACCTCATTCCATATATAAAATAAAATCCAGTTTCTTTAAGTAAGATTGTCCCCAGTTAACTTTATCTAAATACAGTTAAATTTTACCTATAAGTATTTTTCATCAGTGGAAATAAATAGCAGATATCTAAAGTACTAAGTGGCCCATGGGGTTGCAAAGAGTTGGACACAACTGAGCGACTTCACTTTTTAGTTTCTAAAGTGCTAAAATATGTCAGGTGCTTTCTGATAAGGAAGTGCAAAGAAATGTAAGAAATGTCTTTTGCTGTTTGGTGGTTTGGATTCTGTTTTGTGAGACAGGAATGGGAATTCTTAAACTGCTGTTTGAAGTGCAAAGTTACATATATGTGAAATTAGATACCATGATCATAAAATGGTAAGAATTACTGTCGAAGAACTTCCCTGGTGGCTCAGATGGTAAAGCGTCTGCCTCTAATGCGGGAGACCTGGGTTCAGTCCCTGGGTTGGGAAGATCTCCTGGAGAAGGAAATGGCAACCCACTCCAGTATTCTTGCCTGGAAAATCCCTTGGACAGAAGAGCCTGGTAGGCTACAGTCCAAGGGGCTGCAAAGAGTCCGACATGACTGAGCGACAAAGAGCTTTCACTTTCACTGTCCAAGAAAGTCAGTAGCCTAGTATTTAGTACTCTCTGTACATTTGCTTATTGATGCTTCAAAACCCATCAGAGAGATTAGTATGTATATATTTTGCTATTTATTTGAAGCTTTATGGTGATAGTAATCAAATGCAGTAAAGAAATAGCAGAGTTCTGTTGCTGCTGAAAGTTACCATTAATCTTTACTGAGAATTGCATGTGTTTCATATTAGGATTATACCTATAAAAGAATGCTCTGGGGTCAAAGCTTTTGAAATCAATGAGGTATCATACTAAGTAAATTTAGGGAAGGGACTATTTGTGTGTATTTTCTTTTATTAAAGGGATGTAGATGATGTATATTTGAGCCACTCAGCACAAATGTATTAACTGGAACTGAATGTTAGTTAATAGCCAATATGTATCACATTATACAATGTATACGATTAACCATACAGTATTCAACAGACTAAGACACTGTGGAACTAATTGACATTGATTTATTATTAACTCAGAAGAACAGTAGCTATTGAAAACTACTGCCAACTTAAGACAGTCAAAAATTTTAGAAAACTAAATTTTAGCCATACTAATTTTACCTCATGAATACTAAATTTAGCTGTATTTTAACTCAGTAAAAGCCAAAGTATAGAAATGTATTTTATTCCTGTACAGAAACAAAAAAAAATTTACATATTTTTAAAAATTAGTTCTGAGCCCATCCTACAGTCTACTGGTGGGCCTAAAATCTTGTTTTGAGAATAGTAAATTACTGTATTGTTATACAGGTAATTTCCATTGATGGCATATATGCATATCCAGAAACTATTTGCCAAAATTCCTATGGCTTCACTTTACTGAACTAGTTGAGATATTATCATTTTTAGTTTCTAAACCTCTTTTTAAAGAAAATACCCTATTTCCCTCTTCTGGTTTCATTCCATCTGCAGGAATGTTTCACATTCACAGTGCAGTGTTTAGTTCTCTAAATTTATGTTAAGCAACTGTTGCAACTATATTGCTATATTCAGTATAATAAAATCCAGTGGTTATGTTAACCTAAGACTGGATAGAGAGAGTTAATTTTAAATGTTTGTTTTTCACTCTTAAGATATCTCTAGTGGAATACTAACTGAATTTCTTGGAGGTTTTTGATTATTTCATTTGAATGCCCTTTCTGTGATATTAATATTTTAATTACCATCTAGCGTAAGGGAAATAGCATTTATACTAAATGTTGCTGAGGGATATAAACCAAGCATAAATAAGTCATCCATGGGGTTTGGAGCTTAACCAAATATACCCAGAATACATAAGTAAACAAGGGCCTAAATATGATAGATAAAAGCAATTCTTTCAGTAATGGATATGAATGGAAGTTGTTTTGTTGTGGTGTGTGTGTGTGTGTGTGTGTGTGTGTGTTTTCCTCTTTCACTTTATTGATACAGAATCATGTTTTATTATGAAATATTATAATAGGTATATATCTTACTAAAGTTCTACATACATTAAACTACAGTTGAACCCTAAACAACATGAGAGTTTGGGGCTCTAACCCTCCCTACAGTTGAAAATTTGCATATAACTTCACAGCTGGCCTCTGTATCTGCAATTCCATATCCACAGAGTCAACCAACTCCAGACTATGTAGTGTAGTGTAGTATACGTATTTATTTTAAAAATCTTCATGTACATGGACCTGTGCATTTCAAACCCTTGTTATTCAAGGGTCAGCTGCAGTGATTTTTTCTAATTTACAGAAGAATATTTGAAATTAATAATACAACAACCATAAAGTACTCTCACGTGTGTATCTGTTTATATTTATTAATAATTTGGTGTTTTGGGGCAGCCCTATTTCACTTATTCACTAGCACATGGAAGCAGAAAAGAGAAAAATGTCTTCATTTCTTTCTTTCTTAAACCAGTGCCCAAATTGGACTGATTACTTTTGCAGTGATTTCCCAGTACTCTTAAAATAAAATGAAATTCATTCCTTGGTCTAAAATCCATCCTGCTTTTAGATGCTGTTCCCCTGCTTTATCTCTTTTGCTGACAGCCTCTTTGACTATATTCTGATACTTGTGGTTTTTTTTTTTTTCCTCTTCTCAGTATCAGTCTGTTTCCATCTTGGTGTCTTCGTACCTGCTTTAACCTATGTCTAAAACATACCCCCTAGGTCCTCTTGTGGCTGTCCTTTTGACATTCAGATCAAGACTATCTCCCTAAAATAAGGTACAAATTAATATAATACAGACAGTTATTATCACCCCAGCCTTTCTGATTCTCTTTATAATACTGTTATTTGGGATTGTTTCATTTCTGGACTAAATTGTTTCTCTTCTGCTTCCTTACCCCCTATACTCCCACTATGAAGTGTAAGTTCAAACCAGAGTGTGTTGAGAAACTGTCTTTTTCATTGCATCCTTAGGATCTAAATTCATGGTACTGATTAAATTGTTGTTGAATTTATAAGTCAGTTTTTCCATCTGTATTAGATATACTCTGAAGAATACCTTTAGGCACTTTAGGCTGATGTATTTGGGCTGAAAATTGTCAACATTTTAGTATTTTTATTTGATTAATTTTATTTTGCTGGTTGTTAAGAAATAATAAGTATTAATCTTAATATCTAGAATTACAATTTCATTTTGACAGGTTGACTTTGGCAGAATATCATGAACAGGAAGAAATTTTCAAACTTAGACTAGGACATCTCAAAAAGGTACGTGAAGCATATGCTGGCCATTTTATTTTACCAGAGGTTGTGGAAAGTTGTGTTTTACATTTCTTATTAAAGAAAGAAAAACTTACAGAGAAAAAGGACCTAAATTTAAAACTTTAGACCAAAAAAATAAAAGAGGGGCATAAAAGTTGCATTTTTATGTTGACTATATTAAAATAACATTCCTTTACCTTGTAGTAATTTACAAACATTTCAGATGCTGATAATATCGTGTCCCTGGGACTTCTCAATGCAGGGGGATGCTGAATCGATCCCTGGTCTGGGGAGTAAGATCCCACATGACGCATGTGGTCACAAAGTTAAAAAACAAAAACCCACGTCCTTGTAGTGGAGGAATGATCCTGGACAGAACTCCAGGTTCTTAAGATTACTGTTAAATACTATCTGTTTAAAAAAAAAAAGATAAAGATAAAATATAAGATTCTATGTTGTTGTGTCCATTTCATAACAAATTGAAACAATTGTAAATTAATAACAGGGTTTTTTTTTGACTTAACTTTAAAGTTACCAAATATCTGATTAAATGTTTCAGTTAAAATATATACATTGGCAAATTTAGAAGAGCCTGATCATCGGTAATAATATAAAGTGATATAATTCAGAAAAACATTGTTATATGTTAGTAAGTTTTTATAGTGTAAAGCTATGTACTTGTTTGTAAACTCTGAAATTGTGTTCAGTTCATTGTTTTTTAGTTCATATTTTTAATTCAAACCATTTCAGAGAAATAATAGATTTTCCCCCTCAAAATGAAATTACTGACAGCTGTAAAATTCTTTTTCTTTGATCCAGTTTTTAAATTCTGTGGTCTGCTTATCACATTACTTACATTGTTTAAATAGGCTGAGTAATAGCTAAAACTAAGTTAGTGAACTAATTGAAGATAGTATCTATCAAGTCATCTCCCTGGGGTAGGGTGAGGTAGGTCAGAGAAACCCATTCTTGTAGCAGCCACCATCTCATTATAGATGTGCTTATTTTTGGAATACTATCAACATGCTTCAGATTCCTGCCATTTAGTTACAGGGAACAGAAAAAAATTATATTTTATATACATACATATTTGTATGTTGGAGAAGGGAATGGCAACCCACTCCAGTATTCTTGCCTGTAGAATTCCAGGGACAGAGGAGCCATGGGGTCGCAAAGAGTCAGACACAACTGAGCAACTTTCACCCCACATATATATGTGTGTATATGTAGACACACATATACATATGTAATTTGTATTAGTGTTCTTTACTGTGCCCCTGCTCAGAAAAGTTTCAGCCTAACTACTTGAACAGTAAATTCTGAAATGAATTTATTCTGATCTGTTTTGTTCTGTTTTCTGTTCCGTTGTAATTATTGATATTTCTCTTGTTCTTTGATATAAGTAGACAACTTCAGTCTGTTTTGTAACTGATGGAGTTGTAACAGGACTATAGAAGGGAAGTGGGGATTTTGAAGTTCAGAATTAGTACAAGTATTTGTCTGCCCACCTAAGCTATTTTGATAGAGACCTGTGTTTGATGTTCCATATAAAGAAAGATTTATCAAGTATTTTCTGACCAGCCTTTCATGATAATGGGATACTAAAGTGTATAGTCAACTGGAGGGTTATAATTTTCACACATAATAGTAAATTTCAGATTACTCTTTCTAATGATGAGTTTTACATGTCTTATGGAAACCTGTTATAAATTCTGAAATGATAAAGCTGTTAAATTAGGAATCGGCTATTTGTATCACAAAAATACTTAAAAGGATTCAGAGGAAGGTTTGTTTTTATTTTTTGATTGGTGGTTGGTTGGTTGATTTTAAAGCTTTCCTGGTACATTGAAAATATTTTATTTCTCTGAAACATTTCTGTTTTATAAAGTAAGGTACATATACTTAAATGTCTAGGTATTATATAAACAGTTGTAAGCTTTTGTAGTTTACTATACCTTCTAACTTCCATATTACCTTTTTTCTCAGTGTTTGACTTTTCCATTTTTGTATTTACTCATTCTAATAATTGTCCCTTCTATAATCCTTTTCCTGTTTTATTGTTTCAGCTTTTATCAAATTTACTGAGCAGTTTTAGATTTCTAACTTTATCTTCTTCTTAACCAATTTACAACATTACTTTTCTTTGATCTCCATCATGGAATATTTTGGAAGAATTGATGAATTAATGCTGAAATATACTCTCATTGCTTTGAATTCTCACATTTACTTCTGACTTTTTTGGTTGAGAAGAATGAATGCATTATGAAGAAAGTTGCTTAGTAGTACATACAGAGAACAAAATTGAGTAAGTAGTGTCACCTTAGAGTACAAATAAATAGTAGTAGTCTGATTTCCACTGGGTATTATTTTTTTGAGTTGTACAGTTTAAGAATAATAGGCATTTAGTTACATGCGTTAAAAATAAGTTATTTGGCATATCCTAAAGCACAGTTGGAAAGTAGGTCATTAAAAATAGGTCGTTCTGGTTTCTAAAACACAAGTAGATTGGACACTTTTAACACATAGAGAACAAGCTTGAGTGGAAAGAAAAGATGTTATCACCTCTATCTTAAGTCAACATGAACCATACCCCGACATGTGACTGTATAGTTTCTACCATAGGCTGGGTCTGATCTGTGAATATTTGATATCCATGTTACTTGTGCAGGAATTAATCATGTGACCTACATCAGATTAGGGTTTAGATGTGGAGCCCAATATACCTCCTGCATTACCAAAGGTGACTTTCACTCTCCCTTCCATAAAAACTCTTAAAGTTAGATGGAGTTATTAAATTTGTTGGCACCAAAGGAAAAATCTTTCATCATTGATGAAGCCCATACCATTTGGACATAGAAGACTAGAAGGCCTAGTTAACTTTTTCTTGAGATAATCTATGATGTACATTGTATTTTATAAAGATAATCATAATAATTGAATAGGTAAACTGAAATATGAAAAAGTACTTACCACTGAATAAATCATAAAGTTCAGTTCATATTCTGTACTATTCTGTAGGGCTAGAAACACAGTCCAAATCCAGTGACTCTGTTAGTGTGATAGAGTAACAAATGAGAGTTCAGCAGTAAGTCCATGGGCAAAATAAATTCTCATTCCTGTTACTACCAAATAGTAAATGTAAACTTACTTAAGGGCTTATTGTCTTCTGAAATTAGGAAAATTATTGTTCAGCGTCATCTTTTTTAATATATTAAGAATTGTTTAATATTGTTTTAGTTATCAGTTTATGAAATTATTGCTCACTCATTCACTAAGTGATTTATTTCCACATTTCAGGAGAATTACATAATAATTACATTATATACACTTTGAATTTTAACCATTCTAGAGTGAACATTAATGTTACATTTGAATGCCAAGCTCTTCTCTGTTTGCTGTATCTAAATTAATATAGCTAGTAACTAGCAAAGCCAAAACTTGAACTTTTCTCACTGCTACTTCAGTGGAAGTATCCTTACACTTTATTCCTACAATTCTCTAGTTGTAGATGGATAGCAAGTGATCCTTCTGTATTCAGAATTGATTCCCTTGTAGTAGCTTTCTTTGCATCTTTCTTAGAGTAGTAGGAACATTTGCTTTCCTTTTTTTCCCCAGAAATAGACTATTTTATTTTCATTGCAAATAAAGTAGAGCAATTAAATTTTTCACACACATAACTTCTTTCTCTCATATATTACTTTCCTTGGGTAGCCTGTTAGTGACTATTCTATCAACTAGAATATTTCTTTATTATTAATTGGTTCACTGTTTTTCATTATAAATTTATCTTTAAAAGTCAACAGGAAAAGCATGTTTGGGGAGGTAAAATGTGTAAATACTCTCTAGTGTAATTTTGCCTTTATACAGCTAAAGATTTACTAGAACGTCAAGGAAGTATATAGTAAAATATATGTATATTATACAAATTACTCCTGAAACTTACACAGAATAACTTTTTGCTACTAGTCATTATGCATAAACTTCCTTGATTATTGCTTATAATCTTGTAGTTGCAATGAGAATAATTTCCTATGTTTAAAATGTTGTTCCTTTAAGGTAGAGCAACTAAATCCAATAATGTACCTGTGCCACATGTGGCATCTCTGGCTTTAAGAAAAACTAATAAGCCAGGTACCAGTTAGCTTTTATAGTTGATCCTGTTTTGATACCGGTCTTGATAAATTCTAGTTATGAGAAAGTCATCTATATCTGTAATTTGTGGAGTTCTACTGGGTTGTTGTTTGTATAACTCCAATCTTAATTCTAGAATTGGAGAAAACTATGTGGATGTGCTTTCCAACACAAATAACATAAATAAATAACATAAATAACTAACATAAATAACTTTTTAAAAAATCCCTGATAAACCATCTTCCTTGTAATAGGTTGTCTCTCTAGTCATAATATTATTTAAAAAATATAAATTACCAATCATAATACCCCAAAATAAAGAGAAAGTACGAATTTTGAAAGTTATTAGGACCAATAACTACATCATACCACTGCTGTTTCACTCAAGTTTGTGATATGAACAGCATGTGGAGGTGTTTATTCTAGTTTTCGAATTTTCTTGTCTTCTGGATTTTAAATATTTGATTAGTTGGAATGAATGCATGTAGAAGATTTGACATCTCAGTATGGAATATTAGATAGTGTAGTAGGGATTGACTTTAACATATGTGTTTTGGGGTGTGTGTGTGTGAGAGAGAGAGTTATAAACCCTGAATTTAAATACCAGAAGTTTTTAGGAAAAACATAACCAATTTGTAATTGAAACAGGATTAGTCAAGAACCATCAGCACCAACACAAGTGTATCTTTGCAGACCGAAGGAATCAGCTAAACAATTACGGTCATCTCAATCTCTACTAAAACAAAAACCGCATCCCACATGCCACCTGACACCATTTCTTTCTCTCTTTCTCCTTTGCTCCTTGCGATGTGGCATTCATCTCTCCTTGTGCCTCCGTTCTGAAGAGATAACAGTATAGCAACAACTCTGCCATTGAAATCCTGTTCTCTGACCGATATTGGCACCTGCAAAGAGAAACAACCAGTAACAGGCAGCAGCAGCATCAGTATTAATCTTCCATGATGAAATCTTTACAGGTCAAGAACAAGCACACAGCTCTTTTCTCACTCCTTCACAGTGGACCATGCAACTAGTTGAAATGGAAGACAATGGATTGTCTGCAAGCCTTTTGAACAGTGGAGAATACAGGGCATTGGTTTTAGGTGAATTAATCCCCAAATATTCTTGAAGTTTGATATCTCCTTTGGTCTTTCTTTCTAGAATACCATTGTCATCTGATTTATCAAATCCTTAGTATGACCACAAAGAATACGTTTGTGTATGTGACACCTCTTGTCACTTTAGGTATGAATAAAAATATGAAAATAGTTAATACTAGAGGGCTTAATCTCTAAAACTGCATGTGCACCTCTATATTCAAGAAAATTTTCTCTCAAAGCCAACCACGTTGTAACATTTCTCTAGAACATTAACACAAGATGCTACTTGTGTAGGAAGTAGTTTTCAGTGAAGTCTAGTGAAAATGCATTCATTACGCTAGAAAGTCACCGTTAAGCCCACAAGGAATATACGAGGTTCCCAACTTCTTGGTATGTGTGGGCAAGAAAAGTGCCAAGAGTGTTGGAATTCTAAACTTGACATCTTGTGCATAGATCTGCTTCTGTTTAAAAATGAGTGCTATTTTGTGAAAGCGATGCCTGAGAGAACACAGAACTAGCTGTAGATAGGAAAGCTACTGGTGTGTGTACTCTCCTTCCTGCTCTCCTTGTGAACCTACAAGCATATTTCTGGCTCATCCCATGTATAATTGTACATCTTTACTTGGTAATAGGTGGTATTCACTTACTAGAGTGAAAATTTAGTGATAAAATGTATTTTACTTCTGTAGATTTTTATATTAATCCAGTTGTGTAGGCAATGGCATTCTTTGAATCTTGGAAAGAACCTTAGAAGTCATGTTAACCCTTGGGCAGAGTTTATTCAGGTTTGTAAATTCCGTTTAGAGGTCATAATTTCACAAAAAAGAGAAGGCAGTTGCTTGGCCAATGGCCAAAAACTGTAACTCCATGCTGTTTATATGCATATACATAGGGTCTAGAAGATTAGGCTCTTCTCATTATTGTATAGAATGTTAAACCTTTGCATATTTTTAAAAAGTATGGAATCCACCAGAACCCTGAAAAAGTTTAAAAGGCAGAAAGCTGGAAGAAAATGTAGTAAGGCATTGTACCTGTAGGTGCTAGGGTTTGGTGTCAGCACCTTAGCTAGTTTCAACATCAAGAAATTTCGTCCCCTTAATACAGAAGCTGTGATTTCTTTTTCAGGAACTGTACTGGATATTTAAAATTTGCCAATCAGTTGAACTGGTATATTTATTTGCTGCTGAGAAGATAGGCTTTGGTTTAATTAGAATGGGGGAACTGACAATCCCATTGTCCATTTTAACATTCCCATTTAGGGTTTTTGATGTATGTGTTTGTTCATCGAAGAGAGGCGAATGACCCCCAACCCACCAAAGAAGGAAATGAAATAGAGGAAAATATTAAAGTTCTAAAGTTCTAAGTTCTAACATTAAAGTTCTAAGCCAGTTAAACACACTTGAGGGAGACCCAGTATGTTTGTTCCTCTTGGTAATATCCAGCTCAGCGACTCAGGATCGACATGGAGACATCATATATATATAGTTAGGAAAGAGAAAGGGAAATCCCCACTAGGAATTTCACAGTACTTGTCCTTTTTCCTCCTCTTACCGTACTCCCGCAATCTATACAGTCATACTTGAGCAAAAAGAGGATTACAGGCAGTAGTTTCAAAACTGATCTTTATAAAAAGTTCAATGTAGTTTTTTGTTGGTTCATATTTCCAATGGTTTGTATCTCATATCCATATTTAGGATTTATAAAAGAATATAAAAGAAAAAATTGAGGACCTGTAAAATTGAAATAAACTGGTAATTTCTTAATTCTTTTCTGCACTGCTTTCTGTTAGCTTTTAATAGCACCTTTTGTTAATTTCACCTTTCACTTTCCTAGTGATAGACTTTCAGAAAGACATTATAAATATTTTATGAAATTAAAACTTGAGGACTTGAAGATATTAACTTGATTATATTATTACATTACTAAAATTAATTTGGTATTAAATATGTTGAAACCTCATTCTGAACTATTAATAGTTTTCTCAAATGGACTAAAGTTGTTATGGTGCTCCCGAATATACTATTGTAAATGATAAGCTTTTCCCTGTTTCCACTATCTTCATAATATACCACACAAAATCTTTTATTCTCCCAACTCACATGGATTATAGGCAAGCTGAGAATGATACATCAGAAATTCTCGGATTCTCAAATTCTGCCTTATCTTTACTTTATAGAAAGGCAGCTTGTCAAAATTGAGGGGTTTTTGTGGGGCTAACATGTAATATATATTAGAGATTTGCTAAAGAAGTTTAAACTATTCAATAGTATGTTCAACTTTTACAGGAAATGCATCAGTTTTACATGTAAAATGCGTTACTATATAACTTGTAAGTTTTATAGTTTAATGCCTACACATCCCTACTTTAAAAGAAAATAATTGCCCTTTTAAAAACTGCCATTAAGGGAAATGCTCAAAAAATACCCCAAGTCTGCCTAGCAGTTTTAACCTGCATTTTACGTTTAACTTGGCATTTTACGAAGATTCTACATTGCTATAGCATACTTTTACCTTAGAATGTTGAGCCAAGGGGATATTAAGTTGCCAGAAGGGACTCTGAGTACAAATAGAAAGTATTTGCATGCTAAATATCTATTGAGGGACTAAAAATTAGTTTTACTTTGCATATAAATTTTTAAAGTTAAAAATTTTGGAAGGTGTTACATTTTGCAGGTTACTTAAATGAGGCAATATTGAGATCTATTCTATATTTGTCTAACGTGGGTTTTTAATATATATATTTAAGTAATTCAGATATTAGATCTTATTTTAAAATACTGTTAAAATAGCTGTAGTATGTACTGTTCAGGTTTATTGCCATATCTTTTTGTTTAAATGGAAAAGAACAATGTCCTTTTATTGTATGTGATTACCAAATCTACCTCCCTCTCTCTAGTAGGATCTTTTCTTATTTGTGTCCCTTCAACACCATAATTGCCTCCAGAGACCAATTCTTTTCCAGAGATGCTGTTTCTTCTTAGACCTTTTCTGCTGTAAATTGCTCAGCTAGTGGCCAACTAGAGTATTGAAGTTTAGTGTTCTTACTAAGCATGACCTCTATTCTGGACTACCTCTCTTTTATTTTAGTAATGTGACCTACCTTTGCCATGTGTTTGAGGATTCCATTCCATAATGGAATTCCCTTCTGTAAGGAGAGAGTAAGTAACAGGCTCAGACTGTTGTAACAGAATACCATCGACTGGGCAGCTTAAACAACAGAAACTTATTTCTCAAAGTTCTAGAGGCTGGAAATCCAAGATCGCGGTCCCTTGGGGTTGAGTTTCTTTTTTTCTTTGGCCATTCGTTTGTTTTTGGCTGTGCCAGGTCTTTGTTGCTTTGTGGGCTTCTCAGTTCAGGGCTTCTCTTGTGGCTCATGGGCTGTAGGGCACGCAGGCTTCCAATATTGTGGCTCCTGGGCTTTAGAGCACAGGCTGAATTGCTGCTGTGCGTAGGGTTAATTGCTCTGCCGCATGTGTCATCTTCCTAGATCAGGGGTCGAACCTGTGTCTCCTGCATTCGCAGTCAGATTCTTTACCAGAGGAGCCTAGGGTTTAGTTTCCGTAGTTTTCTTCCTAGTTTGTAGGTGGTCATCTTCTCAAATCCTTATGTGACTTTTCTCTGTGCTGCCACAAAGAGGTGGTGGGGTTGGGAGGAGAGATCTCTTTCTTCCTACTCAGAAAGCCACTAAATCTCATCAAGAGGGCCCCACTCTCATTACCTAAGCTAACTCTTAACTTACAGAGTCCCCTTCTCCAAATACCATCACACTGGGGAGGTTAGGGCTTAGACATACACAATTTGGGAGGAACATAAAGCCTTCAATCCATTACAGAATATATACTTTTTCTCAGTGGGACTTGAGAGAAGTTACTTAGAATTGCTGAATTATCTTTCCCCTAGAAATATGTCACTTTGTTTTAAGATCCAAGATACTGGAATAAAGACTAAATTACAATATGGATGATATAAATATATTTACTGATGACTATGGAAGATTTATGTGTATCTGCATATAATCAATTATAGTTCCTTCCCTTGACCTTTGCTCTTAAACAGCTAGGATCCAGCTGTTTGTTTTAAATAGTCCTCCTGACATTTGGGGGGGTTTTCCTGTAAACTTTACAGCTCAGACTGAATGAAGCTTGCCTGTCCTTTTGTATTACAAGATCTTATGGGGGGGGGTGGTTTGTGTGTGTGTTTAGTCTCTCAGTCTTATCTGACTCTGTAACCCCATGGAACCCACCAGGCTCCTCTGTCCATGGGATTCTCCAGACAAGAACACTGGAGTGGGTAGCCATTCCCTTCTCCAGGGGATCTTCCTGATCCAAGGATCAAACCCTCGTCTCCTGCATTGCAGGCAGATTCTTTACCATATAAGCCTCTAGGGAAGCCCATACTTGGCATGTTTTATAGAGGAATAAAAACTTGCTTAACTGGCACATACATGTATTTTATTTTCTTTAGTAACTGTTTCATAATATTGATTACTGCCATTGTATAAACATCTGAAGATTACCAAAAATGATAAAACAGATGTAATTATGTGTCAACAATCTAGTTGTCTCAAAATTATATATAATAGGATTTCTTTAAATTCACTTTTCAAATAATAAGTATCCCCATATCACAATTTCAAGTAAAAGTTGAAACAAGTATTTTTGCTGGCAGTTGTAATAAGCATTTCACCGTTTTATCAGATTATTTAAAATTATACCAGTTTACTAAGTTGTTAGTAGCTTCATACATGTGTAAGAAATTAACAGCAAATTTTAAGGTAGCAAACGTTAGTAATCTGAAAAAAGTAAGTTACCTCTTTCTGTGTTCTGTGATATAATTGAATTTGAATTTTTTCATATTTATGGACACACCTATATATAGCCAGTTTCTTATTCTGCTTTATATAACTGAATTGAGACAACTGAACTGTGGTTTGACTTTATTGTTGTGAAGCTTTTGAATCTATTTCCTGTCCTTATAATGAAACTATTTAATCCCCTGGAACATATCTTACTTTTCTTTATTTTCATTAAATTTAGAAATATTTGTGACTGAAGCTACACTAAATGAGGAAATTTCAGAGAATTTAGTGTATTTTAGAGAACTCTCCCCAAAATTTTAGAAAAGTTCATCTTCAATGGTTTCTATGTATTATCTATGGAGAAGGAAATGGCAACCTACTCCAGTATTCTTGCTTAGAGAATCCCTTGGGCAGAGGAACCTAGTGGGCTGCTGTCCATAGGGTTGCACAGAGTCAGACACAACTGAAGCGACTTAGCATGCATACATATATTGGAGAAGGAAATGGCAACCCACTCCAGTATTCTTGCCTGGAGCATCCCAGGGACAGGGAAGCCTGGTGGGCTGCCGTCTGTGGAGTCACACAGAGGTGGACACGACTGAAGCGACTTAGCAGCAGCAGCATGTATTATCTAATGCCTAATTGACATTAAATATCTGCAACAAGTAGGGGTTGAGTTTCATTTTTAAGTAATTGATACAATCTTAAGGTCAAGTAGAATATAAACATACTTAGTTTTTTAATCTGTGAACATTTATTTTTCTTTATGACACTGAGAATATTCCTTTCAGTTTAAGCCTTAGATAATGGTGTAATAGACTTTATACCTCTGTTTTCTGGCTTACAATGAAATATACTTTCAGAGTAAATTTCAGAATTGTTGATTTTTTTGAGACAAAGGACTTTTTTTTTTAAGAAGATAAATCATTACAAGACAGTGCTAATGAAAAGCAGAAATATTTAAGAATAATATTCCATGTTGTATATAGATTTATAATGGTTACACATTTAGGCCAAGGCAATCTATGTTTACTTAAGAGTTTTTCAAAAATATTATAAAATTGGCATTTTTAGAACTTTTCACTGAACTTTGGTATGTTCTTGTCTTTTAATAGTATTTATATTGACAGAGGTGTATGTGTAATGGGTGGTTTTGTTTGTTTTGGTGTCTTAAATATTCTAAAAATTGTATATTTTGAGACATGAAAATATCAGAATTTTTAGATTAATGAATGTTAAATTCCTTTAGGATTTGCCTAGGTGTGTTCTGATGACTAAGGATCTAAATCACAGCTAGTTATATAATTTTTAAGAGTCTCTTTAAAATTGTAGTGGAATTTATTCAGAGAGATTGGTCAGATTGTACATATGTGTTTGTGTATTCCAAATGTTGTAAGGTCTCTGAGTAATCAGTAGTTTTGTGTTTTACCTTTCTTCCTCCTTTAACTATTGTGAAATATCTTCATTTATTTTGTATTAGTAAATTATTCCCTCATAAATTAAATTAAAATTTGAACATACCAGGAATAAAATTTACAGCTCATTTTGTGTTATAAGTCAGTTTCAGACTACCTTGCAGTCATTTTTACTTCAGACATTATAAAAATAGATTTCTTTCAGTACAGAGATTTTCATGTGGAGGTTGGTTTCTTGAAATAGGCTTTTGCCTTATCTCTTTCTATATTTCAGGCATTGAAAAGAGCACTTCGATCTTTTAACTCAGTGGTACTTTATAATACACTATTCTTTCCATCACTGTTTAAAAAAATTGGTGCATGAGTAAAAACATCTTTTTTATATCGCCAATAAATTGAGCTTGTTATAGTCCCCTCTCTTCATTTTCAGGAAGAGGCAGAAATCCAGGCAGAACTTGAACGGTTGGAAAGAGTCAGAAATCTTCATATTCGAGAGCTCAAAAGAATAAATAATGAAGATAATTCACAGTAAGTCATTGTTTGTATTTCACAGTATTACACGATAAAAGATTTTCTCCCCTTGGAGATCATAAACACAGTATTTCCTTGTTGAGGGACTTCTCATCATAGAAATAAAGTCCTTCCCATGACTCAGAAGGCCTTGTATGATCTGGTCTCAGCCACCTCTCCACCCCACCTCTCTCATCCTCCTCGCACTTATATGTCGTAGATACACTGGCTCCCTCAGTCACGGGTCATTCCTGTCTCAAGGCTCTTCTGTGCTCCATTCTCTCTGCCTGAAATATTCTTCCTCTAGACATTTGAGTGGCTTACTTTTTTCACTCCAGGTGGTCATTAGAAAGGCCACCCTATCTAAAATATCAGTCCTGGCGTTACTCCATCACCTCTCGGTATCGTTACCTTGCTTTATTCTTGGCATTTATCACTATTTGGAATTGGTATTTTTTTTTCCCCAGTTCTTTTATCTGTTTCCTTTCACTGGAATGTAAGCTACATGAGAGCAGGGATTTAGTTTTGTGCTTGCTATATCCCCCAAACCTAGACCCGTTTCTGGAATATGGTAGGCACAGAATAAATATTTGTTGACTAAATACCAAAGTTAGTGTTACAGTAGTGAAGAAGAAGTTATTTCAGCTAAACGGGTTTCATTAAACCATGTATCCAGCATTGTGTAAAGAAGAAATAGAAGAGCAGTTTAAATTATAGTCTCTGTCCTTAATCCCTAATTATCAAATTTATTTAAACGCTAAAGGAGTTCAAAGAGAAAATGCCTATGACAGGTGGGAGCTTTATGAGGAAGACAGAAATAAAGCAAAGCATTAATTGGATGTAGTCTGTGTAGAGGACAGGAAGGATGTCTTTTTTACACTTTGAGATTTATGTAATTTAAATCTTCATGACCTAAATGAGTGTCAGAATTGGAAGTGGCCTATTTCTGCCATGTAATATCTTGCTTAAAAGAAGGCCTGTTTATGATTATCTTTATGAACATAATCATTCCAATATTAGGTAAATGAAACAACATAATTATGGAATATACTTAATTGTACCAGATAAATTCTAATGAAGCAGATAAGTCAAAGCTAATTTACAGTTGACTGTTCTGAAAATTATGCCCAAGCTTGTTTGTGGATATAACTTAATCCACTTGATGAAAATTAAATGAATTGTTATATTTCCCCTCTCTTTATTTTTTTTTTTGGCTACATGGTTTGCGGGATTCTAGTTCCCCAACTAGAGATTGAACATGGGCCATGGCAGTGAAAACACTGAGTCCTAACCACTGGACCACCAGGAAATTTCCTACATTTTGCTTTAAAACTAAACAGAAATCTCTAGTAATTCTCAAGAAAAGCTTAAATTATCAAAGTTGTGTTGACTTTGAATAAAATACCATGTATATTTTGTATCTGAGACTATAAAACTGTCATTGATTTTTTTTTTTTTTCCCCCTTAAGAATCAAGAGTGTACATTTTGGAACCATGTTTTTCTGTGAAACCCTGCCATGTATTAGCTGTTGACCTTGGACAGTTACTTAACCTTTCTGTGCAGTAGTGCCCTTATCTGTAAAAGAGAGGTAGTGGCAGGGCCTACTTCAGAGGGTTAGTTAAGAACCAAACGAGATAATACATGTGAGTGCTTAGTGTGTAGCAGGTGTGATAAACTTCAAATAATTTTATTTGTGGTGGGTTTTGTTTTTTTTTAAAGCATTTCTTTTTTGATTAGGGATTAAAGTTTAATTTGAAAAAGGCAAAGACTGTAAAATTTAACCAGGAATGAAAGTCAGCTTATAATTATTTTTAATCCTATGTCAGTACTATAAAACTTGATTAATTAAAACTCCCAGATAAAAGTATGTTTTCATAAGGGAAGTATTTCCTGATGAATAGATACAGGATTTTATAAAGCTTTTAATAATACAGTAGTTGGTAGGTCTTTATCACAGTGTTATAATTGGTCATTGAACTTGAATATTCAGCTTTATAGCTGAATGTTAGGCTTCATGAACACCAAAGTGTTGAGAGGGGTGATAGTCATGCAGGTAGAGAAAGAAGTATGCAATAGAATTCAAAATAGTGGGAAAAAGAAATGGGAGTAGAATGAGAGCACAGCTGTGCTGTGGACAGAACCTTGTTTGTGTGTGTTTTCATGCGCATGAGTGTTTTTTTCCCCACCCTTAAGGTTCAAAGATCACCCAACGTTAAATGAAAGATATTTATTGCTCCATCTGCTTGGTAGAGGTGGCTTTAGTGAAGTATATAAGGTAACGTACTTTTTTTTTTTCTGTTCTTCACGCTAATATAGCAAAGATACAGGAGTATGTGGTTAAGAAGTACATGTTTATTGTTTTCATGATTTTTTTGACTGGGAAATTATGTCCTCTCATTCCAAAAAGAGTCTGTGATGGCTTATGTTATCTCGAGAGTCTAAAAACTATCCCTGTGCCTTTGCAGACCCTCTGATATTTGGTAGCTGATTACCACTGACCAACCTGATACAAATAATAACAGCCATTAGAATCAAGATAGGCAGGTAGCAGTTTAATATAGTACATTTATGACAAGGTTGTATCCCTTAAACATGTGATACAAGTCCTTAGATGTCCTGGATTTACCCTGTTTTCTACCTATTTCAAGGCCAGTGTTTCTCAAATATTTATGAAAGCAGAAATTTTTACTCATTTAATACTTTATACTTTTTTTTTTTTGGTTTTGCTCTGTATTGTCTTTCTGACCAACCTTTAAATACTGTGTTCCCAAATTTATCATTCTTAATCTCCTTTTCAAATATATCCCCCTCCCCCTCACTGAGTTACCACCTATTTGGTTTCAGATATAGATACATATGTATATATGTAGCTATCTACCCACACTTCTTTCTGAGCCCCATACCTGGGGGTTTACATGACCTCATGTGGATGCTTCATAAGTACTGCAAACTCACATGCGAAATAGAAGCTTATCTTCCTCTCCTCCCACACCTTCCCCTCCCTTAAAAAAAAACCAACATTGCTCCCCACTTTAATACACAGCACTGCCCTCTATCTACCCAGTTCCTTCTCTGAAAACCCTGCAGTGAATGAAGAATGAAAGTCATTTTTCACTACATCTTTCCCTTAACCCTCTACCTCCAGCATAACCAGTCTCTGGTGTATGTCATTATTGTCATTATTAAGCTCTCCTAAATCCAGCAAGGACCCTTCTCTCTCTCGGCGCAAAGCCTCATTGTCTCTTCTTTGCTTTGCTGCTCTCATCTCCTAGCCAGTCACCTTTTCCTGGACATTTGAGTTTCTCCAGTCCATTTGTGTGTATGCTGCAGCTAGAATGGCCTTGTCAGAAAATGCAGCCTGATCATCTCACTCCCCTGCCTTATAAGCCCCAGTGGCTTTCCCATTTGCTCTTGGTTAGGATGAAGTCATGAAGTGAAGTTGCTCAGTCATGTCCGACTCTTTGCAACCCCATGGACTGTAGCCTATCAGGCTTCTCCATCTATGTGATTCTCCAGGCAAGAGTGCTGGAGTGGATTGCCATGTCCTTCTCCAGGGGATCTTCCCGGCCTGAGCCTCCCGCATTGCCTGCAGACGCTTTACCATCTGAGCCACCAGGGAAGCATAATGAAGGTCATAGTCTCACCTTAAACTTTAGTTCCTATTAAAGGCTTCCCTACTAATCTGCCTTTTATAAGCTCTTGGTAACACTTTGAACTTCATTATGTATTGGTATAAAGAGTGATTAAGACCTCAGGTTCTGAAGCCAAACAGGCTGAGTTTGAATCCTAATTCTGATTGCTGTTTACCAACTGTCTAAACTTTGGCTTATTGCTTTACCATCCTGTCTTCATCTGGGACTCCTTAATAGTTACGTACATCATGGGATCATTGTAATGATTAAATGAACTATCAGGTCAATCACATAGAATTTTGGTGTTGAGTAAATGTAAGCTCATCAAATTATTAGAAATCCTCTCTGTTCAACAGACAACCTGTATCCACTTCTAACTCGGGAAATTATGGGATTTAGAGTCAGAGAACTAATTTCTGATCTTGGTTCAACCATGAACTAGTTTTTGTTTTGTTAACTTGGATAAGCATTAGTATCACCCATCAAGAGTGATCTATGAGCCCTCTTCCAATTCTTGTTTCTTTAATACTAACGGTAGTTTATCTGGGCCCTTAAGCGTTGAGTAGTCTTACCCAGGCCACAAGGTAGAAAAAAAGGTCATAATAGCTCATGGTGGATCTAAAATCACTATAGCTTAGCACTGGCTTATCCTAAAAGTAGCCCAGCCTCTGTTGCTTCTAATAGCTTTCATGACAGTCTTCTGCCACTGCCCAGTAGTATTTCCACTGTTTTTAGTCTCACAGATAGGGGCTAAAAGAGACTTTTCTCTTGAAGAAAATCTTACATAGAAATTAGAAAATGCAGATTTTTGAGGCCCTAAAGTCTTAAATCCCTATTGTTGGCTTAAATACTAATGACAGCTCCCTCTGACCCCTTCAAAGTCCTTTCATTGCTGCCATGTCCCTTGGGAAACAAAGCAGATTATAAATCAAAAAATAGACTTTGTGGAAAATATTGAATCAGTTGCTTAATGATTACCATCTTAGCTTTATGGGAAGGTATACTTTGAAAGATGTGTCTTACATTATAATCAGTATACACTAATGGTAACTTTAGCATTTCTTTTTATTCTTACTGTGATTGCTTGTAAGTTCTTTAATAAACTTACGTTCTTTTTGCTTTCTCCTTCTTGAACTTTTTTTCTTTTCTGTTGTTTAAAACTTACCTAATGTCTATTGGGTATTTATTGTGAATCATGTATTATTCTAAAGACTTTATATGTTTCACCCCATTTAATTCTCTTCAACAATCCAAACTTTGAGGCTTTGTTAGCACAAAGTAACGCATCTAGTAATAAGTTTATCTGACTCCAAAGTGAATATTCTTAATTACTGCACCCTTTGTGATTTTGGTTCTCATGCTTTTATAATTTTGTGACAAGCAGTTTACCCCTCCCGCTTATTTTAACGTTAAATTGATAGCGGGAGTGGAAGCTATAAACCTTCTTCCTAATAAATCTGTATGCTTTTTAAGTGTTTTCTTAAAGGAGCACTTTTTGTATATAAGTTACAGTAGAACCTAAACTATTAAATTTCTTTCATGATATGCAGTTTAAAAAAAGAAAAGAAAAAGTCACCTGAAGCCTTAAAAAATATTGATCATTCTTTAGTAAGAAATAGGCTGATAATTTGAACAGACCAGTATAAAAACCTATCTTGAGATGAGATTAAGGAATAATTGCTCATATGGTGTGGTAATTATATATGGTTATTTAATTTTGTAATAAAAGTTTAAGACTTTAATAAACTAATTTTCAAACAAGTGGGGGAAAAACATGGAGTCTCTAGGAAAAGATAGAGGAAAAATTTTGCTTCCTCCAATTCACCAAAAAATTATTAAAGTCACCTGTTTTCCTGGCTGCTTGCTGCTGCTGCCAGTATAGAGGAGAAGGTCTATGTTTGTTTTTTGTTTTCTTTTTTTTTTTCTTATGTTTCCCAATTTTTTTATTGAGATATAATTCACATATAATATTACAGTAGTTTCAGATGTATAATATAATGGTTCATTATTTGTATATATTGCAAAATGATCCCTACAATGTCTAATTAACATGTCACCATACAGAGTTATGGATTTTTCTCTTTTTTTTTAATTGTTTATTTTTTCATCTCAGTGTTTGTTTTAAAGCTTTATTGTTTTATGTTAATTCAGTATATTGGCATTTATAAAACTTGAACATGAAAATTCACAGTAAGGTTTACTCTGATTTAACAGCATGAAATTTGTATCTTGTTTCTGATAATAAACGTGCCACTGAACTATAATCTTAGCAGAGATGACTACCAAAAGTAGTATTTAATAATATAAAAATGTATATTCTAGTTCCATATTACTGCAAAATTATTACCCCAAAAAAGTGAGCTCTTCAGTTGGTCTTTGGTTCCAAGTCTTCTCGGTTCCTTTAATCCTAGGCTTTTGACCTTTATGAACAAAGATACGCTGCTGTGAAGATCCACCAGCTTAATAAAAGCTGGAGGGATGAGAAGAAGGAAAACTACCACAAGTAAATACTAATTATTTGATTTTTATCAATTTTGAAAATACATTTAATGGTCATGGAGAACTAATACACTCTCCTTCTTGTAGACATGCCTGCAGAGAGTATAGAATACACAAAGAACTGGATCACCCCAGAATAGTTAAACTCTATGACTATTTCTCCTTGGATACAGATACGTAAGTGACTGTAAACAGACCTAGTTTTTAAGAAAAGACATGTTGGCATTTGCTTCCCCTATTCTGTAGTGATGATACAAATACTCATTTGTCCATTGTGACTCTGAATTATTGGCTAATATGTTGTGTCTGATTTTTTTCTCTTCTCCATTGTAGGTTTTGTACAGTGTTAGAATACTGTGAAGGCAATGACTTGGATTTCTATCTGAAGCAACATAAGTTAATGTCAGAGAAAGAAGCTAGGTCTATTGTAATGCAAATTGTAAATGCACTAAGATATCTCAATGAAATCAAACCCCCTATTATACATTATGATCTTAAGCCAGGTAATTAATTAAATTTGTCTAAAGTTTTAAGCTTTAAAGAATATAATTATCTGAAAATATGCTTTGTGATTTAGTTTTTAAGAGACACTGGCATACTAGTAGAATCTGAAGTGTTTTTAAAATAGTATCACTGTATTTTTAAATTATATTTTAAGTGTATATTTTAATTAAAATTTTTGCATATGTATATTAAATGTATTGTTTCCCCCAAATCAGCTTTCATAGTAAACATGTTTTTCATCTTTGTATCATTAAATAAATTTTGTTCTTAGGAAATATCCTCCTGGTAGATGGAACAGCATGTGGAGAAATCAAAATCACTGATTTTGGTTTGTCCAAGATCATGGATGATGACAGCTATGGTGTAGATGGAATGGATCTAACTTCCCAAGGGGCAGGCACATACTGGTAAGTGTATTATTAAAAATGCCAAAATTATCTAGGTCAGTGCCCAGTCTTGTTAAAGAGTCTATTTTCATGTGCCTTTGAGATTACTGTGGTGTGATAAGGGTACTGATATGAAGTCTCTGAGTTGAGACTACTGGCACCAGCCCTCTTTTCTCTTCCTGTCTTAACTGTAAATATCAGGAAACTGGAGGAAGAGAAATTTGGCATCAGTGACTACCAGCCAGAAATTCCTAATGTGGAGATTTTGTGAAACTTGTTCTGTAATGTTAGAGTGATGTTTATTATGAATCAGTTNCACAGTTCAAAAGCGTCAATTCTTCGGCACTCAGCTTTCTTCACAGTCCGCCTCTCGCATTCATACATGACCACTGGGAAAACCATAGCCTTGACTAGATGGACCTTTGTTGGCAAAGTAATGTCTCTGCTTTTGAATATGCTCTCTAGGTTGGTCATAACTTTCGTTCCAAGGAGTAAGCGTCTTTTAATTTCATGGCTGCAGTCACCACCTGCATTCATGTTAGGAACCTGGAAATACACTTCTCATAGAAACAGTGTTTCCCAAAATGGCTAGTTTCTTAGTCATATTAGTTTTTAAGGTATGTATTTGGTAAACAACGTCCTATACAAACTTCTAGAATATGTGTCACAGTGCCTTTCATCCTATCAGTATCACTTAGAAGAAACTGAGTTTTATTTCCTCCTCCCTCTCAGGTCTCAAATGCGAGCATTCATTAAATCCTGCTGTTCCTTTTTCCTGACAAGCTTTGGTATCTATTCCTATACTTTCTCTCCTTGCTTACACCCTTTTACCTTGAGGGACAGTATAGCATAGTGTGTAAGAGCCATTCTTGTTTGAGTTATACACACACATAAACCTATAGAAAATGCATACTTTTCATAGACCAAACCTGGCTATTTACTTGATTTGGAAGGTAGGAAAGGATTACATCACATACAAGCTGTTGGTCATCTGTGAACATTCTGATGAAATTTAAATGATTTTAACATAGTATAAAACAAAAAACCATAGATTCCCATTTAGCTGTATTATTGCTTTTCAGGACTTTGTAGTTTATCCAAATTTTAGACAGGGGGAGATGCTTGCATCCTGATGGAGCTGTTTAAACTTATTTAAAAGGTAAAAANATTCTGATGAAATTTAAATGATTTTAACATAGTATAAAACAAAAAACCATAGATTCCCATTTAGCTGTATTATTGCTTTTCAGGACTTTGTAGTTTATCCAAATTTTAGACAGGGGGAGATGCTTGCATCCTGATGGAGCTGTTTAAACTTATTTAAAAGGTAAAAATAAATATTACAATCTTTTTACCTTTTGTCTAAAATTATGACTTTATAAATTAAGTATTTTTGAATGTTCTGTATATTTCTGCTGCTGCTACCATTCAAAACTACAAAAAGATTAATGAATTAATGTAACAGAGGTCCCTGGAGGGAAGCAGAGAATGCTTGTGATAGGCAGGTCTTGAAGAAAGGGTGTCAAATGAGTATGATNACCTTTTGTCTAAAATTATGACTTTATAAATTAAGTATTTTTGAATGTTCCGTATATTTCTGCTGCTGCTACCATTCAAAACTACACAAAGATTAATGAATTAATGTAACAGAGGTCCCTGGAGGGAAGCAGAGAACGCTTGTGATAGGCAGGTCTTGAAGAAAGGGTGTCAAGTCGCTTCAGATCCTGACTGCTTGTGACCCTATGGACTGTAGCCTACCTGGCTCCTTTGTCCATGGGATTCTCCAAGCAAGAGTAGTGGAGTGGGTTGCCATGCTCTTCTCCAGAGAATCTTCCCAATCCAGGGTTTGAACCCCTCCATTTCCTGCATTGCAGGCGAATTCTTTAACCTCTGAGCCCCTGGGGAAGCCCAAACTGGGGTAAAAGCAAGCATAAAAGGTTGTCATATTCAGAAGCATGTAGGGGAAGCACAGTGTGGGGACCAAATGAATTGGCTTTGCCTAGCCAGTTTGAGTACCCACTCCAGTGGTCTTGCCTGGAGAATCCCAGGGACAGGGGAGCCTGGTGGGCTGCCGTCTATGGGGTCACACAGAGTCGGACACGACTGAAGTGACTTAGCAGCAGCAGCAGCCAGTTTGAGTGGAGAAGGCAATGCCAGCCAACTCCAGTACTCTCACCTGGAAAATCGCATGGACGGAGGAGCCTGGAGGGCTGCCGTCAGTGGGGTCACACAGAGTCGGACACAACTAAAGCGACTTAGCAGCAGCATCCATTTTGAGGGAGTCAAGGGAAAAGATTTTGGAAATTTAAGTTGCTGCTAGACTAAGGTCTTTTGTTACAAGCAAGAGATAAAAGGTCTTACCTTGTTCGTGAGTGATGTTGAGGTTCTTTAAACAAAAGGACTGGCTGATGTGTGTTTTAGGAAGAGTTTGGACATTGGTGAAGAGGGGGATAGGAAGGTTTTTTGTCCTAGTGGATACTCAGAACACTGTAGTTTCTAATGATAATTTGTCATTTCTATAGATAATATACATTTATAATTGACCCTTAAACAATGCAGGGATGAGGGGCACCAGCCCTCTACACAGTCAGAAATCTGAGAGTAGCTTAAAGAGTTGCCCTTCATATACATGGTTCCTCCAAAGGCTTGAAACTCACTCAACCAGGGATTGTGTAGTGCTGTAGTATTTACTATTTAAAAAAAAAAAAAAAAACCTCGTGCAAGTGCACCCATGCAGTTCTAACCTGTGTGGTTAAAGGGATAACTGTATCTTACACACTATCACAAAGTTGTTTGTTTTGGCGCTAGAGTCAGTTGATACAATGCTTTAAAAGTTTAGGACATCCTTCAATGTATGGATAAAATGAAAGTTCTAAGATTTTACATTTACAGGTTTAAGTTATAAATTGTTACTATCCTTTCCTTTTTTCTGTCTCCCCCACTCCCCCCACCCCAAACTAGGTATTTACCTCCAGAGTGTTTTGTAGTTGGAAAGGAACCACCAAAGATTTCCAACAAGGTTGATGTGTGGTCAGTTGGAGTCATCTTCTTTCAATGTCTTTATGGTAGAAAGGTAAGTTAAAGTATAGCAGATTCAGATATATGGAGAGAAGTTGAATTTTCTCTTCTTGAAGTTTCATTAATTTGAAGTCAGTTTAGTCAAGAATTCCAAGAATGGAGACCTGGTTGAGGCAGGAACAACAACAACAAACCCCAAATAACTGTTTATTTGGGATTAGGAACATCCTGGGAAGCAATAATCCAAGAAAGCACTTGAACTATGTTGCAGCTCTACACAAAGGAGGGAGCAGTGCTTATAGGCAAAAAACTGCAAGGTTACATAAATTGTCAAGAATTAGGATTGGAGCTGGCCAGAAGTAAGGGTGCTATTCACATAGTTGCAAAGTGGGGGTGACTTCTAAACCGCAAGGTTGCAGCTAGCATTTGCTAATTGGTTTTGAAAACCACTAGTAGTGTCCTTTGGTTTGATACAGTTTGGAAAGTTCAGGTATTCTGTGATGCAGGAATGTGTCTGAAACCACATCCATAATGGCTACCCAGCTCCATTTTGGATACCTGAACCATAGTTACGCATTTTAACTTTAGGTGATCTTAAATATATCACTTACTAAAATTTTCATGGATCACAATTACTTTAATGTCAAAACAGCTGCTTAACACGGCCATTGTTTCTGTAGCATTAGAAATAATGGAGTCAAAACTGTTTTCTTCACTTTCTCACATCCTCTACCCCATTCTCCCTGAACCCCCCAAAACACACACACATTTGGCCTGAGCATGTTTCCCCCTGTGCTTCCTCAGGGATATTCTGTCAAACTTAGTCCTAATGTTTCTAAAACCTCTCTTTATATTGAAGTCAGAACTACAAACTACCATGGATATCTAATCCTTATCCCATTCAATCCCTTCATCAGTGTGAAAAGTGATCCAGGGACTTGTCTGGGAATTCACTGCATGTTAGGACCAAACCCAGAGCTGTTTCATTTAACTTAATTTGTCATGCTCAAGGTGTTTCACTCTGGACTTTTCACAGATGTTTCTACTACTTTTCAAACTAGTTTGAACTGTATCAAACTAAAGGACATCACTAGCTGTTTTTAAAACCATATCTACTAGCAGGTGCCAGCTGTAACCTTGTAGTTTCTTCTATTCCTAAGAAGTTCTTAAACATTTTATACACTCAGAATAAAATATTTGATGTTTTCATCTTAATTGCTTATTTATAGTGTTTTGGCTATGTGGAGGATTGATCAGATGGTCTTTCTCAGCCTGCTATCAATTATAGCCTATGAGAATACATCCCAACCTGCAAGTAATTAAGAATAAAAATTTTTTAAACATTTTTACTGCAGGGATTCAGTGATAATATCTGTTTGTTTAAATATTTTGTGAGATAAATTTCTCAACATTTTATTCATTTCTCTTAAAGCCATTTGGTCACAATCAATCTCAGCAAGACATTCTTCAAGAAAATACGATATTAAAAGCCACTGATGTCCAGTTCCCTGTAAAACCTGTCGTAAGCAGTGAAGCAAAGGTACCAAATTTATGTAAATTAATTTTGTGAAGTAGTTTTTTATTTCATACGTTGTGGTTAAAACAAAGTAAATAAGTAAAGCAAAAGGGACTGCAGCCACAGGCAAGTCTATCCAATAGGGGCTGGTGATTTGCTCTGGAAAAGAGTTGCTTAGGCTTTTGGTTTTGATAGTTTTTAAGGACCCAAATATAGTCCATGATTTCTTTTAAGAAGGCAGGCTAAAGAGACCACAATCTATTATGATATTTACATAAAGTTCAAAAGACACAAAACTCAACTGTGGTGTTTAGAAGTCAGATAGCTATTACTCCAGTAGACTGGGGCAGAGGCAGTGCCCGTGACCAAAAGTGGGCATGAAGAGTCTTAGGAGGTTCTGATAAAGTTCTTTTTCTTGATTCATCTGCCAGTTATATAGCTATATTCATTTTGTGCTGTATGCTCAATAGGGAGAAAATATTACAGCAAAAAATGGCATCATTCTCTTGGCTAAACTAAATTAACAGTAAAGTTGAATGACTGTTTTACAGAAGACAAATTTCAGAAAAAGATGACTCTAGAGTTTTGGAGAGTTTAGGGAGAAATGCAGTATTCCACATTCAACAAAGTTTATAGGCATACCCCAGAGAGAGCATGGGTCTGATTCTATACCACTGCAATAAGGTGAATATTGCAATAAAGGAAGTCACACAGAATTTTTGGTTTTCTGGTGCATGTAAAATTATGTTTACACGATAATGTTGTCTATTAATATTAGTGCAGTAGCATTATACCTAAAAAAAATAATGTACAAACCTTAATTAAAAATACTTGCTTGCTAAAAACTGCTAAATAGACATCATCTGAACCTTCAGCCAGCCTTTTTGCTGGTGGATGGTCTTGCCTTGCTGTTGATGGCTGCTTACTGATCATGGTGGTGATGCTGAGGCAGTTTCACATTGATGGGACTCTTCCTTTCATGAACAGTTTCTCTGTAGCTTACAGTGCTTTTGAGAGAAGTTCTACTGTGAGTAAAATGATTTCAAAATTGAGTCAGTCCTCTCAAACCCTGCCACTGCCTTATGTAACTAAGTTTATTTAATATTCTAAATCCTTTGTTGTCATTTCAGCAGTTAAACTTGCTGTCTTCTATGGGCACAGTTCATGGCATCCCCCAAACAATTACAGAAGTAACAAGTCACTGATGACCACCACAAATAAATCATGATGCAAAGTCAAAACCTGCTAGGATTACCAAATGTGACAGAGTGAGCACATGCTGTTTGAAAAATGGTGCCAATAGGTTTGTTTGACGCAGGGTTGCCACAAACCTTCAATTTAAAAAAAAAAAAAACACAGTATTTGCAAAGTGGAATAGAATAAGGTATGCCTCTACTGGAAGTCCTAGCCAGAACAGTTAGGCAAGAAAAAGAAATAAGGGGCATATAAATCAGAAAGGAAGAAGTAAAACTGTCACTATTGTTAGGCAATATCATAATATCTTATAAATATAAGATGATAATTATAATATAATATAAAATGATATTAAAGATGTAGACCAAAAAAAGCAGCAGCAAGGACTCAGATATTGTATACCAACATTCACAATAATTAAAAATAGAAACAACCCAAAAGTCAACCAACAGATAAATGGGTATACAAAATATAGCATATACATGCAATGGAATATTAGCCTTAAAAAGGAACGAAATTCCGATGCATGCTACCACATGGATACTCAAACATCATGCTAAGTGAAAGACACAAGACGACTATTGTATGATTCCACACTCAAATAAGGTGCTTAGAACAGCTAAATTGTAAAAGAACATACTGGTTACCAAGGCCTGGGGGAAGGAGGAATAGGGAGATACCGCTTAATGGGTATAGGTTTCAGTTTTAGATGATGAAAAAGTTCTGCAGATGGATAGTGGTGATAGTGTACTGCAGTGTGAGTGTACTTAATGTTACTGAATTGTATACTCAGGTTAAAAATGTTCATTTTTATGTCATGTATATTTTAATCTCCATAAAAAAATTTTTAAACAAATGCAGCTTTCCAGCAGTAAGTGGTATTAATAATATTTAATACTGTGAACTATTAGAGGCTGAGAGTTGAGAGTTGCATTTGCAATAATTTTATTGTTAGTTTTTTTAATGTGAACCCCCAGTGAAATGAAATCTATTTTCTGAAATGTGTCCATCATCTGTAGTATTCAGTTTATTAATACTTAGAAAAAGATTTTAATTGCCTTTTTTTTTTTTTTAAAGGCCTTTATAAGACGCTGTTTGGCATACCGAAAAGAAGATAGGTTTGATGTGCACCAACTGGCAAATGACCCCTACCTTCTCCCACACATGAGAAGGTCCAATTCTTCAGGCAACTTACACATGGCTGGGCTGACAGCATCCCCCACCCCCCCTTCTTCGAGCATAATTACTTACTGACTTTCCTCCAAAATCGGCATGATGTCTTTGAATTGCTTCCAGATGCACACTTGAGTTTGAGAGATTTTGAGTGTTTTTGTTGTTTTCTTTTTTACACAGGATATGGTTGAGAACTGTTTGTGAACTGAAGTTCTTCATAGAGTCATTTGTATGAGAGTGGATCATGGACCCTGAATAAATGTACACTTCTGACTGTAACCTTAAGCAGTGAAGGGTGACTGCCTGTTGCACAGAAACAGGAATACCATGTTAAAGAAAAGTGGTTTTTGTTGGGGAGGGGAACACTGTAAATAACGTTTATAATACTTCAGTACATTTGGTTGTTACTTGAGAGTTCTAATACGAAGGGTAGTTTTTCATTATTTAAAAACACATGGAAAATGAGACATATTTCTAACATAAGAACTATACAGTGCCTGGATACATTATTCAGCATTCAGCAGTTTATCTGCTCTAACCAAAGTAAGAACTGAATGACAGTGACAGTTGTGTTTTACAGTAACAGGATGTGAGAAAATCTCTGGGCAAAGTTAGACTGTCGTTTGCCTAGTCTGGCTTTTAGCAGGTTGTACCTTGAAATCACATGTCTGCTCTTTTCACTGGTTATGTGAAAAGGAGAGCTGTTCCTAGATACTTTAAGACCTCTGACAAAGTGCACTGCTTAGTCTGAAATCAACTGAAGTCACTAAATTATGGTATCTCCAGTGTTCTCAACATGTTAGAACTGTTAACAGGTATTTTAATTTTGTTACCAGGCCTTGTTCATTCAAACAAGTGATAATATATAACCAAATGCAGGCCAGTTCTATGCAGGATAATGATAAATTCCCTTCTAGCTCTATTGTAAATTGTTGTACAGATGTCATATTTCAACTAGCAAGTTTCAGCAGCTTATTCTTGTACAAATGTTTAAAAATATGGCTTTTCTAATTGGATATTGTATTTTTTTTAAGTCTTCTTGAAGGCGCTTTAATTGCTGCTAAATGGTGTTGCTTCTTTGCTTAAAAAAAAAAATCAAATGACCTCCTTAAAAGGTGCAAGTTGACTGTACATCATAGAAAGATTATTAAAAGCAGGCATTTGTTAACAATCAAAGCATGTAAAAATGATCCATGTTGGACATAGAGAGTTCTTGAAATCAGTTTCTTGATTTCTAGGGCTGTGAGAGAACATACGTAATAGATTTATAAATTGTTTATGGTAATTCTACATTTCTAGCAGGTTCTAATCAGCAAGGTGGGATGACAGTCCCTTAAACAAGTTTCTTGCGGTTTGTACAGATTTGTTAAAATGTGAACATTTTCTAACTGCCTTGTATGGTAGAAACCATTATTTTTCAGGATGCTGTATTTCACTCCTTTAAGAAATTTCTTTATCATCACATTCATAATGCTGATTCTTACATGTAAATTGTCCATGTTGCTGAAAAAGGAGGCTATGTTTAACACAGATTCTCCTTAATATTGTACAGTTAAATGGTGGCTCTAATTTCTGATATTGCAAGCCATTTTGTTCTTTCATTGTACATAGACATATTGTCTCTTTAAGATGCTGCTGAAATTGTAGAGAATGTAGCCAAAACAGTAATAAACAATGACAGTTAAAATTTAAAGACTATGAAATTACATTTGAAGGGAGCTTTCAAGACTTAGGACATTGACTGGGCTCCTTAAGAATCAGCTGAATAAATTCTTGAAGTATACTTCAAGATAAGTATGAAGGGGTTTCAAGCTGTTAAAGTATACCTAATAACCATTATCAAGGCTAATCCTAGGTAAGTAACACTTAGCCCTATTGGGAATGGCTTAAGGGCTGTACCTGTTCCTCTGTAGATCAAGATAGAAATCCTATTTAAATAAATACTGACATAGTAATGGAATGTTAGCATTAATTGAGTGCTTTAGGTGCTGTCTGCAAATTTTTCAGTTTTGTTGTTTGAGTTTTCATCCTTCTGAATCCTATGTTCATTATAGTAATTGTTATTTAAAGTCCCCAATTAAAATACCCAGTTTTGTTTAAAATTTTAGTGAGGTATATAAGTGGATGTGTACATCTAACATGAGATTGAAGAAGAGGTACAGACTTAGATCACGGGCTTTTATCATGTTATTTTCAAATAAATGGAAGTGACTGCTACTGTCAAAATGTAGAAAAGGAGGAGAATAAGCCATAAAATTGCTTCCCTGGGCTTAGGTAATCATCTGTTTAGAATCCAAGGTGTGTAAGTGATAAGCCAGCTTTGAGACCCTCTATTCCTCTTAAAGTTTTTCCAAAGAAATGACAAGCTTTGGGATAGTATGTCCCTACCCCAGCAAGTACAAGATAGCTAACTGAGCCAAAGTGAGAACTGTTACCTTTACCTGGGACACTTGTATTTATCACTAATTTCAGTCACACTGGTAATCTATTACTCTAATTAGCTTTTGAGGCTTAAATTGTTTTTTTTGGTCTCCTAAATTCTGTCCTCATAATTAAAGTTTCATTTCCTTTACCCTTAGACAGTAGCGAAGGTCTCCTCGCTTTTAGAAGCACTGCAAGGTAAATGTATAGTTTTTGCATATAATTTAAAATATTTCTCTGATATGAATTAGCTTTAGTGCATGCATGCTGAGAGGAAGTAAGTGTAGAAACCACACTAATTTATTAAGTCTGGAGTTGGGTAGATACTTGGTTGTTTTTTCAAAAATGAAGTTTTAAGTCTGTTTTTTACTTACTGGCTGCCATCCCCTTCTCCTAAAAAAAATAATTTTCCATTTAAATGGTACATAAAATGTGAACAAATACTTCTACAAATACCTCATTACATGAAACCAAAATGGTAGAATTTCAGTGAAACAAATTTAAAGAGTGTATTGTGTGTTTTGCTGTTGTTACTTAGTAAATACAGTAATGCTGATTACCATCAGATGTTATTAGCCATGTTCTGCAGCAGTAGTGCAGACTGTCCAGTCCTTTAGATTGTAAGTTTAATTTACATTACTGTTTGCTTTGTATGTGGAAAAGGCAGACTTACTCTTACACACGTTTTAACATCAAACTGGATGTCTTAAAATAATCCCACTTTAAATTTTGACATGTTACCTGATCATTTTCCTCCCCAATATACTAAACTTTAATGTTCTTAAGGCTTAATTTATTTAAAAATTATTTTGCAGCTAGCTTTAAAATAAAACTATTGGAATTCTAGTTCTTGGGTTTCAGGAATTCTATAAAAGTTTTAGAATTTCTACAATTTTTCATTGATTTGAATTATACATATCTCGATTTACCTTCCCCTGCTTTCATTTCCCTTTTCTTTTTTTGAAGATTCTTCTCGTTGAGAATTCTTGGATTTTTGAATGGGAAAGATTTGAGTAAATGTGTATAGACTAACTTCAAAACAACTGCATAGAGCCAGAGGAGAATTCAAAGGAGTTATCTTTCATTAGGATCAAGATGCATGGTTTTCACCTGGAAATTCTCACTCATTTTTTAACATACTAGAAATGTATATTACCTACATACATATGAATTTTTAAAAGGCAATAGCAATACTAGTTAAGAACCCAGTTTAGAACCAGGTTCTTTGGGTTTAAATGTTGACTGCGATTTACTGCCACTGTGTTTCAAGTTCCTTGTCTGAAAATGAGGGTAACAGTACCTAACACACAAAGTGGTTGCAAAGAATAAATGAGTTCATGCACATAAAGCACTTAGGACCACACCCGACTCATTGTAATACTGTGTGTATAAAGCTATTATCCTCCTTTAAGACACAAAGGTTTTTCTGTTGTTTTTATCTTACATATGTAGTCCACTTTGCTTCCTGTGAAATACCATTTCCCCCTTAAAAAATGTTCTATAGTATGTTTTACTTGTTTTAAATGATTAGACTACCTGAAAAGGGAAGGTGGTGGAGTGTAGCAACAGCAACAAAAAGTAACTTTGTCTCAACTGTAGTTACCAAAAGGATCACACTCTTAACCATTTAGGCTATTTCATCAGAGGAAATTCTATCATACATCCCAGGGGGTTTTCCTTGATAGTACAAGCCATCTGAGGTAGAATAGGTACTGTTATACCAGTTTTACAGAGGAGAAATATTTGGAGAAAAGAAATGACTTGGTAAAACCACATTAACTAGTAAGTGACATCAGAACTAAAGCACAGTTCCTGGAGTTCTAAAGCAAGGTTCTTACTATGCTAACATCTTGGTTCTCTGCTAGAACACATTCATGTGTTAAATCAGATTGTTCAAAATAACAAAAATGAACAGATACAAATATAACTGTCACCATGAAAGAGCAATATAAAGAATTCTTAAGTTGTTAGATCAGGAATGCTGTTTGTGACCTGTGCCCTGATGGCTAAGTCACTTGAGAGAGGGCTTTTTGTCCAGACCCATCCTAGGCAAAGCAGAGAGTGGGTCACAAACCTTTTCCTATTCTCACACTTGTTTTTCATTGCATTTTAAATTTATTAATAACTGGTCAGGTTAACTTACAGGGATCAGTTCACCTTTCTCATCCTCAGCTGACTTTCATGAAGGTAGAAGGTACACTCTGCTTCCTCTCCCTGTAGTGGTACCAGCTGGTCTCAGAAGAAATCTGGAAAAACTGATTATTAAGTGAAAAACTTGAGAAAGTCTTACAAATCTAATGAAATTACCTATGAATGCTGCTCCAGTCCCATGATCACAAGTGAGTAATCCTGACTTCAAGTGACTCTTAACTGTTTTTTAAAGCCTGCTTTTAATGTTAATTTTTCTTTGTTATCCATTTTAGTCTGAAAACTTAGGCTGTTCCCATAGCCAGATACCTAAGCTAAAGAGTAGATATCATGACCAGCACTGTCCTGTTTTTAATATAAGGTATATCTGGTTTAAATACTTTTTATATGAGAGATAATGATTTATTTCTTGGATATGACAAACTTACCTGATCTAAAGAATGAGTATGGCTCATATATATCATTCATAGTGATCCTATTTCATCTCTTTATACCTTATGATGCTTATGACCAAATTTATAACCTCCTTTTAAGGAAGTATTCAGAAGAGTGAAAAGCAAGGAAAGCATGGGTTTTGAAGTCTGACCTGACTGTGCATTTGTCTTTGTTCCTTAATAATTGAGTGCCCTTAGAGAAGTCCCTGACAGCCTCTCTTGGCTTACCTTCCACATCTGTGAAGTGTGTATACGAAGAGTACCACCTCGCAGGAAGTTCCTCCAACTAACATGGCATGAGCTTGGACCAATCAGATCAAATGCTGGCCATAGTGCAGAACTGAGAGGATCAAGAGTAATTGTAGGACACCCTGAGGAAGGGATAAGAACACTTGAGATGAGTTCAGTAAGTAGCAGCCATTTATCAATATGGAGCTGTTTCTGTATTTTAACCCATAAATCTGTGCATAACTGCTTAGTATGAGCCCTGAGTGTCAGCAGTGACAAGATAGGCTCCATAAATGACTCCCTAATTTCAGCACATGCATCTGTTTTTGAAGTTTGCACATCCAGTGACTTGCACATCCTAGGTGTATGACTGTTGTGGGTTGGGGGCCTAATTGATTTGTTTTCAGAACTCTTATTTTCTTCACTTTAGAAACGCTATTTGGATCTCAAGACTGTTTTTGTTCAAGCCACCCTGAATATTAAATAAAATCATTGGTGGTTGCTGGACTGATGTAAAACATTTTTTTACTGTTCAGTTCAGTTCAATTGCTCAGTCGTGTCCAACTTTTTGCGACCCCATGAATCGCAGCACGCCAGGCCTCCCTGTCCATCACCAACTCCTGGAGTTCTCTCAGACTCACGTCCATCGAGTCTGTGATGCCATCCAGCCATCTCATCCTCTGTCATCCCCTTCTCCTCCTGCCCACAATCCCTCCCAGCATCAGAGCCTTTTCCAGTGAGTTACTTTTTGACAATTTAAACTTCAGTAGGAATATTTTAGAATTTCATCCCTGTGGGCTTCTTTTCCCAGAGATACAGAATATATTCATATGCTGCTGCTGCTGCTAAGTCGCTTCAGTCGTGTCCGACTCTGAGCGACCCCAGAGACGGCAGCCCACCAGGCTCCCCTGTCCCTTGGATTCTCCAGGCAGGAACACTGGAGTGGGTTGCCATTTCCTTCTCCAGTGCATAAAAGTGAAAGTGAAATCGCTCAGTCATGTCCAGCTCCTGGCAACCCCGTGGACTGCAGCCTACCAGGCTCCTCCATCCATGGGATTTGCCAGGCAAGAGTACTATTCATATGCAGTTATTAGTTTAAAAAAAAAAAAAAAAAAACCTTTATTCCTAATGGTAATCACAAAGCGAAAATCTACAATAGATATACAAAAGATAAAGGAATTTAAGCATACCACTATATAAAAATCACGAAGAGGACTACCAAATAGAAAAAGATTAAAATAATAATTACATACCTATCAATTACTTTTAATGAAAATGGACTAAGCTCGCCAATCAAAAGATGCAGAGTGGCTAAGTATATGCTGCTTACAAGAGACTTCAGATGTAAGGACACATCTCAAAGTGAAGGGGTGAAAATAGATACTCATGCAAATGGAAACAGAAAGAAGCTGGAGTAGCTATACTTGTATCAGACAAAACATTTTTAAGACAAAAGCTGTGGTAAGAGACAAGGGTGTTACTATGTAATAATAAAAGGATCAACCCAATAAGATACAATGTTTGTAAATACTTATATACCCAACATAGAAGCACCTAAGTATATAAAGCAAATATTAACAGACTTAAAGTGAGAAACAGTAATACAATAACAGTAGGGAATTTTAATATCCACCTTCATGAATAGGTAAATCATCTAGACAGAAAATAAGGAAACAGCCTTTAAATAACATGTTAGACCAGATGAACTTAACAGACCTGAAAAACACTAGCCAGGGCAGCAGTCCCCCCATGCAGTCAAAGTCACGAAGACTTCTGACCCCTCCAAAACTACTAATAGCCTTGTATTGACCAAAAGAACCTTGCTGATAAACAATTGATCTAGACATTTTGTATGTTATACATATATACTGTATTCCTAAACTAAAGCTATAGAAATGTTAAGAAAATAAGGGAAAATATATATGTTTACTACTGTATTTGTCAACACCATAAGTTTACAAGACAAATCATCTATCAGTACCTAGATCAATATTGTCTTTTGTGTTTTAACTGTAGATATTACATGTATTATGAACAGTAGACATCAAAAATGAAGAAAACGTTTATTTACAGGTATAGTAATTCATGTATCAGTAGTGAAGCAGTAATATTGCTTTATGGTAGTCTCCTATAATCCATAGAAAGACTTAACCAGCCTATACACTATGAATGAATCGTTGTGAAAATTTTATGGCACAAACTAGCAGTCATATTCATAACATAGTATTGGAAACACTGTTACACATTTTTAAAAATTTACCTACAATGATAGGGTGTTATGCAGTTTCTCCAATTACAAGAGAGATAGCCACTGCTGCTGCTGCTGCTAAGTCACTTCAGTCGAGTCTTGACTGTACAACCTCACAGATGGCAGCCCACCAGGCTCCTCTGTCCCTGGGATTCTCCAGGCAAGAACCTTGGAGTGGGTTGGCATTTCCTCCTCCAGTGCATGCAGGCATGCATGCTAAGACACTTCAGCTTTGTCCAACTTGGTGCAAATCCCACCAGGCTCCTCTGCCCACAGGAGTGTCTAGGCAAGAATACTGGAGTGAGTTGCTATTTCCTACTCTGCAAGAGAGGTAGACTGTATAGTAATATAATTCTTTGAATGCAAAGTTATAAAGCAGTGAGAAAACTAACACATTGGTTTCATATTAAATATCACTCACCTTATGTCTCTGTAAAGACAGGCTATCCACTTCAGTACATCTTGAGCACAATGTTCTGCAGATATAATTTGTTGTAACTGTTGAAAAAAAAATCTACATATAAGTGCCCCCACACAAGTCAAACCCATGTTGTTCAAGGGTCAACTGTATACACAACATTCCATCTAAAAGCAACAAAATACACATTCTTCAAGCTGTACATCCAGGATAGATCATATTAGGCCACAAAATAAGAACTGGACATGGAACAACAGACTGGTTCCAAATAGGAAAAGGAGTACGTCAAGGCTGTATGTTGTCACTCTGCTTATATAACTTATATGCAGAATACATCATGAGAAATGCTGGACTGGAAGAAGCACAAGCTGGAATCAAGATTGCCGGGAGAAATATCAGTAACCTCAGATATGCAGATGACACCACCCTTATGGCAGAAAATGAAGAGGAACTAAAAAGTGTCTTGATGAAAGGGAAAGAGGAGAGTGAAAAAGTTGGCTTAAAGCTCAACATTCAGAAAACGAAGATCATGGCATCTGGTCCCATCACTTCATGGGAAATAGATGGGGAAACAGTGGAAACAGTGTCAGACTATTTTTGGGGGCTCCAAAATCACTACAGATGGTGACTGCAGCCATGAAATTAAAAGATGCTTACTCCTTGGAAGAAAAGTTATGAGCAACCTAGACAGCATATTGAAAAGCAGAGACATTACTTTGCCAACAAAGGTCTGTCTAGTCAAGGGTATGGATTTTCCAGTGGTCATGTATGGATGTGAGAGTTGGACTGTGAAGAAAGCTGAGCGCCAAAGAATTGATGCTTTTGAACTGTGGTGTTGAAGAAGATTCTTGAGAGTCCCTTGGACTGCAAAGAGATCCAACCAGTCCATTCTAAAGGAGATCACTCCTGGGTGTTCTTTGCTGCTAAAGCTGAAACTCCAGTACTTTGGCCACCTCATGCGAAGAGTTGACTCATTGGAAAAGACTTTGATGCTCGGAAGGATTGGGGGCAGGAGGAGAAGGGGACGGCAGAGGATGAGATGGCTGGATGGCATCACTGACTCGATGGNATTTTCCAGTGGTCATGTATGGATGTGAGAGTTGGACTGTGAAGAAAGCTGAGCGCCAAAGAATTGATGCTTTTGAACTGTGGTGTTGAAGAAGATTCTTGAGAGTCCCTTGGACTGCAAAGAGATCCAACCAGTCCATTCTAAAGGAGATCACTCCTGGGTGTTCTTTGCTGCTAAAGCTGAAACTCCAGTACTTTGGCCACCTCATGCGAAGAGTTGACTCATTGGAAAAGACTTTGATGCTCGGAAGGATTGGGGGCAGGAGGAGAAGGGGACGGCAGAGGATGAGATGGCTGGATGGCATCACTGATTCGATGGACGTGAGTCTGAGTGAACTCCAGGAGTTGGTGATGGACAGGGAGGCCTGTGATTCATGGGGTCGCAAAGAGTTGGACACGACTGAGTGACTGAACTGAACTGAATAAATGTAAGACTGAAATTGTAACAAACATCTTTTCCAACCACAATGGCTTTAAACTAGAAATTATAAGAAGAAAGCTGAAAAACCCACAATTATGTGAAGATTAAGATACTACTGAAAAACAAAAATGAGTCAAAATAAGAAACTGCTATGAACAATTATACACCAAAAAAATTGACAACCTAGAGAAAAGGATAAATTCCTAGTAACATAAAACTGGCCAAGATTGAATCAAATGAATAGGAAATCTGAACACATCAATTACTAATAAGAAGACTGAATTAGAATCAAAAGCCTAACGAAAGGAACAGATAACTTCACTGGTGAATTCTACTGAATATTTAAATGATACCAATTTTTCTCAAACTTTCAAAAAAAAGCAGGGGAGAATATTTTTCAAATTCATTTTACAAGGCTAAACTTACCTGGATGACAAAACCAGATGATGACACAAAAAATAATTAAAAGCAAACGTCCCTAATGTACATAAAATATGAAAATCCTCAACAAAATAATAGCCAACCTAATTCAACAACTCATTACATAATCATACATCTTGACTAAGTGGGATTTACTTCAGGAATGCAAGGAATAAATCATCTGCATGCAACATGCTACACAGTATTAACCAAATGAATAAAAATCTTATGATTGAAGGTACTTCTAGATGGGCTTAGGAGATTAGTATTGTTGGTTTCCAGAATGTATGTGCAGTGTTTCAGGAGCTGGAGACAAGATGGTGGAGTAGAAGGATTTGAGCTCACCTCCTTTTACAAAATAGCAGAATCAACTAACTGCTGAACAATCATCAACAAAAAAGTTATTCTACAACACAAAGACAGAAGGAGCCACAACAAGATGGAAGGAGGGGCACTGTTCTGATATAACCAAATAATGTATCTGCCAGGTGGGCAACCCACAAACTGGAAAACAATTATATTGCAGAGGCTCTCCCACAAGAATGAGAGTTCTGACTCCCACATCAGGCTCCCCAGCCTGGTGGTCTGACATCAGGAGGAGGAGAAGCCCCCAAAGCATTTCGCTTTGAAGGCCAGTAGGCTTGAGTACAGGAGCTCCACAAGACTAGAGGCAACAGAGACTCCACTCTTGGAGGTTCACAAAAGTTTTCACGTGCACTAGGTCTCAGGGCAAAGTAGTCATTTGATAGGAGATGGAGCCAGACATACCTGCAGGTCTTGGAAGGTCTTCTGGGGAGGTGAGGGTTAGCTGTGGATCACTGTGGAGGAAGAGACTGGTGGTTGCCTCAGGGAATATTTATCAGCATAAGCTCTCAGAACCAAGACCTAGCCCCACCCAACAGCCTGCAGGCACCAGTGCTGGGACACACCTCAGGACAAACAACCAACAGACTGCTACTGCTGCTAAGTCACTTCAGTGTCCAACTCTGTGCGACCCCATAGACAGCAGCCAACCAGGCTCCCCCATCCCTGGGATTCTCCAGACAAGAACACTGGAGTGGGTTGCCATTTCCT